>JBBBDQ010000747.1:2925000-3420000 GCA_037127315.1 Ascarosepion bandense | reverse complement strand
ACAAGCTATTTGCTATCATTTCAAATAGAAAGATATAACTATAACTTCATGTTTTTCAAAATATATTTCGGAATAAAAGAATAAGATACAAAAAACCATTAGTTCAATATCAAATCATAAGAATATATAAGCGAAACTGAGGAAGAAAGTTGAATTCACGTCCAGAAATGTAACGACAAATTATGGCTTTTAAAAATTGAATAGTCTTATAAATACAATAAATAAAACTATTTCTATCGGCCGACACACTGATACATCATTTTAAAAATATTTGACACGAACAATCGTTCTCGAGAAGGCTATTAAACACAGTTACCCATTTTAAAATATCGCTACGCGTTTAACTGCCCTGTAAATAGGTAATAATTTTACACACACATTGATATATATGTATCAATTGCCTGATAGTCATGACTGGATTCTTCTACTTTCCTGGTTTCACATGGAGTGAAGGTGAGGTAAAAGACTGGGTATCGGGATTATTGAGGAAGGGTTAAAAGATAAACGGGGTTCAAGAAGATAAAAGATGGCGTTGACGTCGGATTTAAACTTTGGAACATTGTAGCTATCACGCAAGTAATTATACGGAAGGGAGATCTACATGCAGGAAATGCAAGAAAATGAACTGTTCAAGTAGAAATGTAAACGATAAAAGGGTAGGACCTAAACGCCAATCTAGAAGCACGCATAAATTCATGTGATTGCGGGCACCATGAAAAAAGTTTGTTAGAGAGTTGCTATGGAAATATTTTTTGATAAAACGGAGGGAAAACACTTCGCAACGGTGAGAAGGTGAGAGAAATCGAGATGCTAAGTCATGCTCGATTAAATTACAGATCCATTTTTGGATTTTGTCAAGCTGAGGTGTTTTCAAGATGAATAACACGAACACCCGTCTTCATAATGCAGCAGTATTCAAAGCACGGACGAATGTTACATTGATAAATGTGCGAGATAGACACTGACAAGAAAAAACATAGTGGCACGAGACAGTGACTCTAAATTCCTTGCAGTTGATACAGCTATTGATTCGATGTAGTCATTCCTTTTCAAGTCGGTTGAAAAGAATGAGGCCAAGGAGGCGCAGTGTGTTGCTCTTCATTCTGATAGCGGGTAGGAAAGTTTTTCTATGGTACTTAAAGAAGAGCAGTTTTGTTTTGGAAATATTCAAATTACCAAGCCATTTCCTGCCCCAGTTTACCACCGAAATTCGAAGCACGAAGATAAAAATTTTAAAGTCTGAATTATCGGACACGTCAATATCCTTTTTCAACGGAACATGGGACTTAATATTCCGGGTAATGTTGATGTTAACGGTGTTTTTTTTTTCTTGTGTGTTGCTCTCTATTATAATGGTTGGCAGGAAAGTTTGTCTTTAATATTTAAATGAGAGCTGCTTTGTTTTGGAGACATTAATTGTTGTGGATTCTTGGTGTGGAACTGCAGAATATAATGAACAACAAAAGCGACTATGGAGATAAAAATAGTAGGTTGTATTGAACGTAATATACAAACTTGAACGCAGGTTAGTAAATCTAAGAATACTATTAGTAAGAAATAAATATATACAAGCCTTGAAGTGAAGTCGTTGGAAATATTATATCTATGTATATTATTCTAGCTGAGTGGAGCTCTGAGCTAGTCTGACTTCTGGTGCAGTAGTCTCTGGGTAACTTCAGTATCTCTCGGTAACTTACGCATCAGTTCCGGTACTCTCCGATAACTGGCATGGATTTTTACGAATACTCTCTATTCTATGATAGCTACTTCTGATTTCTCTATGGCAGGAGAATATGTATACTCAGTCGAGTCCATTATCATATACAAAGGGAAGATCCCACAACGTTAATATTCAAGAGCATCAATCATGTGACGATTTTCTCTTGAGACCGAACTAAACGGTGGAATCATCTGCTTAAATGCCTACTTGGGATCTGATGACATTACGAAAATCATTGATTAAGATCAGGAGAAACACTTTGGGAGACACCCGCGTTTTTGTGAAATGGTCATTAACCGTGCTCTTTAAAATTATCTTCATTTCACGAGTCGATCCGAATGACTGGATTAAATCAAACAATCGTCCTGTAATATCAGTGTCCTTGGGCTAGCAAAGAAAGCTATCATAAACCCTGTCTAACACGTTCGAAATATCGAAAGCAACAGCTAGTATTTCATCATTATTATTAAGAGCCTGGTATACATATTCTGTGATTAGCAGATTAATATTAGACATGGCGAAGCGGAAGCCATATTGTTTGTAAGAGAGTAGATCGTGAGAGGTGAAATGCTTCACCATTTAAGCATTGATTAGAGCTTTTAATAAAGGTAAGAGGTGATAGAGAGATCAAAGTTTTCTCCGGAGTTCTTAAAAACAGAAACAACAGATGTAGACTTCCCACAAGCTGGAAAGCAGGAAACAGAGAAGAAAATGGTTAAAGAGTTTGGAGAAGACTACAGCCAGCACAGGAGCACATTCTTTAGAATGACCGATGGAATTTCATCATCGCTGTTTAATGCACAGTCTAACCGTACAGACAGGAGGTGTAGCTTCTTCAAGCACATTAAACAAGGGAGACAGCGCATGCGTAGGAGTTGATGGGAGCAAGTGAGTTGGTGAATGAAATAAAATTATTAGAAGAAATAGAGCTGTCGAAAGAGATGACGTCTTTGAGAAGTGGAGAACATTTTTCGAACTCTTCCATTTATTAAGTTTGGTTTCGGCTCCAACTAATTTTAGGCAGATGGAAACCATCACTGAAATTGCCCCCTATCGCCGCTTTGTAAGAAAAACATAAGGAAAGACGGTATAGTTAAGTTTTGTGAAGTTGATTTCTTTTAAGAAGCACCGTAAGAAAAGGAAGATAGATATACACGGGCAGATAAAATGATTTATCACGTATGGCACTTAACTGACTGAAAAAAAGAAAGAATACTAATAGCCCAATAGTTGGAAGGGTTGGACGGTTCACCTGAGTTTTTAAAATGTAGAAAATATGAGGATTTCTAACAAGCAGGAAAGCAAGAGGCAGCAAGCTATTTATAATACAGTTTACAGAGAACAGTTACCGATTCGGGAGCACACTTCTTAATATGAGGTCTGTATCCAGATTAGAGATGGTAACGGAAACCAGAGAAGGTGTTATATGCATGTCACTCAATAGACTCAGATCTAAGTGAAAAGGTAGACATGGGTAAGCCAAGCGTAGAATTTTAGTAGAGTGTACGGGTGGAATATTCAGCTTTATCAGTAGAAGATGTTAACCTCAAATTTATTGTGGTGAGGACGAATCCAAGCTGCAGGAACCGACGAGATTTGGAGTCCTTAGAAGATTTTGGCGCAGACAGAAACACAGAAAAGATAAACGAAATCTACAACAGCGGCAATATACAAAAGGACCTAAGCAGATCAATATTCAGAGCCAGGTGTGAAGAAATGTGAGCTCCACGGAACAATTAGCTTAATGAGCCACATAACAAAACTCCTTATTCAGATTCTGATGAGCAGAGCGCACAGCCCACATATAGGACGAGAACAGCGGGGCTTCGTTAAAAATACCGGAACGATGAATGCGATATTTATGCTCAGATTGCCTACAAATGCAGAAGGACCTTTTATGATAGCTTTATGGACGACGCAAGGGCGTGTGACAAAGTGCGCCACAAAGACGTGATAGAAATGCTCGACAACCTCGACATTTTCAGAACAGACTTTGGAATGATCAAGAATCCATACTGGCAGCAAACCTCTTGCATACAGATAAGAAGTAATTCCAGCAGGTATACAAAAATAGAAAGTGGCGTAAGAAAAGAATATGTTTCTCACCGAATCTATTCAAACAGTTCTGAGAGAAATAAAATCCTTGTCAGGATTCGTCATTGGCGGGCGCAATCTCAAAAATGTAAGATACGCGTATGATGCGGTGCTGATAGCAGACACGGAAAGGAAAATGTAGGACCTTCTACAGAAAGTAGTAAAAGAAAGCGAGAATAAAGGACTGAGCATAAACTTCAAGAAAGCTAAATGTATGGTCATCAGCAATGTAAGGATCTTGTGGAAGAACGAGCCAGTACTCAACTAGAATAGAAGTTGGGTCTGACAGAAACCCCCTACCCAAAATAAAAAAAACAAAAACAAAACAAAAAAAAACACCAGGGCAAATTTGTAGGTGGTTTGAATAATAACCTGGGAGATTCCATTCTGTTACAGGCAAGTCTATTCCGTAAGTATTGATTGGCTGATAATTTCAGTGTGTACATTGAGCTCCGTAAATATTCAGCACAATATCCACCAGTTGTCTTTGGGCCACATAGGGACATGTATTCAGTTACAACCCTGTTTATCTTTGTCTGCCAACTGGACAGTAGTTGGAAACATCAGGAAGGTGAGTTTCACACTCTTGAATGTTCACCTTCCTACAGGGAGACAAAAGATGACAGTCATGTTGAAAGGTAAGTTATTTGACTTCTACAAGCAAAAGAAAACCCCAAATCCCCAACTACAATTTAGAGAAACTAAAATAAAAGTAACGAAGTCTAAATACATGGAAAGTGTTTTGATGGAAGATGGAAAGTGCGAGATTGAGATTCAAAGACGCATTGACATGGCCAAGGACGCATTTCAAAAGTTAACCGGAGTACTGAGAGACAGGAAAATCTTATTGAAAACAAAGAAATGAGTGCTGGAATGCGACGTGATATCTGTCCTTCTGTATTAAAGTGAATGCTGGATGTTCTCAAGGATGAAGGAGATGCTTGAGGCAGAAGAAATGTGGTTTTACATAATAATACTGAGGATACTATGGACTGAGCACGTGAGCAATTATGAGGTGTTGGAGAGAATGCAAACAAGAAGAAAACTTATACTTAACACTAGGAGGAGACAGATGGGGTTTCGGGGAAAAGCAATAAGGAAAGAGAGCCTAGCGAATATAATACTCACAGGACAGATAGAATGAAAAGGAAGATAAGGGAAAAAAGCGTGAGATATACTTGATAGTCAAGAGTAAATGTATGGCAGGGCGGGGTTTGGAAGAGATATCAAAAGGAAAAATATTAAGAGCAACAAGTCCATGATCGCCTACGTTCTTAAAGGACACAGCACGTCAAAAAAAGAACCTTATTTAATACACTATTACAGAGCTGCCAGTGATTAGATGCACTACGATGGTTCATTCTATCGGCAAACAGAAACTTAGCGCCTGACGTGCAGGCACGAATAGGCATCTATACTGATGGGATCTCACCCGCTGGTATCGCCGGAAATAGTTGGTTATTGGGGTAGAATATGCTGCAGAAGATTGAGGTTTCACCTGATATTTCTTAGATCGAATAAAATCATCTATGCCAGCTTTAACCCAAGTGGGGCAATTCTTAACATGGAGGATAAAATATCAATCATCAAGTTTTTCCAGTCTGAAACTTCTTCTTCTTCTTCTTCTTCTTCTTCTTCTTCTTCTTCTTCTTCTATGTGCCCTGTCTCTTCAGGACGTAAGCGATCATGGTTCTCCACGTCTCCCTATCCCTTGTGGTTCTTAGTATGCTTGTTCCTGTAACTCCTGTCAACCCCCTTTCCGTCATCCACCTGATCAGGCCCTGCAAATATGTTATCCGCTGCTTTCCTCTGTCTCTCTTTCCTTCTATCTGGCCAGTCAGTATCAGGTTCTCCAGGCTCTCCTTCCTCACTGCGTGTCCTAGGGACTTCAGTTGTCTCTTCCTGATGCTCAGTATTAATTTCCTTTTGGTTGCCATTCTTTCCAACACCTCATCGTTGCTTGTATGCTCAGTCCACGATATCCGCAGCATCCTTCTGTAGAACCACATTTACGCTGCTTCAAGTTTTGTCCTCATTTTCGATGAACTAATCCAACATTCACTGCCGTATTGAAGAACTGACATCACGTAGCAATCCAGCACTCTTTTCTTTGTTTCTAGTGAAATTTTCCTGTGTGTTAGTACTTTACTCAGCTTTTGGAACGCGTCCTTTGCCATGCCAATTCGCCTTCGGATCTATATGTCGCACTTTCCATCTCCTGTTAGAACACTTCCTAGGTATTTAAATTTTTGTACTTGCTTGATTCTGGTATCTCCCACCTGTATTTGGCATTTTGGGTTGCACCTATCTCGCAAATATATAAATCTACCATCCGGCCGTGCATTGAATACTGCTGGCATGTCTGGTTGGGTACTCCTGCTAACCACCTAGAGGTCCTTGACAAAATCCAACGGAGAATCTGTAATGTGATCGATCCCCATTTAGCAGCTCAGATGCAGTCACTTTCTCACCGGCGCAATGTGGCTTCCCTGTGTCTTCTATCTCATTAACTTGCATCATTTCTCTCATGCTCCATTCTCCATCCACTCCACTCTCGTCAGTATTATCATCCTTCTCTTACCCACTTGCTGACACCCCTTATAACCTGTCAATCTTTCTCATAGCTTTCCTCCTATATAACCTCCTGGACACCAGTGGTAGTAAACTGCCTTGCTTGGGGCGATATGATTATAATATATATATATATATATATATATATATATATATATATATATATATATATATATATATATATATCTTTCCTTTTTGTCCGCGTCTTTCTTTTAATTTATATCAACAAGCGACAAATCATGAACTTTGATTTTCTTTGGTGCAAAACGCAGATTTGCGTACATCAAACCAAATGTAAACGCGTATCACTATTGTGTTGGTACGTAACGGTCAACTACAGATAATATTACTGTATTAGAATATCTAGACAGAGTGAACTATATCCCCCACCCTAAAAAAAAGGAACTCATTCTTTATCACTGTCACGAACGTGATATTGTAAACGAAAAGGAAGAAAAGGAAAAGAATCAAAACAAACACCTGATGAATGTACTGTTCACAAGCGAGAAATAATAAAAAAAAACGTAACTTTCACAGATTTTGATGGAAAAATAAAACATACAAACACGGGAAGTCATCGAAACAAATGCTGTTGTGACTTTGCATCAGTTTTGTTTATTAAAAAAATAGAACAAATTTAAGAAAAAAGAAAATAAAACACATTTCCGAGGTTTGGAATTTGAAGAAAAAAATATCTTTTCACACATCTGTCTCGATTAGTTTCTATCTATACCCTACTTTCTCTGTCAAATTATGTCTCATTACATAAGTATTATCTATCTATCTATCTATCTATCTATCTAAATCAAAGTGTTCATTATCTATCTATCTATCTATCTATCTATCTATCTATCTATCTAAATCAAAGTGTTCAATATCTATCTATCTATCTATCTATCTAAATCAAAGTGTTCAATATCTATCTATCTATCTATCTATCTAAATCAAAGTGTTCATTATCTATCTATCTATCTATCTATCTATCTATCTATCTATCTATCTAAATCAAAGTGTTCATTATCTATCTATCTATCTATCTATCTATCTAAATCAAAGTGTTCATTATCTATCTATCTATCTATCTATCTATCTATCTATCTATCTATCTATCTATCTATCTATCTAAATCAAAGTGTTCAATATCTATCTATCTATCTATCTATCTAAATCAAAGTGTTCATTATCTATCTATCTATCTATCTATCTATCTATCTATCTATCTATCTATCTAAATCAAAGTGTTCAATATCTATCTATCTATCTATCTATCTATCTATCTATCTATCTATCTATATCTATTTTAGCTTGTCGCCGTTTGTTTTTATATCTGTTCACTCAAATCAGTCGCTCTATATTCAAGTTTCTTTCCGTTCGTATGCCAATTTCTATCTATCTATCTATCTATCTATCTATCTATCTATCTATCTATCTTAGTGATTAATCGGTTACTGATTTTTGATGTTTTAGCATATCGACCTTAATGAAGTCAAAATTGGGATAACGAATCTGTAGCCAAGCACTGAAATAATCTGGATTTATAGTGCGGAAAACACTTTTCTATCGGAATGATTTCCTCGTTTTTCATTGTTGAAGAAATGAGTAACCTACGCCTACATCTGAAGAATCATGACTCAGTTTGTGAATTATGAAAATGAGTCCAGGAATTAGTTGCCTGTAATTTCCAAGGGAGACTGACACTATAAAATTCTACGAAACACGGGAAAATAAGACATTTTTCAAAATAAAAATCTGAAATCGAACCCGAATTTCAACGTAGGTTTAGATTATAAATATGGATGAAATTAACAGTAGAGGATGTGCAGGGAGCTTAACTATTATCGGCGCTAAAAAATGGAATCGGATGGAAGGGTTCAAATCTAGCCCGTGCGTTCTATTTTTCAAACATGTTGAGAGAGGCGTGGATTTATCTCTTCTCATAACTATGAAATAAATATTAAAGTAGACTAGACTATCTAACGTTAGGCAGTCTAAATTTAATTTTTTTGCCTATATATTTTATTTTTTCTATTTTATTTTATTTTTTATCCGTGTTCACTCTAACCGGATGTAAATAAAATATTTTCATTCTGTTAGAAATGTTTGTGAATTAAATTTAGCAAGAATTTTCCAAGGTTTGTTTAGAAATTACTGCTGAGGTGTGGGTTAAACCATATAATGTTACGTTTACGTAGATTCTGCTTATTTCTGCTTCCTTTGTCTTTACCAGAAAATGCTAAACTAGCCTCGAATTTACTTTTATCTGTCTTCTCACAATATCTATTCAACCTATACAGCAAGACAATTTTGAGAGATGTATTAGTCTTGCTAGAATTCGGCATTGGCCGCGGCAATCTGAACAATATGAAATATGCAGATGATACAGCGCTGATAGCCGTCAGAAAGAGGAAACTACAAGATATCCTACAGAAAGTAATCAAAGAAATCGGAAAAAAGGACTACATATAAATTGCAAGAAAATTGAATGCATGGTCATCAGTAAAAAGAGAAACCCAAAATGACAACTACAGGCCGGGGGTACTAAAATCAAGCAGATAAAGAAACTTAAATACCTGGGAAGTGTTCTAAGAAAGGACGGTAAGTCCGACACTGATATCCGAAGGTGTATTGGCATCGCCAAGACGCATTGCAAAGGCTGAGTAGAGTATTGAGTAACAGGTGAATTTCGCTGGAACCAAAGAAGAAAGTAACGGATTGTTATGTGATGTCTGTCCTTCCATATGGCAGCTAATGCTGGACAATCTCATCAAAGAGGAGGGAAAGCCTGGAAGCATCCGAAGTGTAGAATTCTGAAGATACAATGGACTGAACATGTTTTTGGTTTTGGAGAGGATAGAAAGGAAAAAGAGACTGATACTTAAAATCAGGAAAAGAGAGCTGGAATTTCTGGGACATTTAATGAGGAAGGACGGCTTGGAGAAACTGATACTCACGCGAGAGTTAGAGGGAAGGAGAGACAGGGAAAAGCAACGCGTGACATACTTGATGAACTTGAGTAAATGGATGGGGGAGCAGCGTTTACTTTTGTGGTGGGGGGTAACAGGAGAAGGGAGGTTAAGAGCTCCAAGAAATAGGGAGATGTAAAAGGCCATGATCATCTACTTCTTGAAGAGACACGACACATAGAAGAAGAAGAAGAAGAAGAAGAAGAAGAAGAAGAAGAAGAAGGTATTTAATTTTAGAGTTATCCAAAATTCATTATTAGTAGATTTAGGATATAAACGAAATTCGATTGGTTTATTTAAGTTATTAATGATACTATGGCGGTGATTTGATTTTTTGTTGATGTATTTGTAATGGTTTTAGATGGCATACCGTTATAAATATTTTGCCGTCATTTTTGACGGCATGAGCTCAATAGTATTATTGTAATTATCGATATGATATTATTGTTTAGTACAACGAGACTCCATCTGGACATACTGGAGTCTCTGACCATCAACATACAACGTTTTGTCCTGTGCAGAGAGAATTGAAATTCAAATTAGAACTCTCCGGGGAAACTACCGCCTAACATTGTTAATGTGGGTTAGGGTTAGGGTTAGGGTTAGGTGATTACTGCCATATGGAAGGACAGACATCACATAACAATCCGGTACTTTCTTCTTTGTGTTGTTGTTTTTTATAAATCCTGTTTTAACTTCGGACGTTGTTCAAAAACTTTACTTAACAACTTATTTATTTTAATTGCCGACGATTTGTTTTTAATGACGTGTCGGCCGAGAGGCGTCTTAAAATCTCTTATTTTTCCCCCTTTTCAATTGAGATACTTTTGAATCTGTCTCAATAAAAGATGACCCTTTTAAAAATTATTGTTTAATACCGATTATTCAAGAATTTAGATGATCCGGTTGATTAAACAGATTATCTTGGTTGTGTATGGATTAATTAATTGGGTTAATTGATCCGTACACAAGTGTTAATTCGTTGAGAATAAGAACAAGTCTTACCGTTCCATGAGTCCTGCAATTTTATTGTATGAAACAATATTTCTCTCTTTGCAAAAGTTTGCGTAAAGAATGTATTGTGTATTCAGATCGTTGGATTCCTAATTTGGAAAACTATTTAAAGACACAAATTCTGTTCTCTTTACTCGCCGAAAATTGCTTTACATCCTTAGCTTTATATTTAGCCCTCTTTATCATGAGGGCAGATAAAAAAAAATGGCCTGTTCGATCGGAATTCAATTTGATGAGTAGGTTAGGAAAATCAGTTCGGTCATTTCATTTCGGGGGTTATTTTGGTCTATCCCCAGTCTACTGTCGCGATTCTCACCTATAGTTTTTTTCTTTCTGCTTCTTGACATGTCTCCTGACTTCATTCGCTCACCGTTTCTTCTTCTTCACACTCTTTCTTCTTCTTCTTTTCCATCTTCTCATTTTGGTCTATTCTTGTCTACCTTTTTCTCCCGTTTTTTTGTCTTTCTTTTCTTCTAACACGTTCTTTTCTTGTCCATTTCTTCCCGTCTTTCTACTCATCCTTTCCCTTCTTGTTATTTAGCTTCTTAATTTTCAAGCTCACCTTTCCTATTCTCAGCATTTTTCTACTTGTTTTTCTTTTCTCATTGTAATTTTTCTTCTTTTCGTTTTCACTCATCAAACTTCTTTTTTTATACGCATCTCTTCATATCGTACTTTTCCCCACTCGTCTTCTTTTTTTTCTTTCCCATCTTTTCTTTTCTCCTTTCTTTCAATTCTCTCCTTTCTTTTCCTCGGTTTTCTTCTTACCATTTTCCTATTTTCTTTTTCCTTTTTTTTCTTCTCACCTTTCCTCTCATAAGTTCTCGTCTTGAAACTCAACCTCTTCACACTTTTCCCGCCTTTTCCTCTTCACACTTTTCCTGCCTTTTCCTCTTTTCACCTTTATATTTCACATTTTTCTCTCGTCGACCATACTATCCGTTATTTTTTTCTTTCTTTCTCATCCCTCCCGTTTGCAAATTTTCACTTTTTGCCTTTCGATATTATATCATCTCCATTCGATTCTTCTTTCTTTTTCTCGCCTTTCTTCTAGCAATTTTCTCTTCTTTCAACCTCAGTGCTGAGAAGTTTGTTCTTTCTTTAAGATAAAATAATCTTAAATACTACTCCCTGACCGGTGTATCTTATCAATACGCGGACGTTTATATGAACATTTTGACTATTTATACTCAGAACTTCCGAACTGGGTCTTGTTTGAAACATTACATTAATAATTTCTTTCGTTCTCATATATTTAACGGGTGCTTCTTTATTTCTTATAAATGAATTAATTACCGCGTCCTTTCTTTGTTTCTTCTGTAGTTTTCGCCTAATTTTATATATTCCTCGGGTTATGCATTTCTTTCTTTCTTTCTTTCATTCTTTCTTTCTTTCTTTAATAAGTTTATTTATGTACCATTCATTGGGGCTTTACTTTTCTTTATTAAGAATTTTTTCCTTCTTTCTTTCTTTCTTTCTTTCTTTCTTTCTTCAGTAAGATTATTTATATATCATATATTCCATTTATATTGTCATTTTCCTTCTGTCTTTCATCCTTTCTTTATTTATATTATATGTCATATTTATTTTTATATATATTTATATCTCATATGTTTATTCTTTCTATTTCTAAATAAGTTCCTTCCTTCCTTTTCTTTATTTCTTTCTTTCATAAGTTTATTTGTGTACCATCTATAAGGTCTTTAATTTTGTTTATCAAGAATTTCTTTCTTTCTTTCTTTCTTTCTTTCTTTCTTCAGTAAGATTATTTATATATCATATATTCCATTTATATTGTTTTTTCTTCAGATTATATATATATCTCATATATTTATAGTGCATATATTTATATCTCATATGCTCATTCTTTCTATCTATATATGAGAAGTTTGTTCTCTCTTTATTTCTTCATTAAGAATATTTATATATCCTATATTTCATTGGCCTCTCCTTTCTTTCTCTAAATAAGATAAGGTTCTTTCTTTATTACTCTCTTTATTTTAGAAAGGTTATTCATATATCATAAATGTCATTTAAGGTTTCTTTCTTTCATTCTTTAAATAAGTTCTTTCTTTTTTTTCTTTCTTGAAATTAGTATTTTTCTTCCTTTAGTAAGATTAATCATATATCATTTGTCTCATTGACATTGTATTTTCTTTCTTTCTTCTTTCTTTCTTTCTTTCTTTCTAGCTTAAGATTATTTATATATCATATATTCAACTGACCGTAATTTTTTTTCTTTAGATAATATGTTCCCTCCTTCCTGCCTTTCTTTCTTTCTTTCGTATGCTTTTCTTTCTTGCTTTAAATAAGATATTTTTTCTTTGAATAAGACGTTTTCCTTTCTTTCTATAAACAACGTTTTTCTTTCTTTTTTTTAATATTTGAAATCCTTCATTAATAAGCATTCTGAATGTCTCTGTACACCATGTGTAGATGAACTTCCATTTTTATGAATTCGTAAATCCCCCATATTTGTTCGTGAAGAACGCGAGAAACTGTGCATCAGACGCAAAAGTGTAAATGAAAATTTGCATTATGTATGAGTGTAATATTTAGACAGTTTTTTTGTCTTTTATTATCAAACCAACAGATATCTTTAGTAGTTCTATAAAAACCAGTTCCTCATAAATCGTCGACAACTGCGTTCGACTGCTTTTGCTCGTCTAGCGCGTCTTGTAGCTCTCATGGGATTTTAATAAATGCTCATCCCCCCCAAAAATCCGAATATGTTTGATTTCCCATAAGCGGTCAAACACACCAACAGAAAACTAATTTTGCTACACCTTCCATGATTTCATAAAGTGAGAATCGCGTTATACAAAGAAATAATATACGGCGTTGGCGGGAGGTGGCCAATAAATCCTGAGAATGTTGCGTAATTTGAAGGTGAATTTCTTTCTGAAACTTTTACAATAATTATTTAAGACTAAAATATATCGGAAGAGGACTAATTTCAGAATCTTCCATGGTCAGTATACGTCCAGGTATTGCGTTCCGTGTCGCCACTGGCTTCCGCCGTTTAGGCCCCAATATCTCTTCATATACTCTATCATTGAAAAACGGTTTCTTTTTCTTATTTTATTATACGAGATGGACAGCATAGATTCTAGGAGTTAGTCGGAGGAAGAACTGCAAGGAAACTCATGCTCACTCGTTGGAATCTGGGTACGGAAAGTGTGTCGACGTTTCAAAATTCTTGCTGTCTTTTGTCGACTTCACGCCACTTTGGTTTGATATCAATAACTTAGAAAAAGGCGATCTATTACTGTTAGAATTCTACGCCGACTAGCCATTCTGATCAGTTGTTAGCCATTCCACATTCTCATTGATTGGATCACACAATATACCTCCTTTCTTAACAAAAGTACGGCTGTTAAAATGTGAGATATTCAAAAAACAATAGTGAGAAAAAAAAACTCACAAAAGCTAAATAAGTTCTATCCGTCTAAATACACTAGACGCGAAAAAATTTAAAGTTTTTAAATTTAAAGCTAGACGTGTTCGAGGTAACAGAATTTACAAAAAGATAGTGAAAATACCATGCACTCAATATGGGGGCAACGAGGAAGTTTTAAGGCAAATGTGAACAAAAAAGAACACTTATCATTTCTGTTTGAATTCTGGGATGAGTTATCATTATCTATATTATTTACATGTGGACTATTGTCTTCATTTTGTTGTTTTTCTCCCAGTGTTTCAAACTTTCTGCCCTTCGGCCTTTATTGTTCGCTTGTTGATTCAGTTAACCTTCAGTGAATTTCGATCTGAACACTTAGTTTAATCTAAGCTGGTAGACCGTTCTCGTTTCGTTTATAGGGGTACATTAAGTTTTCTTTAGTACTGTTCAGTTATTGCTCACACCGTATTTTCTTATTTTCAGATGAAAACATGGGTGTTTTAATAAGATATTTCAGTAAAAATTCTACTTTTCAAAACTATAGTTTGCAATTATGGTTCATATAAGCAAAAAAAAAAAAATCAAGATTAAACGCTAGGAGAATATTATCAAAACGGTCATCTTATGACACTATCTGAATCATCGGGTGAATGTTTTTTTTTATTTGTTAACTTTAATGATTCCAAAGCTAAACTTTTTTTTATAATCATATCCCCACAAGCAAGGCATTTTATTATCACTGTTTTAAAGAGGGTTACATAGGAGGCAAGTTATGAGAAAGAGTAATTGGTTATAGTGGGTAAATGAAGGATGAGAATACTGATGAGAGTGGAGTAGATGAAAAAAGGATCATGAGAGATACGGATGCAAGTTAGTGAGATAGGAGATGACTATTGACTTTACATTTAGATTATTGGAGATTGTAGATGTCGAGGAAGCAAGTCAATGAAAGGCAATTTCACAGGCTGGAAGTGCGAGAAAAGAAGCTGATGGTGTAGAATTTGCGTTTACATTTTATTGGTTTCACAGTAAAAGGGTGGGACCTAGTTGCTAATCTTGGGGCTCGAGTAAATTTATATATAGGGGGCACCAGTGAGCTAAGTTCATTAGAGCAGAAGCCGTGAAAGTATTTGTAAAAGAGACACAGGAAAGCCACATTGCGCCGGTGGGAATGTGGCTGTATCCGAGCTGCAGGATCTATCACATTACAGATTCTCCGTTGGATTTTGTCAAGGAGACCTTGGTGGATAGCAGGAGCACCCGACCAGATATGTAGGCAATATTCAATGCACGGGCGGATGGTAGATTTATATATGTGCAGGATTGTTTCAGACGGAAAAACCTTCCTGACTCTACACAGAGAACCGACTTTCTTATCAGCGGATTTAGCTATGGATTCGATATAGTCATTCCACTTCGCTTCATTTATTATCTGAGAGACCACTTTCAGCTTCCATCATGCTAACCTCCCTGAAAATGACTCGTTGAGCCTTCTCGGGTTAACTTTCTTAGATGTAATAGAGTAGAAAGACTATGTTAAATTGGTCCTGGGCATGACGGTAAACTCCATCCAGCAGCAAGGCCTCTGATTGGGAGGTTGTGAGAGGCATGAAACCACCTCTTAATTGCTGTTGTTCCCAGGTCCACCCTGACCTGGAGTGGTAGCACCTGAGAGGGTCCCAGCTATGGGCAAATAGTTAACCCCAAATTGGGGCCAAAACACTATAAAAGTATAAAAACACACTTTTATGGGAAAATATAAATAAAAAAAAAAGATTTTTATAGAACAATAAATATTTTTAAAGAAAAAATGATTACCATAACACATTTTTGAAGGAAAAACATATTCCTAACAAAATACTTTTGAATACAAAATTAGAAGACATTTTCAGTTTTCTAAGATAAAAACGAATAAAAACAAAAACATTTCATTAGAATCTGACTAAATCAACCTTCTCACTACAACCGAACATTAAAAAAATACCTTAAAACCCCTCTTATTTGGCCTTAAATAACCCACAGAAGTTGATATGCCGTTAAACAAAACTCAAACTCAAACTATATTGCATTCATTGCTAGCTCAGTTGCAAAGAAAGCTGGCTTACTGAATCGTGTGAGACATTTTTTCGCTCCCAAATTCATCATACATATCTATAAGTCTACCATTCCTCTCTGCTTAGAGGATTCCTGTCGCATATGATCCGGTGTCCCTTTACCTTGATCTTTTTAATAAAATACAAAGAAGAATCACTAATATTGTCGGTCCTGATTAGTAAGGTTGCCTCTCTGCATTTTTTCTATAAACATTTTCATGGTAATTATTCGAATGAGTTCTTCGTTATGTTACCTAGACATTTTAAATTTAAGTGCAGTACTAGACTGACTTGTAGATCTCATCTATTCACAGTTGAGCTGCTTACGTGTAACCATAAATTTTATGATAACAGTTTCTTTACTCGCATTTCACGCTTGTGGAATTTTTTCCGGTTCCATGCTTTCCACGCAACTTTAATCTGCAAACGTCGAAAGCAATGTCAATCGCTGTTTACCATCTTTCTGATTCCTCTTTTGCTTTTCTTCCCGCTCATTATTAATGTTTGTGTTTCTAATTCTTCCAAACCCAGTAACCTCCTGTGTCTTTTTTTCTTTACTGACTTGCTTGGGGTGAAACTGATAATTTTTTTAATATTAATGATTAATTAAAATTGCAGTTCATTCTAAAATGAGTTCATTCTAAATTTGTAAGGTGCGCTACTAATAAAACCTGGAAATGGCTGGTTGAACCCTCTATAGTTAGATTTGTCTTAAAGAAATGAACGAACCCATATGAAAAACGACTGTAATATAAAACTATGAAGAAGGAGGCGTAAAAAGAGAGGCAAAAACTAAAAGAGAGGCAAAAACATATTTTTATTTGTCCTTTAGCCCATTATTTATTTTTGATTTTTTACTTTTCATTTTCCTTCACTTTTTATCTAGTTGAGTCTTCCTTTTCTTTTAAAATATTCTTTCCTTCTTTCTTTCTTTCTTTTTTTCTCAATAGTTAACTCTGTCTCCGTTTTGCCCAACTATTGATATTTATTTTTAAACTTTTGTTTCTGTTTCTTTCCTTTCTTTCTTTCTTTCTTTCTTTCTTTCTTTCTTTCTTTACACGATTACCATTTATTGAATAAATCCTCTTTTCTTGACCTGTATTAGTCATTTCTTTCTTTCTTTCTTTCTTTTATATTCGCTAGACTCTTTTTTTTTCTTTAATATTAACCATGTTCCTTTCTTCCCTTCTTTCTTTTATTTCTTCTAGTCTAACTTTCTTTCTTTCTTTAATTCTTTTTAGGCTTAAGGATCTTTAATTCATTTTCTCCTCATTCCCGTTCACTTACTGCTAAACATGACAAAAAACAAAAGAGTGAACAGAAAAATAGACAAAATATGTATCGCTATTAATATTTACACCAGCTGATCTCTGCCACATTTTGAAATCACCCCACTCCTTCTTCTAGGACAGCTCTCTCTCTCTCTCTCTCTCTCTCTCTCTCTCTCTCTCTCTCTCTCTTTTCTATTATTTCTTATTTTATTTCTTACCCAGGAAAGATTTCGACGCATAGGCGGCCTTCGAAGAAATTACTCAAATATGCATCAAAACTTTGTCTACCGTTACACTGCAAGCTAACTCGACACGAGAAGAAGCTACGAGAAAAAATTAATAGAAAATATTTCTAAAAACAAAGAGATAAGATAAAAAGAGGAGAAACCAGAAGACACTGTCAGTTGATACAAATGCCACAGAAAGTAGAAACGAGAGAAACGAGCATTGCATTCTATAGATATGCGAACACTATCAATAATAATAATAATAATAATAATAATAATAATAATAATAATAATAATACAATGCAACATAGTTTCAAAAGACTAAACTAGACCATAGCTGACATTAAACGAATGGATGTCAAACCGAGAAATCTTCTCACTTGCTACCGCATGCGTCATTCTCAGGCCGATGTTGATCGTCTGTATGTGTTCGGATCCGAAGGAGGCAGAGGATTAGTTCAACTAGAATTGTCTTAGAAAACCCACAAATAACTGGTCTTCAAAGTTACCTGGAAACTACAAATGACTGGAGGTTGATCTGTGTCAAAAAATATAAAAGAAATGAGAAACGCTATTAAGCAATAAAGCAAGCCAACAAATTCAAAGGGGAATTTAAAGAGGTTGAAAAAGTAAAAGTAGATCATATTACATCTACTGTAGCGGGAAAAAGAAAAACTAAAAAAAGGAAGCAAAACCAAGTGAGATCTCCCAAATACAGAAACGATGGCAGGATAAGCTACGACATAATCAATACTCTGCCTGTATCAAAGAAGTTGATGTAGACACAGTCCATACCCATCATTGATTAAGTAGTGTAGGGTGAAAAGATTAAAGTGAAGGTTTAATTCTTGCTGCACGGGAGCAAGATTCATAATTGAAATCACCAAGCACACATTGTGTTAACCCGAAATGCAGATTCTGTGATAAATATTCAGAAACAACTGATCATGTTGTCTCAGGTTTCCACTGAATATAAAACTCGGCATGATAGAATGGGCCAATATCTGCACAGGAAAATATGCAACGTTTACAAGAAGAAAACTGCTATGAACATCATCCAGTGCGGGTTACGGAGATAAGGCCTGTAGCAATTTTATTAAACTTTACAATTCATAGACAGAACAATCTAAGACCACAAAAACAGAATATTATTTCTTATTGATATGGTATTCCTCGCAGATGTTAATGTATCTTTGAAGATCCTAAAAGATCTATAAAAATACGAGGATCTTAGAGTGGAAACCTAAAAGAACATCAATAATTCAAATTGTATTTTGAAAGATAATGATGGCCCTGAAAATTCTCCAGCTAGATCTATAACCGTATATTTAAAGAAAGAAAAAATAAAATGGTCTCGTTAAGAATATAAAGTCGTTATAACTGCATTTCATGAAGCGTTACTCAAAAAACATCACTCGCCAAACTTGATATTTGGCAAGAAAAGTTTGGACAAACAAATAGAAAGTACATTGATGAAAATAAATTAGCCAATCTACGAAGATGCATCATACGAAATAACCGATTGGCAGAGGCTGAAATTAATGAGATAAAAAGAATTGCAACCAGAATAGACGAATCAACAAAACATGAAAGGGAACCGGAATCAGAAATAAAAAGTAGTAACATCGCACAAGCCACAGGTCATAATGTAGAAACCGTGATACACACAAATCACTGTAAAGATAATGCTGTAAGTTTAGAAGTGCTGGAAAGGTGTGATCTGAGTCAGTTACAAGACGACAATAAAACGAGTTCAGAACAGATTGAACAGAATTATTTTATGGAAAACAAGAACAGTATACAAGAAGCCAAGAAAGAAATCAAGAACCATATAAGTCAAATACAAAATATTGCAATGGAGGAATGAGAACAGCTCCCAATATTACAACCAGCAAAGCATAACCTCGAAACTATTAAGCTCTACAATGCAGCACTCAAATTAATTTTGGATGAAGAAGACACTCATATAAATCTCAATGAAGCAATCTATGCATCAGCAATAGCAGCAATAAAAAACTGAACATCAAATTAAAAACTAGGCAGTCTCGCAGACATGAAGCTCCACCTTGGAAAAGAAAAATAGAAAAAGAAATCGAACAAATTAGAAGTGAACTATCAGTACTCGATGAACTGACAAGAGGAATAAATGTAAGAAATAGAAAAGGCAAAAGTGTCAAAAGAAAATACAACATTAGAAATGAAAATGAAGTCCTATCAACTAAGGAAAAAAATAAAGCAAACAATACAACTGAAGGCTCAAAGAATAAGACGCAATGAGAAAAGATCAAAATTCTACAGACAAAAAAGATTTTTTAAACCGATGCAAAGAAATTTTACAGGGAAATAGGTAAAAAAGGAATTGAAGTGACCGTAACCCCCAAAATGGAAGAAGTCATACAGTTCTGGAAAAATATGGGCTTGCCCTAAAGAACATAACAAAGAAGTAGATTGGATTACACAAGAGATAGAACGAATAAAAAATAAACCAAAACAGACATGGGCTGGAATCACAGAAGGTGATGATAAATGTGCACTGAAAAGAGCACACAACTGGAAATTTCTAGGTATAGATAAAATTTCTTACTTTTCACTATATTATTTAAAAAAAACAGCCAAAGCGCTTCAGGAAATGGTTAACGATCCCACTAAAATTCCTGCATGGATGACCAAAGTAATTACATTTATTCTACCCAAGAATAGTGACACAAACAACCTGAAAAACTACAGACCAATTACATGGCTTCCGAGAACTTACAACCTGTTAACATCTATTTTACATGGATGACTTAAAGTTGTATGCTAAGAATGATAACAAGCTGGAAGGTCTTCTGTAAACTGGAAAATGCTTTAGCGAAGACATTGGAATGAAATTGAATTTGAATAAATCTACAGTGGATCGCTACAACAAACATCTTCAATTAGCTTAGACCCTGCTGTAACAATAAAAAAATTGAAGCCAGAAGAATCTTATAAATACCTAGGTGTAAATGAGAGTGAAAAAGTTCACCATAAAAAATGAAAGAAATAGTGCGTAAAGAGTACTATAGAAGGCTACGAATGATATTAAAGACTGAATTGAATTCTCAGAAGAGAATTATGACCATTAATAGCCTTGCAATCCCAGTTGTCCAATATAGTTTCAACATCTTAAACTGGACTCTAAACGACACCAGGCGAATGGATTTTAAAACATGAACGTTTCTTTATAAGCATAAGATGCATCATCCAAAGGCTGATGTAGACGGTCTATACATACTCCGTAAAGAAGGTGGAAGAGGTCTTATTCAGCTAGAATTGTCATACAAGACAACAACAATTGGCTTATTAACATAGATAGAAACAACAAAGGACTGGATGATACAATTAGTCAAAAACATGTAAACAGAAAGATAAATATTCAAGAATAAAAGAAGGCAGTAAATACAAACAAGATTTACATATAGAAAAGCAAAACGGAAGCCAAGAACCAACTATTGCGGCAAAATATATGAAAATCAAAGACAAAGATAAAGCTCTTGAACAGATGAAACAACGCTGGCAAGACAAACTTTTGCATGGCCAATATCCAGAACGCGCCAATAAATCCAATGTTGATAAAGTTAATACTCATCGATGCTTATGTGCATCTGGATTAAAGTCTGAGACTGAAGGCTTTATTCTTGCAGCGCAAGACCAAAGTCTTTTCACTAGGAACTTTCAGGCAAATATTATACATAATAATGTGGATTCAAAATGCAGATTCTGTGATAAACACCAAGAAACAATAGACGATCTAATCTCAGGATGTTCTGTACTTGACAGTCGGGAGTTTTTTTTTACGAGCAGACGAAGGAGGCGGACCGTTAGCCGAAGAAGTAAAAGAAGAAGAACAACAACAACAAGAACAAGGACGAGAAGAACAAGGAGAAGAAATTATAAGATACATTGTGACGTGTTCAGATAGCAAGGACGATGAACTGAAGCAGCGGTATCTTGTCTTGTACAAGTGATATCGAAACAACAGAGACTTGTTCAAACTACATATTTACATATGTTTGATGCGATGATTTTACACACACACACACACACACACACACACACACACACATATATATATATACATATATATATATATATATATTATGCTCTCATTACGATTGAGCTCTCTAGAGAAGTGAATTTTATAAACAGTCCCCACATCTGCGATTTACGCATCATTCTTCAGGAATGAATTGAGTTCTTTCGGTGACTGGCATGTGTATACACCGCTTATATAAAACACGCTAAAATGTTACTTCCCTGAGTCCAAGGCATATGGTTTAGGGGTTAGTGACTTCGACTGACACCGAATCGGTCGAGTTCGATCCCGGCCAGAAGCAAGTAGGTGTCTAATTACACTGATATGCTGTGATACAGCGAAACAGGCTTGTATGTCAATAACGAATATATATATTCCCACCTGGTCAAAATCTTAAGACAGAAGAAGAAACTTTTAGCATAGAACTACGGTTGTATGTTGCCGTTTCAATTGTAAAATAAAGAAATAATACTGCTAATCTAGTATTGCACTTAAATCCACATGTCCTGGTCACCGTAGAGGAAAGACCGTTTAAGTATTTATAGAAAACGCACAGGGAATCTGTGTAAAAGTAACTGAATGCGAGATGCCAAGTCAGGATCAATAGCATTGCAGATTCTTCTTTGGAATGAAGTATCTCTAAATGATGTAGCGTCAATTTTTAAAGGAAGGACGAATGGTAGTCTTATAAATATATAAGAATCTGGCGAGAATAAATGTCTAGCTCAAAACAGTGAACTAATTGTTTTAGCTGCAGACGTAGAAATTGATTCAATATATTATTTTCAGCTCATATCAGCGGAAAACTTTAGTGCGAGAAGGCGCATTGGGTCATTCTTCTGGAGATAAGAGTCAGCTATAAGAGTCTGGAAGTTAAAAAAAGGTTCTCTAAGTACGCTTAAAGAAAGATTAAAAGAAATCTATGAAGTGTTTTTGAATTTTTCATCGGTTCTTAACTCGTTATGTTCTAAACCAATTATAGTAGACTGTTTACGATTCGTAGGGAAAATATATAGAATAATGAGTTCCAGACGAACTTAAGTCAAAGGACATCTGACTAAGTTAAATCACACGTTTTTATATTATAGTTCGACAGCTGATGAAAAACTGAATGATTTCGTGAAACTTGATTTATTTATATCAGAATAATCCAGAAACATTTTCTGGGCATCAGCCGCCTGCATGCAAACAAGGAAATAAATTATGTAAAATATTTAGACGGTAAAACAATGGTAAGTTTTCTTTGCTGGATTTATTGGACCTACACAGCGAGGCGATTGTAAAAAGCATTATTCTACCAGGATTTACACAATCTTAACGATTTGTACTGAAAGCTTCTTCTTCTTCTTCTTCTTCTTCTTCTTCTTCTTCTTCTTCTTCTTCTTCTTCTTCTATGTGCCTTGTCCCTTTCAAGACGTACGCGATCATGACTTTCCACGTCTCCCTATCCCTGGATCATGACTATCCACGTCTCCCTATCCCTATCTCCCTATCTTAGCACATTTTCCTCTGCTACACCGCGCAAGCCGGGTTCAGCCATCAACCCGCACAGGCCAGTCAAGTACGTTACACGCTGTTTTCCTCAGTCTCACCTTCCCTTTAACTGACCTGTTAGTATCAAATTCTCCAAGCGGTCCTTCCTCATTGTATGTCCCCGAAAATTAAGCTGTCTGTTCCTGATGCTCAGCATTAATTTCTTTTTCGTTTCCATCCTTTCCAAAACCTCATCATTGCTCACATGCTCGATCCATGATATTCGCAGCATCCTTTTGTAGAACCACATTTCAAGTTTTTCCTTCATCTTCGATTATATTTTCCATCATTCACTGCTATATTGACGAGCTGACATCATGTAGCAATTCAGTACTCTTCTTTGTTTCTATAGAAATTTTCCTGTCTCTTAATACTCTACTCAGTTTCTGGAATGCGTCTTTCGCCATGACAATTCGTCTTCGGATTTCTGTGTCGCACCTTGAGCAGGCAGCAAAAAGAACTGTAGGAACAACTAGACAAGCTAGTAAAGGAAAGTGGAAAGAAAGTACTAACCATGCATTGCAAGAGGACAGAAAATATGAGCGTTAATCCAAACTGCAAGTTGCAAATAGGAAAGGCTAAAATAAAGCATGAAGAGAGATTTAAATATTTTCAGACGAGAGAAGATTTGATGCCCAAATTCAAAGAAGTAATTGATTAGCAGATAATGCCTACCAAAAGTCAAACAGGGAAATTTAATTAGAAACAAAGAAGATCCTGGGCATGACGGTAAACTGCACCCGGCAGTAAGGTTTCTGATTGGGAGGTTGTGAAGATAATGGAACCACCTCTTAATTGTTGTTGCTCCCAGGTTCACTCTGGCCCGGAGTTGTAGCACCTGTTAGGGTCCCAGCTATAAGGAAAAAAGTTAACTCCAAATTGGGGTCAAAACACGATGAAAATATAAAAATACACTTTTATAGAAATATATAAATAAAAAAAAAGACTTCTAGAGAAAAATAAATATTTTTGAAGAAAAATTATTACTTTAGAAAGAAAAAATATTCTCAAGAAAACATTTTTGAAGACAAAATTAGAAGACATTTTCAGTTTTCTAAGAATAAAAACAGAAAGAAAAATCATTAAAATCTGACCAAGGCTATAGAACCCAATCTGTTCTGTTATTTAACCATAATTGAATGGGAAGTGACCGATTAATACCTTTCCAAAAGGTATCCACTGCACCAAAACGCACATTCTCAACAATACAAGACAAATTTGGTGAGGAAATTTTTTGTATTCGCTTTTATTGTATATAGATTCTTTGTTAACATTTTGTGGATGCTGAAAAACGACACCATTCCTGGTCTCTCCGGCGGTTCTAACAAATGAAAATACCGCAAATCCTTCTTGCTTTGAAAATGAACCTACGATGCACTAAACAACAGCGAAGTTTGTAAGGGACGTTCTTCTACATGTAGCCGTTTTTTGTCCGACCTGCAACCCTTAAGACTTTTCATGTCTTACTCACTGCAACATTCTTTGTCTCTTCAGCTTATCTGGCAAATGGAAATACCAAAGATCCCTCTTGTTTTCGAATCGATACTGGAATCCATTTCCATGAGAAATTCTCATTTTAACTTAAAGATTACATATAAAGTAAAAAAAAGAGAAACATCTTGATTTCGGCATATTAGTGGCAAAAGAATTATATCAGTTAAAAGCTTTGAAAAATAATTTTTGAATCTTTACAACAGTCTTTACATCAATGAATGCAAAGAATTCAGCCAGAGTTCGAATTCCAGTTGAATCCCTTGCATTCAGTTACGCACAAATACCATTTGGAATTACGCACAAATACCCTTCTGTCTCTTTCCTCTAGTTATGGGTTAAATAATAGGACAGATTGGGTTATATAGGTTTGGCTGGAAACTAGTCAACCTACTGAGAGATAATCTTCTGCCCAGTGAGTCATGTCTCTTTCGAGACATGGTCGCCCAAAGCGTGTATCGCGTATGGCACTTAACTGACATCAATCTAAAAAGAATAAATGCACTGACGTTTTACCAGATGAGCCACAACCTCAATGACACGAACAGACGCAAAATCGCTTTAACGTAGCAAGAACAAGAACGTCGAATGCAGACAGAAGGCGAATTGTTTTAGCTCAAAAGTCATTGTAAAAGCTCGACAACAAATAACAACGGTAAACAATATTGAAAAACGGTCTTTTTCGCTTTGCTTGATGTAAGATAAACTTCAGCGAGTAGATTTACTGACGGTAAGGGAGCAAAAAGGAAAGACAGATATATCTGCGCTAAAGATTCGTCTCTTTCTTTCTTTCTTTCTTTCTTTCTCTCTCTCTCTCTCTCTCTCTCTCTCTCTCACTCTTTCTGAGTGTCTCTGAACTGGATTCTCATTCTCTTGCATTTATCGCAACGTCACGGCTAGTCGATTTGAGAATCCATTTTGAAGTAAATATGGCGGCCAATGAAATTATTTGCTGAAGCAATCACCGATGTCGTGGTGTTTACATTAAAAAAACTCAAATAAGTAGCAAAACAAAGTTGGAGTTATTTTTGTTTTATTCTACATCCTTAAGACCATGGGTGATTGTGGCTCTCCACAGCTTTATTTTCTTTATTACGTAGGAGAAAAATTGTGAAGCAGTTTCCTTTTCCCTATCCATCAGTTTAGATTGCAGTTTTTTCTCGTCGACTAATTCCACTTTCAGCGCTTATAGCCGATACATTACCAGCATATTTTACTGACAATTATTATATATAAGACTGTTGTATAACTAGACGGTATCAGAATTTAAACATCGTTTATCGTTTTGCTTAGAGAGACACGAACAGAAGTTATTAAAAATTGAATGAAATTCGTCAATCTTTAATAGTAAATTCATAATATACATGCTTCCGGTGACACAGGTTCGCGTAAGATCACCAGAGTTAGGAAAATTCGGGTCTTGTCCGTAGCTGGACGTAGCTGGCAATCAGTCAGTCAGTTAAGTTCCGCACGTGGTACATGCTTGGGCGATCATGTCTCGAAAGAGACATAACTGATTGAGGAGAAGGTTTTCCAGCAGTAGGTTGCCGTTACTTTCTGCAATAGACTTATAGCTAAACAAGGTTATAGAAACCGATCTGTCCCGCTATTTAACCCCTAGCTGTAGGGAGAAGCAACGGATTAATAACTTTCCCAATGGTGTTTTCACGTAAATTAATTCAATTAGAATTTGAACTCGGCTATCCGGTTTCTCGTTTCGAGCCGATATCCACTGCACCACATTTGGGGATACTAGTTGCTGTAAGCTTAGATGTACATATAGCATAATGGGCTTACGGTGAGATTGAAACGCCGGTTCCTGTACGATCACCGAAGTTAAGCAATGTCAATACTTGACAAGATGGGTGATCGCATGGGAATACTAGGTGCTGTAAGTTTCGATGTGCCGGTAGTGTAATGGATAATTACTAGGAATTGTTTATCATAATACCAGGAAGTCAGTTCAGCGCCATACGTTATACACACTTGAGCGATCATGTCTCATTCGAGACATAACGGACCGAGCAGAAAGTTTTCCGGCAGTAGGTTACAGTTACTTCCTGCAGTAGACTGGCTGCCAATCTGTCTTGCTATTCAGAGCTGGAGGGAGTGGTGGTTCCATAATAGTCTGCTATGTGTTGCATGGGTTGGATCAGCTTGCCCGGCTTCGAATTATTTTGCACTGTAAAAAACTCACTTACGCATATTCATATATTCCATGTACAAGGATCGGTTATATTCGCAGGATATTACATTCTGTTAAATAATTTGTTCAGAATTTGTTCCAATCTTCTGGAGTCTTTTTACGCTAGTGTTAACCCAATAGAAGGCTCAAGAGCCGTTGAAGCTAGTTTTTACTGAATGGAGTTGTTTTATGGATATAAAAATTGTAGATTATGAGGATATGTCGGATAGATAGCAGTTGACCTCATACTTGAAGAGGGAGTCGTTTTACGCTAGTGTTAACTCAATAGAAGGCTCAAGAGCCGTTGAAGCCAGTTTTTACTGAATGGAGTTGTTTTATGGATATAAAAATTGTAGATTATGAGGATATGTCGGATAGATAGCAGTTGACCTCATACTTGAAGAGGGAGTCGTTTTACGCTAGTGTTAACTCAATAGAAGGCTCAAGAGCCGTTGAAGCTAGTTTTTACTGAATGGAGTTGTTTTATGGATATAAAAATTGTAGATTATGAGGATATGTCGTATAGATAGCAGTTGACCTCATACTTGAAGAGGGAGTCGTTTTACGCTAGTGTTAACTCAATAGAAGGCTCAAGAGCCGTTGAAGCCAGTTTTTACTGAATGGAGTTGTTTTATGGATATAAAAATTGTAGATTATGAGGATATGTCGGATAGATAGCAGTTGACCTCATACTTGAAGAGATTAAGATTGTAGTGATTCGTGTGGGGGTGGCATCCTTTCGAGAGTTTATCCCACAAAGAAAGGTTTCTTGGAAACAACCTATTCAAATTTAATATTCTTCTTGCCAATTGTATACGAAGAGAATTAATATATTTTGTTCTTTGCATGATATTTCCAGCCTTAGTTGTAAAAATCTAAACTAATGAAACTAGAGAAGAGAGGACCTTTTCCATAGAAAATAGAAAAAGAAATAGAGAGAGGGAGAGAGGGAGACAAATAGGCAGACAGACAAACATACAGACAGACAGACAGACAGACAGACAAAGGCAGAGACAGAGAAAGTCGCAATAGGATTACACGTTTGCGCCTGTGGAATGCAATTTGAAAAATATTTCATCATATCTATTGGCCTGTAAATGCTTATTTTACCAGGCTTGTATGAGAAGATTGTGCAACTCCAGCAGAGATACCGCAGCCACACGCCACGTTTTCATTGTATTTCTTTTTGTTATACGAAATGTGTTCTAGCCACTGATTAATTATTTAATAGACTTGTGAACAGCTATCGAGAGCGCACCGGTAAAAAACCGCTACTTTTTACTTGCAAACATTCATATATATATATATATATATATATATATATATATATAAAGAAAGAAAAATACTGGATTTTAAAATTAAATACATATAGATTACGGTTTAAAATTAAATACATATAGACTAGGGTTAAATAGGGTCTTAGGTATTTTGAAACTTTATAAATGTTTCAGTAGTTAAATACTTTTAGATACACATAAAATTTTTTTTCTTTAAAACAACATTTAAAAGTATAGTTACAGTTAGGTTTACATTTAAAAATATTCAAAAATCTCTATCGCTTTCTACATCACGTGATGTAAACATCTCGCGACAGCCGCTTCTCACGACGAACGCTTCTAGTTTAAATTTTAAAATCATTTGTTTCTGATGAAAGGCCGAGGCCGGTCTGAAATATCATATATATATATATATATATATATATATATATATATATATAAATAAATAAATAAATACTGTCAAAAAATACATTTTTAAGCCTACAACTTTTTAGTAGTTTTTCATATATATATATATATATATATATATATATATATATATATATCATGTTGGTTAGCCGTCTACTAGGAAGGTTAAGTTATCCCTGCTGTAAATTCCTGCTTCGGCGTATTTGTGTTTGTTTAACACTCAACGAGTCCGAGTGCACCTTAGTTACAGTTTTAATTACAGTTTTAGAAGAAAAAGTTTTAGTTACAGTTTTAAAAGTAAAAGCTCATTATCTAGTTAAACAGCCTATAATGTCATAGTCATGCACATGTTAAAACATGAAAAATATAGAACCGTTTGTAAAAAGAACAGTTTTTTTCATGCTTTAACACGTGCATGACCATGGCATTACAACATATTAAAAAATTCCATTTTAAATAATTTTTCCGTTATATTTGAAGCAGGAAAAATGTACAGTAATTTTTAGCAACACAGTTTTCCGGTTACATTTGTTACGATAACTCACACCCCTGAAGATGATCTCGGAAAGAGGTTGAAAGTACTTGGGTGCCTTAAGAAATGAATGAAAATAACGTCTGTCAACGTTACAGCTCATTTCTGCCATCATTTGATTATCTCTTAATATGAACGGATTTTATTATAAATATGAAAACATGGTGTTTGCAATCTATTTAATTTGACATGTTTAAAAGAAAAGTTGCTGCCTAAACACACACACACACACACACACACACACACACACACACACACACATATATATATATATATGTACTTTAGAGTGTTCGGACAGTTGTCCTCATCTTTATTGACATATTTTCTAATGTTTCGTCAGTTGCACACTCCGACCTTTCTCAGGTGATTGAAATATTGAAGAGAACCCTTTATTTCAATCACTGTTGTATATTGTTATCGTTCCATGAGTCATGCTACTTCTGGATGCCTTAGTTAACCCTCATTTCTTTTTTGTTTCCTACTTCTGTATTCAGATATTGAACTCACAGGTCTTTGGGTTTGTGTCAAGTTACTGGATCCAACTAACGGGTTTATCTATTAGGCCACAGATGCATGACGAGAAAATAAAGGCTTCTGGTTAAATCTCGCCCATTTTTATCCTTTCTTCAACAAATGTACTCAGTTTTTTCTTTGACTCTGTACGAAAAACAAGACTACAAAAAGGGCGGAAGAACTCCCAAGGAGTCAAAGGCCAGCTAACTAATGGTGGTGTCTCGATAGATCACCATGGAGAAGGCATGATTATACTTGGAAATAATAATAGTGAAGTCCACTATTATTCCAGAGTATAATCATGGCCTTACAAAAATAAACATATAAAACCCTACGACATAAATGGGGTTACTTCCAATGAATTAACTCCTCGCCCGGTAAGGACCGACATGGGCAACAGTTTTTTTTTTTTTTTAATCATCTCACCCCAAGCAAGGCATTCCACTGCCACTATTGCGCATGGGGCCACATAGGGGAAGGTAAAGAGAAGGAGTGGATAGACATAGGGAATGTCAGGAGAAAGGTGACAGATGAGTAAGGATAGCGAGGATGAGTGTCGGGCAGATGGGAAGAGTGTTTGATAGAATGGGAGCAGGTTAGTGTGTTAGGAGGTGTCTATTGACCTTACATTTAAACTCCTGGAGATTGTAGCCGTCGGGGAAGCAATCGTTTGGAAGAGAATTCCACAGTCGGGAAGTGCGAGGAAAGAAACTGTTGGAGTAGAAGTTACGGCTGCATTTTATCGATTTCACTGTAAAAGGGTGGGATCTAGTTGCTAATCTAGTATCTCGTGCAAATTCGTATTTAGGGGGCACCAGTGATCTAAGTTCATCGGAGCAGAAGCCGTGAAAGTATTTATAGAAGAGACACAGCGAAGCCACGTCTCGCCGGTGGGAGAGAGACTGCAGGCGGTCTGCCAAGTCGGTATCTATCACATTACAGACCCTCCTCTGAACCTTATCGAGAAGCCCGAGGAGAACAGCAGGGGCACCCGACCAGATATGGCAGCAGTATTCAATGCACGGGCGGATGGTAGATTTGTAAATGTGCAGGATAGATTTAGACGGAAAAAACTTCCGGGCCCTACACAGAGAACCGACTTTCATAGCAGCGGATTTAGCAATGGATTCAATATAGTCATTCCATTTGAGGTCCGCTGAAAGTGTGAGACCAAGGAGGCGTAGTGTTTTACTCTCTGGGAGGCAAGCCTGGTCCATGCTAATGGGAGGTAGGTGAGATTGTCGATGATGGTTAATTGACAGTAGCTTCGTTTTAGAAGCATTAAAATTTACTAGCCATTTCTTACCCCAGTCCAATATGGATTGGAGGTCTTTTTCAATCTCGGCTGCAAGTTTAGCTTTGACGCCTACACCAGATTTTTGTTGGAGGCGAGAGTAAACTGTGGTGTCATCGGCGTACAAACCTATTTGGGTTCTTATGGAATCAGGGAGATCATTAATATATATCAGGAAGAGTGTAGGACCTAAGATGGAGCCTTGGGGGACACCTGCGTTTGTATGGTAGTTCTGAGAGGCATGTCCGTTTAATACCACTTTCATTGTGCGGTTAGAGAGGAATGACTGGATTAGTTGAAACAAATGTCCAGTTATACCATAGCTCCGCAGTTTACATAGAAGGCCAGCATGCCAAACTCTGTCGAACGCCTTAGATATATCCAATGCAACGGTTCGAGCTTCGCCATTCCTGTCGAGTGCCTGGTATATGTACTCGGTGATGGTCGTTAGCATATCAGCAGTAGACCTGGTGAAGCGGAAACCATATTGCTTGTCCGAGAGGAGCCTGTGTGCTGTGAGATGCTGAACCACCTCGGCGTTGATAATGGCTTCGAACACTTTGCCAAAGATCGGAAGAAGGCTGATAGGGCGGTAATTTGCAGGGTCAGAGGGTTCTCCAGTGTTTTTAAATATAGGAACTATAGAGGAAGATTTCCAACAGGCAGGAAAGCAGGAAGCAGATAGGCAGAGGTTGTAGAGCTTAGAAAGGATAGAGGAGAGTTCAGGGGCACATTTCTTTAAGACTATGGTTGGGATTCCGTCACCACCGCTCGCTTTGTGAGGGTCAAGTTTTAAGATTATCTTAGAGACAAGCGAAGGTGTAATGTGGACATCATTCAGTTGTGCCTCGGTTCTAGGTGAGAAGTCGGGTGTAAAAACTCCAGACGAGTCCAGACTCGAATTGTTCGAGAATCTGCGGGCAAAACATTCAGCCTTATCTGCTGGGGAGGTGAGGACCTCAAATTTGTTGATTAGCGGGGGTATTGTGGACTTGCTCTTGTTAAGTACTCTTTTACAGAGTCGCCAGTAGTCTTTAGAGCCGAATTTAGAGCATGCTATGCGTTGCTTCATTCTGGCAGCAAACAACATCTTAGCTTCGTTAAGTACCCTTTTACACTTATTACGAGCTGAAGTGAAAAGGCGCCTGTTTTGTTCCGACGCATAGTTACGATAAAGTCGGAAGAAATGATTCCGGTGGGCAATGGCAGCCGAACAAGCGGGTGAGAACCATGGAGACGAATGAGATTTAAGCTGGAATTTCCTCGCAGGGATGAAGGCATCAATGCCAGCCTTAACCCAGGAGGAGACCTCGGATGCACATTCTTCGATGGGAAGACTAAAGACGTTGTTCCAAGGGATGTCACAGAGGAAGTCTCGGAACGAATCCCAGTCTGCTCTTTGATAGCAGTATGATATTCTACTTGTCTGTGATTCATGGGTCGGGCGGGAGTAGAGTGAAATATTGACGGACACTACAGTGTGGTCAGAGTTACCAAGTGGGCAGAGTTGTCTGGTAGTGCAAGAGTCTGGGATGGAAGTGAAGCAGAGGTCTAGAAGTGAGTTCCTTCCGTTAGGGTTGTCGGAGAAACGCGTAGGGAAGTCCACTACTTGCGTAAGGGATTGGGTGATTGAAAAGTTCATGGTGTGGACACCAGCAGGGTCAGTGACAGCGTTCTTCAGCCACTTGGTGTGGTGGGCGTTAAAGTCACCAAACACGAATACATGGGCAGAGGGATGGGTAGAAATGACTTTGTCAATATTGTCAGAAATGATGTCAAGTAACGAACAGTCAGGGGAGGAAGGAGAGCGGTACAGAAAGAAGAGATAGCTAATCGAGCTGAGAAGTGAGAGGCGGAAGCACATGAAAGAATGATCTGGGGATTCAAAAGATGACACCCTAGCTAAGGGAAGGTGTTCGCTGACATAGACACCAAGCCCATGCATATGAACATTGGAGTCCTTCCTGAAGAGGGGAAGGTAGCCAGGAACGCAGAACTCAGATGAGGGGATAGAAGGGTTAAGATTAGTTTCACATAGGGCTAATATATCAGGTGAGTTATTATGGAGGAAAGAATCTACGCTGGGGAAGTTGGTGCGGATGCCGCGTATGTTAGTGAAAGAGATGCAGACAGGTTTGGGCGTTTTCAAATGAGCTGGTTTAGTTTTGTTATTATGTTTGCTTTTTTCCATAGTAATTCAGTTAAGGAGTGGTCTTAGAATAGAATCAGTCGGTCAATCATTTGCAACTTGTGAAGGATGGAGACTGGCGCGGCCTACAACATAATGTGGCCTCGGGGTTGCCCACCGAACGTTCATGCAGGGACGCCCGTCCATGCGCGATATGGCACTACAAGAACCCCGGTATTATTCAACTGTTGATCAGAGCAGCCTCTCAAGACGCTACGCAAGAGTTCGGGCTCCTAACTACCAGTCGGAAGCAGCAACCAGGAAACTGCCAACCCGGTACCCTCAGAATGTAAAGACGTTGCCACCATACTCCGTAACTGCAAAGAGCTTCCAGCTGAACTAACACCAAGACCAGAGAAAGGGGATGAACCGGGAACCCCTTCCTAAACAAGAAACAAGGTGATCACCTCTAAACTCATTCAAAAGAAGGGGGTGGAGTGTGAGACCGGGCGATAGTAGAAACTATCTACTCCAATTAAAAAAAAAAAAAAAAAAAACAAGGAAAAAGTGACTGAGGCTTACAAAGTTTTAACTTAGTAAAAGTCGAAAATACCCTTGAATAGCAAAATTATTTACACAAATTAAGTGACGAAAAAAAAAACAAAGACGGCCAAAAGACGAAAAAAAAAAAATAAATAAATAAAATAATTTCCAAGAAATTTCACAAAAACAGACTGAAAAATGGACTGAATCCCAGTTGACTTACCACAAGCAGCTAACACTGTAAAGTTGATTTAATTCAATTTCTGAAGACAAAAATAGAAATTAAACCGTTTTTTACAGAATATAGTCGAGTTATGTTGCTTGCGTTCGCTTGCCAAACCGTTAAGAATTCAATCTCTCGAAGACAGAAATTTAAATCTTCTACAAGACAAAACTAATGGAAATAATTGAACCGTGATGCTATTTATCATTAGTCGAAAATACCCTTGAATAGCAAAATTATTTACACAAATTAAGTGACGAAAAAAAAAAACAAAGACGGCCAAAAGACGAAAAAAAAAAAATAAATAAATAAAATAATTTCCAAGAAATTTCACAAAAACAGAATGAAAAATGGACTGAATCCCAGTTGACTTACCACAAGCAGCTAACACTGTAAAGTTGATTTAATTCAATTTCTGAAGACAAAAATAGAAATTAAACCGTTTTTTACAGAATATAGTCGAGTTATGTTGCTTGCGTTCGCTTGCCAAACCGTTAAGAATTCAATCTCTCGAAGACAGAAATTTAAATCTTCTACAAGACAAAACTAATGGAAATAATTGAACCGTGATGCTATTTATCATTAGTCGAAAATACCCTTGAATAGCAAAATTATTTACACAAATTAAGTGACGAAAAAAAAAACAAAGACGGCCAAAAGACGAAAAAAAATAAATAAATAAATAAAATAATTTCCAAGAAATTTCACAAAAACAGACTGAAAAATGGACTGAATCCCAGTTGACTTACCACAAGCAGCTAACACTGTAAAGTTGATTTAATTCAATTTCTGAAGACAAAAATAGAAATTAAACCGTTTTTTACAGAATATAGTCGAGTTATGTTGCTTGCGTTCGCTTGCCAAACCGTTAAGAATTCAATCTCTCGAAGACAGAAATTTAAATCTTCTACAAGACAAAACTAATGGAAATAATTGAACCGTGATGCTATTTATCATTAGTCGAAAATACCCTTGAATAGCAAAATTATTTACACAAATTAAGTGACGAAAAAAAAAACAAAGACGGCCAAAAGACGAAAAAAAAAAATAAATAAATAAAATAATTTCCAAGAAATTTCACAAAAACAGAATGAAAAATGGACTGAATCCCAGTTGACTTACCACAAGCAGCTAACACTGTAAAGTTGATTTAATTCAATTTCTGAAGACAAAAATAGAAATTAAACCGTTTTTTACAGAATATAGTCGAGTTATGTTGCTTGCGTTCGCTTGCCAAACCGTTAAGAATTCAATCTCTCGAAGACAGAAATTTAAATCTTCTACAAGACAAAACTAATGGAAATAATTGAACCGTGATGCTATTTATCATTAGTCGAAAATACCCTTGAATAGCAAAATTATTTACACAAATTAAGTGACGAAAAAAAAAACAAAGACGGCCAAAAGACGAAAAAAAAAAATAAATAAATAAAATAATTTCCAAGAAATTTCACAAAAACAGACTGAAAAATGGACTGAATCCCAGTTGACTTACCACAAGCAGCTAACACTGTAAAGTTGATTTAATTCAATTTCTGAAGACAAAAATAGAAATTAAACCGTTTTTTACAGAATATAGTCGAGTTATGTTGCTTGCGTTCGCTTGCCAAACCGTTAAGAATTCAATCTCTCGAAGACAGAAATTTAAATCTTCTACAAGACAAAACTAATGGAAATAATTGAACCGTGATGCTATTTATCATTAGTCGAAAATACCCTTGAATAGCAAAATTATTTACACAAATTAAGTGACGAAAAAAAAAAAACAAAGACGGCCAAAAGACGAAAAAAAAAATAAATAAATAAAATAAAATTTCCAAGAAATTTCACAAAAACAGACTGAAAAATGGACTGAATCCCAGTTGACTTACCACAAGCAGCTAACACTGTAAAGTTGATTTAATTCAATTTCTGAAGACAAAAATAGAAATTAAACCGTTTTTTACAGAATATAGTCGAGTTATCAATTAATTAATTAACTGGAAATGAGCAGATTGAACATCAAAATTCTAGGAATATGCGCAACTAGATGACTAAACAATGCAGACTTCAGCAGAGACAACCACCGGATCATATATGCAGGAGTAAAAAATAACGATAAGGCAGTCGGCTTAATACTAGAACAAAGATAAAGAAATGCGTTCTAGCATACTACCAGTTCTCTGAAAAAGTTCTCTTGGTTAAACTGAAACATTTATAATAGTCTATTACCTATTGGATATAGAGAAGCCCAGGAGGCGACACGAAAAATCAAATCGATTATATAACCATAAACAAAAGGTTCAGAAAAGCATTGATTCAATGCGAAAGCTATTCAAGTGCTGACTGTCGTAGCGACAACTTTCCAGTTATCTGCAAACTAAGGGTGAAATTTCGGAGATTAAAGAAAACGAGGGCAGCACCCAGACTGCAATACTGAAGAAGCCGAGGGTAGCACCCAAACTGCTCTTGAATGAGTTCAACCTGTAGAAAAATACACTGACAGTGTGAGAATTTTTTTTTAATCATTTCACCCCAAGCAAGGCATTCCACTGCCACTATTGCGCATGGGGCTACATAGGGGAAGGTAAAGAGAAGGAGTGGTTAGACATAGGGAATGTCAGGAGGAAGGTGACAGATGAGTAAGGATACCGAGGATGAGGGTTGGGCAGATGGGAAGAGTGTTTGATAGAATGGGAGCAGGTTAATGTGTTAGGAGGTGTCTATTGACCTTACATTTAAACTCCTGGAGATTGTAGCCGTCGGGGAAGCAATCGTGTAGAAGGGAATTCCACAGTCGAGGAAAGAAACTGTTGGAGAAGAAGTTGCGGTTGCATTTTATCGGTTTCACTCTAAAAGGGTGGGATCTAGTTGCTAATCTAGTATCTCGTGCAAATTTAAATAAATAAGATGAACAAATAGGAAATGAAAATTCGAAATGGGACGCATTTAAAGAAACGTTAGTGAACCCAGCAAATAAAAATGTCCCAAAAGAAATCAGACGCCGAAGAAAAAACGAGTGCATGACTGAAGAGATTCTTGACATAATGCAAAGGAAACAGAAAACTATGATAAGGAATGGAACTGAATACAAGAAACTACAAAAAGAAATAAAGAACAAGCGTAGACAGGCTAAAGAAGAATGGCTGAACAACAAACGTGCCAAAGTAGAGAGATAAGCAGGACTAATAAAGGAGAAATGCATAAAGAAATAAGAGAACTGACAGGAGAAAGAACATACTCCTCAACAGGATGTATAAAATGCAAGGACAGAACGATCATATTAGAGAAAGAGATAATACTCCAGCGACGGGAAGAATATATAAAAGATTTTTTCTAAGCCAAGAGAGAGCAACTGATAGTAAAATTCGAAGAGAAAGCTCCAATAGCCAGACTGAATAGGAATAAAACAGCTGAACCAGACGGTATTGTAATAGAGATGCTGGTAGCTTTAGAAGATTTCGGCATAGAGAAAATTACGTAAATAAAGAAATCTACAACAGTGGTGTAATACCAGATTACCAATTTTCATAGCTCTTCCTAAAAAACCAGGCGAAAACGAACGCGGACTCAACCGAACAATTAGTTTGATGAATCACATAACAACACTCATTGTCCAGATCCTGATGAATAGATCGCGAAGAAGAATCAGGCTGGAGATAAGACAAGAACAGTGCGGGTTCGTCAAGGACTCTGGAACAATGAATGCGATATTTATGCTGAGGATGAGATCAGAAAGAGTGATATAAATGAAAAAGAACGTTTACCTATGTTTTGTAGACAATGACAAGGGGTTCGAGAAATAGACACAAAGACTTGATAGAAATGCTCAGCAACGTTGACATATTGGGGAAAAACATTAGAGTAGTCAGGAACCTCTACTGGCAGCAAACCGCCTGCATATGACCAGGAAACGAATTCAGCAGATATACAGAGATAGAAAGGGGCGTAAGACAAGGATGTGTCTTTTCACCGGATCTATTCAACTTGTACGGCGAGACTAATCTGAGGACTCTAGAAGTCATGCCAGGATTCGTCATTGGGGGTCATAATCTGAACAACATAAGATACGCAGATAATACAGTGCTGATAGCCTACGCGGAAAGAAAGCTACAAAACCTCTTAAAACGGTAGATGAAGAAAGTCAAAAAAAAAAAAAAAGAAAAAGAAAAGAAGACTGCATACAAACTACAAGAAAACCAAATGTATGACCATGATAAAACAGAGGAGGCTAAAATGTCAATTACAGGTTGGGGATACTAATATTAAGCAGGTAAAAAAAAAATTACTTGAGAAGTGTTCTAACAGAGAACGTAAAGTGCGACACTGAAATCCGAAGGCGAATTGGCATGGTGAAGGACGCATTCCAGAAGCTGAATAGAGTATTAAAAGACAGGATGATTTCACTAGAGACAAAAAAGAGAGTACTGGATTGCAATGTGATGTCTGTTCTTTTATATGGTAGCGAATGCTGGACAATACCATCAAAAATGAAGAAAAAATTGAGGAAACTACCGAGGATGCTGCGGACATCATGGATCGAGCACGTAAGCAATGATGAGGTTTTGGAAAGGATAGAAACAAAAAAAATACATAACATCAGGAAAAGACCGCTAAAGTTCCTGGGACATAAGATGAGGAAAGAAGGCTTGGAGAATCTGATACTCACAGGTCAGATAGAGGAAAACATAGACAGGGAAAAGCAGCAGATAACATATTTGATGGGCCTGAGTAGGTGGACGACAGAAAGAGGTTTGGGTGGGGTAGCTGGAAAAAGCGTGCTATGAGCCACCATAAGTCGCGGAACGCCATGATCGCCCACATTCTGAGGGGACATGGGACATAAAAGAAGAAACTCCTGTGCACTAGTGGTAGTTGCGCTTTGTCTGAGGTGAAATCATTAAAAAACAAAAACATTAGAATAAGTAGCTTCTTTTTTTTTTTTTCAAATATTTGGATAGATATATATATAAGTTACCCTGAGGTACAAACACGTCAAAATAACATAATGGTTTACAATTAGTGATTTTCATTTTTACTTAATTCATGTCAGTTTCGTTTTGTTTTTTTGTTTTTCGAGAAGAGGTGAGAAATGTCATCAACATTGACTATTACCATATTTTACTCTGCTACTATTACCTTGAAATGCGAGCACGTCTTCGCAAGCCTGTGTAACAGAAATAAAACGAAATGATACCTCCAAATCTACGCAAAGAAGATCAACGTAGCTTCAGAAAGAAGGCAGTAAACAGGACGAGAAAACATGAGGAAATTATAAGAAAACGAATCTGTCATCTAAGAGCTTTGGTCGGTATGTTCGGTTGACATAATAGCTGGAATTTACTCGGTGCTATTATATATATATATATTCTCTTTTACAAATACTTTTACGGCTTCTGCACCGATAAGCGTAGCTCCTGGTGCCGCTCTGTATGAATTTACTCGAGATACTAAACTAGCAACTAAGTCCTACCCTTTTTACAATGAAACCAATAAAATGTAAACCGGAACTTCTACTCCAATAGCTTTTTTTCTTGTACTTTACGCCTGTGGAATTCCCTTCCGTATGCATGCTTCCCTGACAGCTACAATCTCCCAAAATTTAAATGTAAGGTCAATTGCCACATCCTATCTATTTGAGTCGCATCCTTTCCCTCTGTACTCACATCAGTTCTCTTCACACCATTTTTCTCACCCTTTTCTTACCCATTCCATGACACACCCTGTAGTTTGTTCCTCTTTCTAATTACTCACCACCTGCGCACCAGTGGCAGTACTGCCTTCCTTTCGGTGAAATGATTATAATATATATATATATATATATATATATATATATATATATATATATATAAACAGGAGCTGTTGCAACGAGAGAAACTGTTAAACAATAAAAATGCGAGAAACCGTGAACGTTTTATTTAAAGTGTACATTTATTGTTTTTATTATTAATAATATTACTTGCTTTTTGTATGATATATTAAGTGTCTATAATGGTATTTGTGTTGTTAAACGTGTTTAGAGTCTAAAGTTGATTCTCTTCAGGCGAATATGCTTGTAACTTCACATATTGGGATCCGTTTATTTTTCTGATGCCTAAGGTTTTATAGTGCAGTGGATATCGGCTCGGAACGAGAAATCGAGGAGCCGAGTTCAAATTCCATTTAAATTCATTGCATTCACTTACGCACAAATACCCTTGGGAAAGGTATTAATCCGTCTCTTCCTTCCAGTTATGGGTTAAATAACAGGACAGATTGGGTTCTATAGCCTTGGCTGACAACCAATCTACCACAGAAAGCAATGGTAACCTACTGCGGGATAATCTTCTGCCCAGTCAGTCATGTCTCTTTCGAGACATGATCGCCGAAAGTGTGTTTCACGTATGGCACTTAACTGACTGAAGGTATCGTGTATAAATAGATAAGTCAAGTGGTGAGCAGATTTTACTTCAATATATATATTATTTTATGTGTTGATTTTTCTTCTTCTTATATATATTTATATATATATATACATATATATATATATATATGTGTGTGTGTGTGTGTGTGTGTGTGTGTGTGTAAAACTCAACACATTATTAAACGGTAATAAGTACAGAATCTATTTATTTCAGCAGTTGTAAAAACAGCTTTTTAAACTCGAAAAAATGTTATCTTTTAATAAAGAATATTCAACATAGAGAGGAAATAAGGTAATGTGAGGATAGGGGTGTAATACTGTTAAACATTGAAGCAACAAATACTGGAAATGTTACAAAAATAAGCATATACTTCAAATAATACATATACAAAAATATGGAATAAAAATTCTAGACAAGAACAAACAAGAAAATAGATAAAACCATACACAAAATAAACACAGATTGACATAAATTTAAGAGACCACACACATATATATATTTAAAATTTATAATCATTTCGTAATAACATTTATATATCGTCATACCACATATATATCCTTTCTATTATAGAAAAGACTGCTATGTATTTATTTTATATATATATATATATATATAGTTCCTTCCTGTCACACTCATAATGAGAGAGAGACACTGGCGTGGTATCATCGGCTGAGTTCATTAGAAAGACAGTGTGGGCTCAGCTGATTTTTTTACTACCAGATAATAAACTTTACTACCATGAAATCTCCTGCCGCGTCTTTGCTCTTTAACAATGCTTTATTATTTTATTTTTTACAATTATTATATCGTCGAGTAGCGAAGAATATATATATATATATATATATATATATATATATACATATATATATATATATATATATATGCCTCCTGTCACGATTAGGTGAGTGCTTGGATGATGATGTTTTATTTTCGTATGTCTTAATGTAAGAAACTCAATTATAGGTATATCAATATATATATGTATCGCCGTCATTTTAGACGGCATATTGATATAAATATGATAATATGACGGATAGTTCTAATCGTATATGTATGTGTAGGCAACATATGTTCATTAGAAAATGAATAATATAGATTTACGATTTTTCCTGTGAAAGCCAATGAAGCGTAGTTAGTCACTATCACTTCTAGCTTCACAAGAAGAATAAATTTTATTGTGACAACTCCCTGTAGTGACGTGCTAATAAAACTCTGATTTCACTGAGCTATTCCGGGAAATATCAAATGTCAAGATTCGATACACTATCGTTAAATAAATCTTACTCTTTCTCAAATTCAATCTCTCCGTTTCACTGTTCATAATTATTTTTTACGCTAACTGTCGCAAACTTAATCGTCGATTTGTTCCCAGCAAGGTTGATCTATTTTCAGGTTTATTCATGTTGTTTGTGGTTTTGGCTAATGATTTCTAGGTTTCTCGTGCACATCTTGTCATTTTTTGTTCCTCCTGTAAAACACAGAAACACTCGAACCCTTTACAGCATGGCCACTACAAACCTTTTTATAGGGTTAAGCTTTCAGAACCATTTTTAGACTGTTTACACAAAACTTGATGCTAACCTACTGCTCGAAATCCTTTCAATCATTTTCTGCTGACATTATAACATGATCACGTGCAAAGTTACCTCTGATCTGCAACAAATAACTCATTTAGCAACAATGAACTTAAAGTTGTAACACCTCTGGACATGATCGAGTACAAATTTTTGATTGGCTCATTAACTCAGCGACACACCGCGGCCATTCAGTGAATCAAATTGTCACACTTCGTGTATATATAGTCAGTCAATTAAGTGCCATACGTGATACACGCTTGGGCAATCATGTCTCGAAAGAGACATGACTGACTGGGCAGAAGATTCTCCCGCGGTAGGTTGCCATTGGTTTCTGTGGTAGACTGGTTGCCGACCAAGGCTATAGAACCCAATTTGTCCTGCTATTTAACCCATAACTGGAGGGAAGAGACGGATTAATACCTTTCCCAAGGGTATTTGTGCGTAAAAGAATACAATGGATTCATCTGGAATTCGAACTCGGCTCCCCGATGATTTCTCGTTCCGAGTCGATATCCACTGTACCACAACGCACATCCCGTATATATATATATATATATATATATATATATATATATATATATATATATATATATATATATATATATATATATATATATATATATATATATATATATCATATTTGGGATTGAAGCCCACTTCAATCCCAAATCTGACTGTTAATACTGAATAGAAAATGGAAATCATCAATGTCCACTTTGGTGCCGCTTGATTTTAAACGTTTTCATCTATTTATAAATTCTTTTGTTCCTAAACCTTCATGTGGGTGTTGTTTAAAATGCCAAAAGTTCAAAGACTTTACGCTATTTACATTGTTCGGCATGTTGTCATCAGCTTTATTGGCATATTAACAATGTTTCTACCATGGTGTGCCCCGCCCTTCCTCAGGTGGTATCCATTAGAATTTTGAACCAACTGTTTATTTAGTTCAAATAAATTGATCGTTTTGAAATTTTGTATACAAATGATCCTTGGCCAACATCAACACTATCTGAAAGAGATGGCCACCAATTTCATTATAAATACTCCACTCCCAGTCACTGAATGTAACATGGAGAATAATAGAATCGCCACCACTTATGACTTAGAATTGCAGATACTCATCAAATTTAGTCAAGTTGGGTAGCCTGAACTAGAGGATCGTTCCACAATCTGGACACACAACTTTATTGCAAAGTTGTCTACCAGAAAGTATCCCTCCATCAAATTTGGTGAATTGATTTGATTTCCTCGGATTTTTACCCACCTGAAATGGTTCTTTTTGTGATGTTTACTTAAAGATAACAACTTTCTTGATACTGTTTTATTTCTTAGTATATGGGATCTTTATTGTAACTCTTCATGCAGTCTGTTAATATGAGATCTGAATACTCTTGATATTACTTTTATTAAATTGCAAATACACGTATTGAGGTGTATTTACTTGATGGAATGGTTGACGCATTGGACCTACTTCAAACAACAGAGTAAGAATATATACATTAGGGTCAGTCGTAAACGATGTACATTGTGTATGTTTCGGAGATGGGGTATTGTAATTACTTACACTATCTACATTGTTCGGACAGTTGTCCTGATCTTTGTTGCCATTTTCATGACGGTTCGGCCGTTGTACGCTTCGGTCTTCCTCGTGCTTTGTTTATGTTTCTGAGATTATTTATTGTAATTACTTACACTACTTACATTGCTCCCAATGTTGTCCTCATTTTTTGTTACCGTATTCACATTTCGGCTGTTGTACGCTCCAGCCTTCTGCATGTGAATAATTTATCTAGTTAAACAGAATAAAGGATTTAGTTCAAAATTCTAATCACTTGAACAAGGCCGAAACGTCGTGAATATGGCAACAATGATGAGGAGAACAGTTTGAACAATGTAAATTACTTATTTTTATTTTTAATTACAAAAGTATTATTTTGTTATTGGCAATAATTTTTTTTATTATTTCGGGCCCCTCGATATCTTCTAAGCAAAATTCTGCTGATTTTCATGTGAAAATATTTTTGACGACTCGGAGAATATTTTCCTCGTCAAAGCCTTTTATACCGATTGAAAACGGCATTTATTGATTAATACATGGCCAAGTGAATATGGTAATCTTTTAAGCGAGCTTAGATGTGGCGCAAGGCTAAAAGTATGGACCACCCAGTGAGGTTTGAATTCACTGATCAATCGTAATTGATTCATTTAGACAAGCTTACTAACCAATACATCACCTCGAAGCACCCAAGGTCAAATGAATATCTTAGGTGGTGTAGAACAGTCCATTCGAGTTCCAAAATTGTTCGCCTGTGTTATTCTTGTTGTATGCAGCCTTTTGTTGTCATGGAAATGAATAATGTTTATGGACAGGTTTAAACTCCCGCTACTATAAGTATGCATTTTTATTGCGTTTTATGAATTCGCTATTTTAAGAGCCGACCACATGCACAGCGCTATGTATCTTTCTTGCAGCTCAATTATGTTTTTTTTTTTGTAATTACCCATTTTTTTTAATTCATTTTTAATTCATTTTTTTGTAATTACCCATTTTCGTTTCAAGTTGTTTTTTTGTTTTTTCTATTTTTTTTAGGGGAGTAACCTATTTTAACTAAAATTTACACGCTATTATGTTTTTTTAACGAGTATTTAACATATAAATATTTTCATTTATTTTTAAGTAATTTTTGTTAAATGTTATTTCTTTTAGTTTTTAAATGGAATTTATTTGAGTATCAATCAATATCCCGAATTATTCATACTGCATTTTAGGAGCTTTCTTTTTGTAAATAGTTTAAGTCATGTTAATCAATCTATTGTAAACATTTTTTTAAGTTTAGTTAAGGAAAATAAGAATAAAAAGGAAAATTATAAAAGAGAAAGACCAAATAAATAAGATATAATAAGTTAAAAGGGGAGGAAGACATAGACAAGTAGGTCGTAAGACGAGTCAATATGATAAATCGTTTTATATATATATATATATATATATATATATATATATATGCCATAACTTTTTGCCTTATCACGTAATCAGTGCAAAAAGATACTCAATAGAGCTAAGATATTGTTTGCTGCCAGAATGAAGCAACGCATAGCATCTCGTAAGTTCGGCACCAAAGACTATTGTCGACTCTGTAAAAGTGTGCTTAACAATAATAAAACCTCAATACCCCTCTAATCAATGAATTTAAGGTCCTCATCTCTTCAGCGAGCAAGGCTGAATGCTTTGCTCGCAGATTATCCACCAATTCGAGACTGGAGTATCTATACACGATTTCCCACCTAGAACTGAGGCCCAACTGAATGACGTCCACATTACACCCTCGCTTGTCTCTAACATAATCTCTAAGCTTGACCCTCATAAAGCGAGCGGAAGGGACGGAATCCCAGTCATTGTCGTGAAGAAATGTGCCCCTGACCTCTTCTCTGTCCTCTCTAAGCTCTACAACTATTGCCTATCTGCTTTCTACTTTCCTGCCTGTTGGAAGTCTTCCTCTGTAGTTTCTATATTTAAGAATATTAGAGAACTCTTGGACCCCGCTAATTACCTCCCTATCAGCCTCCTACCGATCTTTGGCAAAGTGTTCGAAGCCATTATCAACGCCGAGGTGGTTCAGCAGCTCACAGCCCACAGACTCTTCTCAGAGAAACACTATGGTTTCCGCTTCACCAGGTCTACTGCTGATATGCTAACGACTATCACTGTGTATATATACCAGGCTCTCAATAAGAATGGGGAAGCTCGAATTGTTGCCCTGCATAGTTCCAAAGCGTTGGACAGAGTCTGGCATACTGACCTTCTACACAAGCTGCGAAGCTATTGTATAACTGGATAATTGTTTGACCTAATCCAGTCATTCCTCTCTAATAGCACACTGAAGGTAGTATTAAACGGACATGCCTCCCAAAACTAGCATAAGAACGCGGGTGTCCCTCAAGGCTCTATTCTAGGTCATACGCTTTTTCTGATCTACATTAACGATCTCCCCGTTGTTATAAGATCCCAACTAGGCATGTACGCCGACGACACCACCGTTTACTCTCGCTTCGATTAAAAATCTGCTGAGGTTGACAAAGCGAACCTTGCTGTCGAGCTTGAGAAGGGCCTCCAATCCGTGGTGAACTGGCGAAAGAAATGGCTCGTAAATTTTGATGCTTCCAAAACGATGCTGCTATCTATTAACCATTATAGACAATCGCTCTTACCCACCCCATTAGCATGGAACAGGCTAGCTTCCCTGAGAGTAAAACACTACGCCTCCTTAGACACACACTTTCAGCGGACCTCGAGTGAAATGACTATATCGAAACCATTGCTAAATCCGCTGCCATGAAGGTTGGTTCACTGTGCAGGGCCAGGAAGTTTTTCTCGTTTGAGTCCATCCTGCACATATATAAATCTACCATTCGCCCGTGCATTTAATATTGCTCCCATATCTGGTGCCCCTGCTATTCACCTCGGGGTTCTTGACAAAATCCAACGGAGAATCTGCAATATGATCGATACCGACTTTGGCAGCTCGGCTGCAGTCGCTCTCTCACCGGCGTGACGTGGCTTCCCTGTGCCTCTATACATACTGTGCCTTCTATACATACTTTCACGGCTTCTGCTCCAATGAACTTAGATCACTGGTGCCCCCAGGTATGAATTTACAGGAGCTACTAGATTATCAACTAAGTCCCACCCTTTTACAATGAAACCGATAAAGTGTAACCGCAATTTCTACTTTAACAGCTTCTTTTCACGCACTTCACACCTGTGGAATTCCCTTCCATATACTTGTTTCCCCAACAGCTATAATCTTCAGGAATTTAAATGTAAGGTCAATAGATAGCTCCTATCACACTAACTCGCATCCATTCTCACAAGCTCTTTTTCCATGTACTCGAACCACATCCTCGGAATCCTCATCCGTCTATTACCCTCCTCCTGACATTTCTTGTAACTATCCCCTCTTTCTCATCACTTTCCCCTATGCGCAACAGTGGCAGTAGAATGCCTTGCTTGAGGTGAGAAGATTAAATATATATATATATATAGTAATCCGCAGACATATCTGTTTCGCTGTATCAGAGCTCATTAGTGCGGCTAGACAGCCGATTGCCTTTTACACAGGATTGAAACCCGATCAAATTAGAGTCAATCGGCGATTCTACCTCTAATCTACGGGCACGCGGTAGAAGGGGGCAGACTTTTTAGTGTGTATATTATCATTATACACGCCCAATAGCTGAGAGTGGTCTAATTCATTGCTGAATGAACGATGTCAGAGTAGCTACTGTTTTTCAAAGTCTACCATTCTTCCAGAGTGCTCAATCAATATATATATATTGATTTGTTTTGTTTCCTTTTTTAAAAAAAAAACATCCTATCTTGGCCGTATGTAGAAAGATCAGTACAACCAAGCATATCCGATCGATAACATCGAACAGCCCAAGTGAAATCTTGCTTGGTTGCCGTTTTTTAGGGGAACTTATATAATGCACGTCCTGAAGCTAGTAGCTAATTTTATTCTGGGTGCAGAATTTTGTGCTGAAAATTGTTGTATGTAATGTACTCCAAATTGATTCGGAATTGTCACTTATGATTACTAGTTAGGATTAGTGTTTTTTGGCCCCTAAAACGGTAATTACTCAACCTTATACAAAACATTACGTATAATTAACAGCAGATTTATTTCATTGGCTAAGCCACATGAATGGAAAGAACACTAAGCGGCTGAATGATGGTGTGTATGCAGAGATGTTATTATCGTAAACTTGTGTGCAACTTTGGCGAAAGACTGGGAGAAGCTTATATTTGCTAAGAACTATTAATGTTGGTTTCGTAGAAGTAATGTTAGATATTACATAATGTTATATATACGCGGATGTGCGGTGTGGTGCAGTGGATATCGGCTCAGAACGAGACATCGGGGAACCGAATTCGAATTCCAGTTGAATTCATTGCATTCACTTACGCACAAATACCCTTGGGAAAGGAATTAATCCGTCTCTTCCCTCCAGTTATGGGTTAAATGACCAAACAGATTGCGTTCTATAACCTTGGCTGGCAACCAGTTTACTGCAAAAAGTAATGGAAACCTACTGCAGGATAATCTTCTGCCCAGCCAGTCATGTCTCGAAAGAGACATGATCGCCCAATCATGTTTCACCTATGGCACTTAACTGACTGACTAAATGTTAGATATGCATGTGTATAATAAAGTGATTTTAGGGCATTGTAGGTTGTTTATGATGTATTATGTTAAATATAGAGATACATTGGAGCGTTCTGCTGTAATTAAGCGCTTCAGTGCCGAAAGGTGGTCTCTGTTTAACCTAAATGTAGGGTGAAGAAGCCGTGTATTTCAGTTGAGACCAGATTAAGGTCTATGGAAAAAACAAAGGGTTGTTATTTGGATTTGTAAATATATGTGAAATATTTTTAGTCAATATAAAAATGAGTCTGAATTTGAATTAACCAAAACCTTCATTTCTATTTCTATTTTATAATAAATAAATAATAAAAATAAATCTAATAATAATAAATTTAATAATCACACATTTATAATAGCACGAACAATGAGGATATATGCAGGAACCGTGTGTTTTTGCGCATCTGGTGTGGGTGTGTCAGTCAGGTGAGTGCCATACCTGAAGCACGCTTGGGCGATCATATCTCTTTCGAGACATGACTGACTGGGCAGAAGATTATCCGCAGTAGTTTGCCATTGCTTTCTGCGGTAGATTGGTTGCCAGCCAAGGCTATAGAACCCAATCTGTCCTGCTATTTAACCCTTAACTGGAGGGAAGAGACGGATTAATTCCTTTCCCAAAGGTATTTGTGCGTAAGTGAATGCAATAGATTCAACTGGAATTCGAACTCGTTCCGAACCGATATCCACTGCACCACAAAGGTGTGTACTTATAAATATACAAATGGGAATTAAACCGAAAAAATGGAGCCATTTTAAATGGCCCGTTTTACTTCCTTGTCATTCAAATCGAAGGCACCTTACTGAACCTTTATTAACGTTCACTCTCCCCTAGAGTTACTCAGTTGTCAGTGAGACGCCATTGCTGTCGATATTATTTTTTTCCGTGTCTAATCGTTGCATTCGAAATGAACGAGCAATTAAATTCTTAATTTTTGTTTCTAAAGAGGTCTTGGCAAAACATCGCATCACCCAAGGTTGCTCCTATTCCCAGAAATTACAGTTTGAAATCTCTTTACGTTAACAATTTCTCTTTCATGCCATTTTTCTAAACTTCAGTTCGCCTTTTAAAAAGTCAAAGCTCTTTATGTCGAGCTCTAAAAGTATATATATATATATATATATATATATATATATATATATATATATAAGGCCCAACCTATCAACTATCCTCACTTCTTACAAATATTTAAATAATACAAACCTATCAGGGAATTTAACATGTCGGAAACCTCGCTGTTTAATTTGTAAACATTTGGTAACAGACAAAACATTCTCTGTACCCAACACCAAAATCAAATTGCACCCACCAAACCTCACTTGTGACAGCGTAAACATCATATACTTTCTCTTCTGCTCAATTTGTCGCAACAGTGGATATATTGGCGAATCTGGTAATAGCTTTAGATCTCGCTTCAATAATCACAAACTTAGCATACGCCAGAATAATATATACTCCCCAATTGCAGCCCATTTTAATCAACCTGATCATACTTTAGAAAATTGCAAATGTTTACTAATAGACTCTAATTTTAGTTCTACACACACACGCAGAAAGAAAGAAAAATACTGGATTTTAAAATTAAATACATACAAGCTAGGGTTAAATAGGGACTTAGGTGTTTTGAATCTTTACAAATATTTCAATAGCTAAATTTTTGCAGATATTTCAAAAAAAGTTTTATCTAAAACAAATTTATGAGTATTATTAAAAATAGATTTACATTTACTAATATATACTTTTTTTAATAAAATCTGTCGCTTTCAGCGTAACTTGGTTAAAAACAAACTCTTTCCACAGACGCGTCACGTGGTGTAAACAAACACACCACGTGGTGTAAACAAAAAATTCACAGACGCACTGGTGAAATACGTTTCTAATTCAAATTTAAAAATCACTTGTTTCTGATGAAGGACCGAGGGCGGTCTGAAATATAAAATATAATAATAAAAATAAACAAATACTGTCCAAAAATACATTTTTAAATTCAAAACTTTTTAATATTCTTTCCTATATATATATATATATGTGTGTGTGTGTGTGTGTGTGTGTGTGTGTGTGTGTGTGTGTGTGTGTGTGTGCATGTATAAATGTATGCCTTATCTACCTATAGATAGATAGATAGATAGATAGAGAAAGAGAGAGAAATACAGCAAAAATATTTCTCACATAATAAAGGCATCTTTGCCACTAATCTCTGACCATGATGTGAAAAGTATTTCTGCCCCACCATATATATATATATATATATATATATATATATATATATATATATATTGAGAATTGAGGTTCCAAGAAGAATACTTTAAACAGAACACAAACGAAACATTTCGCAAGAAGGCTACGTTTTCGTGAAAATTCCGTGGCTGGTTCATTTCCGGACATACCTCACATATTAACATGTTTGCGTATGCCGTCACACTTATAATTTATAGCACTAATTGAATGACACATCCTTTGACAGGTCATGCTATTTTAACTGTTTTACAGCGATTGCGTTTAATGGCGACGTGAGTTGATTGAATGTTATCTAATTTATACCTTTGTAATTTTGACTACCAAACGGATATAATCTATAAGTCATGATCTCATCCAGTAATAAACACCAGCCGTCGCATCGACACCCGGCATAAGCGACATTCTCCCGGAGAGAGAGAGAGAGAGAGAGAGAGAGAGAGAGAGACCTCCCCCCCAAAAAAAACCCAGAAGCATTGCTTTCTCATACGCTGGAAAACTATTTCAGGTTGTTGACTGACGTGGATGTCATTGCTCGCGTTTACGAGAGGTCCGTTACTGCTAATCTTCGAATTTTTTTTTCCTCTAGGTGATAATAAAAAATAACCACTCATATCCATGAGGTCCTTATAAATTATATTGTCTGTCGTTAAAATAATTACAAAGGTCGGTTGTTTTACCCGTCGGCCGTATTAAAAAAAGAAACTGCTATATTCAGCTATGAGATGGTGACATGATTCATCTTTTGTGGAAGATGCTCAAATATCGTTGGATCTGTTATCTATCTTACGCAAGAAATGTAACCGTAAGTTCTATTCAAATAGTGTCTTCTCTTGTACTTCTTGACCGTGGAACACTTTTCCGGTTTTTTCTTTTTTCTTTTTTTTGCTTACTGGCTACACATAATCCTTCTTTCTCTTCTTTTATTTTCTGTTCTCCTCACTAGCAGTTTACGAACAAATCCCGTTGAAACACCGAAATGTAGTATCACTGAAATTAAGCACCGTCGAGCTTGGTTAGTGCCTAGATGGGTAAATGCTAGGAAATAATAGATACTGTGAGGTTGGTTGTGCGATTAGTGTAATCGATAAATGATCTGAATTGAAAATCGAAGACCTGAGTTCAAACTCCAGTCGGGATTGTTATTTTTTACTTTTTTATTTTTTAATCATTTCACCCCAAGCAAGGCGGTACCGCCATTGATGTGCAGGTGGCTACATAAGAGAGTTAAAATTTTGAGACAGGAAAAAAGTGAAGACAAAGACGAACCAACTACAGGGGGAGAAAGAGAATGGGCAAGAGAAGGATATGAACACAGGAGTGAAAACAGTTACAACGGCAGAGAGGAAGGAAAAGAACACGATACACGGGATGATGTGAAATGGGCTGGAGTTAAGTGATTAAGAGATGGGAATTGACTTTGCATTTAAATTATTGTAGATTATAGCTGTCAGGAGAGCAAGTATTTGGAAGGGAGTTCCACAGGCTGGAAGCCCGAGAAAAGAAGCTGCTGTAGAAGAGTTGTCGCCTGCATTTGGTTGATTTAACTGTAAAACGGTGGGACCTTGATGCCAATCTGGTTGCCCGAGTAAATTCTTGTGGAGGAGGCACCAATGACTCAAGTTCTTCGGAGCAGAATCCATGAAAATATGAAAATATATATTATTATATTCACTTACGATCAGAGACTTTTGGGATTGATATGAATCCACATATTCTTCCTTAGCTATGTGTAAATTAGCGATAATTTTCTCAGCAAACCATCATTATCTCCAAAATCCCAACTTATTTATAAATGGAACTGTGTATGTGTCTGTGTGTATGTGTGAGTGTGTGTGTGTCTGCGTGTGTGTGTGTGTATGTATCCTTTACCTATAGACCCCGAAACAGCTGAACGGATTTTCTTGAAAATTTACACAGTTGTACTATAAGCGTCTGGCAGTGTTCTTAGCTATACAAGGTTGACTTCAAGAAATATTAATATCTTAATGTGTTGCTAGGAGAAGAGATATTATAAATGTGCTTGGTAGTATATGCGAGTGAGTGAGTGAGTGAGTGAGTGAGTGAGTGAGTGAGTGATTATATGTGAGAGGGAGAAAATAGAGGGAGAACAGACGAATAAAAAATAACGAGGGGTAAATACAGTAGAGTTATAAAGCTAGAGAGAGGGAAATTGATAGAAGAAGAAAGATAAACAGTCATAGAGAGAAACAAAAGAAAGAAAAAATTTATTAAGGTGACGAGAGATGGAGACTGAAAGGGAGAAGGTCCAGATAGAAAGAGAGAGATAATAACAGGTATATATATATATATATATATATATATATATATATATATTTACAGTGTTGACTTGAGATAATGTTTAGCGCCAAGTTTGTTGTTTTTTTATTAGTTTTACTGATAAAAGGTACTTTGGCGGGCAGGGCGTTTTTGGCGGAGAGTGCTCGATATTTGTGTGAAGATAGCGTTGATAGGATTAATAAAGAAAAACCTTGTCCTGACAAGTGAATGCATGATCGAAGTCGGCATGTTCCTGCTCAGTTGAGTGAGAAACTTCTCAGCATTAATCATATATATATATATATATAACTAGGAATATAGAGAATTTTAATGACATTTCTTATTAAAACAAGACAACAGGTTTCGCCCAGTACTTATCAAGCCTAAGCAATGGGATTTTTATAATAAACAGCTAAAAGATGAAATGAAAAGGTGATATGAGAGGAAAAAATTAGATACTAGATCCCAATAATAATAAGTCCCAGGAGGCATTCTCTCTGCTTACAGTAAGCAGGCCCCCGGGATCTCAAGTATATGTTCTCCAGCAACTTGTTATGGAAAACAGAGTGCAACTTGGCAAAAATTGAAAAATTGTCAGCACTCAAATTGCTCACACTATTCCTGCAATTAATAACGTGTTCACTTATTGATGACCCGGATGTATTTACCAAGTGGCTTCTGTTAGCGGAGGAGTTCAAAATCCTCGAAGGTAGGTGCTGCTTGTTTCTCTGATCTAAACGCTGAGATGTTCTACCTATGTAATCGCATCCGCAACTACACTGAAAGTTGTAAATAACTGAATTAATATGTTCAAGAGGCAAAACATCCTTACGAATAGAGGAGAAAATTGTACGTGTAAAAAATGTTGCACGAACATTTGCAGCAGAATAACTTCTACTGATGGGAGAAAAAATTCGCCTAGCTAACACCCCACCATCTGTGCCAATTAAAGGTAGTCGTAAGTAAACAGGGCATTTCTTAACATCTAACGACTTCACCTTATTAAATTTGTTGATAACAAAAGATATAGTGGACTCCAAAATATCGAAAGGCTACCCATTCTTAGCAAGAGTCATCTTAATAAAGTCCTTCTTAGCTGTTAGGAAAGTACTGGAACAAATTTTTAAAGCCCTAAACATTAAGGTCTTAATAAAATTAATTTTGCGTTGCCGAGGACAAAAAGAATCCCAGCGCGTATTGCGTTCATTAAAAGTAGCTTTCCTATATACGGAAGCCAAAAGTTCTCCATCATTCTTCAGGACTCGAACATTCAAAAAGGATAACGAACAATTTGATTCCTTTTCAATCGTAAATACTAAGGACTGATGCACAGAGTTTAAACTAGTGAGAAAAAGGTCGACTTCGTCCTCATTATTAAAATTACAAAATGTATCATCATTACATTAGTGAACGTTCAGTGCGAGAAAATAAGAAATACTCACAATAGCCAACAAAAATGTTCGCTTCAGATGGACCCAAAGGAGACCCCATGACGACCCCGTTAACTTGTCTATACATAATATCATTGAAACTAAATTCAACCGACGAGGTGCCGAATTTTATTAACTCCACAAGTACCGACTCTGGAACATTTGGAGGAGACAATGTAGATCTTTATAGAGAGTCACTACATATTTCAACTGCCTCTGTCAAAGGAACACATGTATACAGAGAACTGATATCATCCGAATACATGAAACAACTACTGGGAGATAAACATTTTGTATTGATTCAACAAAGTTAAAGAAATCCTTAATACAAAACTTACTAAAGTGTAACAACACGGGTTGTAACACTGTAGAGAGCCAACTAGCGACCTGATGCTGAAAAGATGCAATCATTGATAAAATTGGTCTTAATGGGACACCATTTTTATATACTTTTGGTAATCCATATAAGCGAGGACGAATTGAACCAGTAGGTCTGATTACGTCAGATATATCTTTACTCAGTAAACTACTTTTCACCCAATTTAACAATTGTCTTTGAAATTTTGATTTAATAGACAAGGTGTTATTCAATAGACCTAATTTCAGAAACTTAGACGAATTATTTAAAAGAATATACATCTTAGAGATGTAATCTGAAAGATCCAGGAGCACCACAATAACACCTTTATCCGGTTTAGTAATAACCAAATTATGGTTACTTTTTAAGCTTCTAACCAACCGGTGGTGCTGTTGACCCCACTTAGATTCAGCATACGAAACAGAACGTGCAGCAAAAGAATGGCATAACAATTTAATTTCGATTTAAGTGTAATATAACAATCTGGCCCCACCCGAGGAAGGCTGATGCAAGCGAGGGTGTTTCCGGTCGTTGAAAGGAACGGATGTCGTTTGACCTTATTTCCGGCAGCAGCGGAAATAACTACAGAGGCAAACAGAACAGGTGTCTCTGAGAATTACGTGGGCGTGCGTGGGCGAGGCAAAACCGGAAGAAAAAGTCCCGGTTCTGGAAGATTATAAAAAAGACCTCGGCACACGGATTCGCCAGTAGAGTAGCAGAGAACGGCCGGTGAAGAGAGAGACACAACAGATAAGACTACACTCCCGTCAACCCATTAGAAGCGCTCTCTCTCAATTCTCTGTTCCCTATGCTACACGGTTCATCGTCATTAATAAAAATATAACTTTATATTTTTATATATATGCGTGTTTGTTGTTTGTCGATATACAACATAAGGTCACTTAAAGATTCTGCCGAAAAATGCGCAACTTGCGCAAAAAGAACGTCAAACTCAGCAAAAATCTTTTCCCGATCAGACATTGGAAAAAGGACAGAAAACTCCAAACCATGGGAAAGAGTAGTTGTTTCCAACGATGAAGGCTCATAAGATGAATAATTAAAGATAACCCCCTCACAAGTAGGCTCCCCACTACATCCATAAAGCTTACGAACTAAAAAATTCTTATTTAGTTTGATTAGGCAAACATTTTTTTAGATTTAAGGTTGTGTGAGAAACCAACAAGACGAGCAAACCGAATCCGCTCAAAATATGAAAGTGTCAACATACAACTTCTCCATAAGTTGTTAAATTCGAAATTGAGAAAGAAAAATCTCCTTTAAAAAACTTCAACAGTATTCTTCAAAAAGACCTTCTCAATTTTTAAACTAGAATGCAATTTCGAGTTCTTAATTCAAAATGCAATATCGGAAGGGCAGACATGTTTATCAATACACGCTCTAAGAAATTTAAATTGCAATCTACGTATGCGTGCCTTTAATTTTAGCATTTTATACAAACTGCCAATAAATTACGGTCTATATCTCTTTATATATATATATATATATATATAAAGAGAGATAGAGACACGTAGAAAATGAGATATGACAGAAAGAAGGAGGGAGTAGAAGTGTTATTTAAATTAACAGAACTAATAAATAAAGTTTGAAAGACAAATTGTAGGTGAGAGATAAAAACAGAAAGAGATAGATAGTAAAATAGCGAAAGAGTGAGAAAGAAAGATAGACAGAAAGAGAAATTGTGAAAGAAAGAAAGAAAGAAAGAAAGAAAGAAAGAAAGAAAGAGAGAAATGTACAATATACAAAGGGAAGTGCGGCAAATTAGTCCTTTTTCATTGGTTATTTTTTAAAAATTTACTAAGCAGGACAACAAACATCAACAGAAAAGCACGATAAACGAGGACGGGAGAATTATATTAAAGAAATAAAAAATACTTCAGAAATGGCAAGAATTCGTTGGAAAACTATGACACGGCGAAGGATAACAACCAGCAACACACAGTAATATCAAACCACCAGAAATGTCAAAATCTGAAGTAGAATCAGCACTGGTCAAATTGAACATAAACAAATCGGTAGGGCCAGACAAAATTCTAATGGAGATGCTGAGAGAGATCATTTCAGAATTGACAAAACTGTAGAAATATGTATTAGGTTGGCAGTTAAATTCCAGCCGTTTTATAAATTTTAGCATCAATTTTTTTGGAGAAATATATTTTTGAATTTATTTTGTTTTATTTTGTTTTCTTTAGTTAATTTTAGTTAAATTTTGTTTGTTTTCGGATCATTAAAATGGAATGTCATGTAAAGAAAAATGAGCATTTTCGACACCTCTTCCTTTTTGGTTTTAATCAAGGTACTAAAGGTGCAAATGCTGCCCCCGATATTTGTACTGTGTATGGAGAGGGTTCCATAGCAAAAGGAACTGCCCGTGATTTGTACTCCCCTGATTTGGCACCTCTTTCGTTCTCTTTCAAATGCTATACGTGGAGTTTTGTTCAATGCTGATGCAAAATTTAGAGCTTGGGTGGATCAATTTTTCAAGTCGAAATCGGGTGATTTCCACGAACGAGGTATTAAAATCTTGTTGAACATGGGAAAGAAGCCACAAATAACAAGGACGAATACATTATTGAGTAATTAGTTATTATTTTAATTAAACCTTTTAAAAAATTTAATTACAAAATTAGTTGCTAACCCAATACATCAATACTGCCTAATAAAGGTCTAAACGAACGTGAGTTACATTAGACAATCGCAATCGAACAATATAACAAAATATATTCGAATTCTAATGAATAAAGCGTGCAGACCGAATCAGAAGGCAAATTGACATGGCGAAGGACGCGTTCCAGAAGCTGAATAAAAGTACTAAGACACAGGAAAATTTCAATAAAAACAAAGAAAAGAGTGCTGGATTGCTATGTGTTGCCAGTTCTTCAATACGGCAGTGAATGCTAGACAATATCATCTAAGATGAGGACAAAACTTGAAGTAGCGGAAATATGGTTCTACAGAAGGATGCTGCGCATATCATGGACCCAGCATGTGAGGAATGGTGTGGTTTTGGAAAGAATGGCAACGAAAAGATAATTAATAATGAGCATCAGGGGGAGACAACTGAAGTTCCTGGGACATGCATGTGAGGAAGGAGGGCTTGGAGAACCTGATACTGACAGGCCAGATAGAAGGAAAAAGAGACAAAGGAAGGCAGCGGATAACATATTTGAAGGGCCTGATCAGGTGGATGACGGAACGGGGGTTGCGTGGTGTAACAGGAGAAAACAAACTAAGAACCACCAGGGATAGGGAGACGTGGAAATCCATGATCGCCTACGTCCTGAAAGGACAGGGCCCATAGAAGAAGATACAATAACGCAAGAAATAATACTTCATATGTAGAAGGGTGTGTATTTGTGTTTTATAGATTATGCAAAAGCGTTTAATTAAGTACGTCACCAGGAATTGTTGGAATTTTTAGGTTACCTTGACATATTTGGGAAGGATATTGCAATAATCCAGAACCTATAGTCCCAGTAAACCGCCTACGTAGGGACAGAACATAAGTTTGTTAGACGGGGGATGTCATTTTCTGTTAAACATTGAAAAATAATAGCTTCTTAACCCCAGATCTTTACACTCACTTATCCACTGTTTCAGATATTCGATCGCACTAGCTACAAGTGACATTGCTAAATTAACTTAAAGACATTTTTTTTTTGTTGTTTAATTTATAAGTCCTTTCTCTTAACTGGTTATATCGAATTAGGCAAATGAGATGTATAATGCCGTTACCGCCCTTTTGTTAACTGATACCCTTCATTTTCTGCAAAGTGCCTCGTGTGGCACTAATGGGACTACAAGGCTATTTCATGCACTGGTGATTCGGAACGGTCGGAAGATGCTTAATGTAAGTGGCAGCACTCGACTGCTTTTACAGCGTACGCATGCAGACTCAGGTTCGTGCGAATGACAACATAAATAAAGTTAAACGCTAGGGCTGTGATAGTGATGATTTAATGCCAGTTCAAGTTATAAATAATGAAACAAACCCATCTAAATCCCAGCGATATTTAGAGAACTTAAAATTATTATTTAGTTATTTCTTTTAGTACATCAATTTTCCTACAATTATTGCCACGTGCAACAAACAATTCAGTACATTATTTAAACAGATTAGCCGTAAATAATCAACAGTGCTTTCTGTTTTAGCTATATCTCACTTATTTACAACTAAGACAGTTTTTACATTTACATAAATAGCGACGTCATCATATAGGATACGGGATATACCCTTTCAGCAAGCTTCTGTTGTATACCGAAGACTACACGGGCAAAGACCTTCCCGAAGATGTTTAACATGGAAATTCTTCTGTAATTGTTGTACTCGATTCGACCCCTCTTATTCTTATATACAAAGTGTTGACTGGTTCACAATTGTATCCCGTCACACTCTTTATTTAATTTAAGAGTGCTAGAGTCTTTATATATCAGTTCCCGCAAACCTTCTCTCTGTAAACAGCGTGAATGTTTGCTGGGACTTGCTACATTAAGTCAATAGCTAAATCCACTGCTAGGAAGGTTGGGTCACTGTGTCCGTCCAGGATATTTTTCCCATCTGAATCCATCCTGCATACATACAAATCCACCATCCGTCTGTGCATGGAGTACTGCTGTCATATATGGTCAGGCGCCCCTGCTGTTCATCTCAGTGTTCTTGACAGGCTCCAAAGGAGAATCAGTAATGTGATAAGTACCGACTTGGCGGCTCGACTTCAGCCACTTCCCCATCGACGCGATGTGGCTTCTCTCTGTCTGTTCTATAAATACTTTCATGGCTTCTACTCCAACTGCAACAGGTGTTTACTCATGCAAACAGACTGGCAACTGAGTCTCATCCATTCACAGATCAACCAAATACAGGTGACAATTCTACTCCTGCAGATTCTTCATCACACCTGTATTCCCATCCTTCTCTTGCTCCTTTCTAACTGGTTCGTCTTTCTCTTCACTCTCTCCTATCTAATCTTTTTTACTCTTATGTAGCCCCTGCACATCAGTAGAGTTACCGCCTTGCTTGGGGTGATACGATTAAAAAAAAGTAAAATATATATATATATTAGAAGTAGTACAAAATAATGGCTTAGCGTTTCACAATTTGTAATGATTTATTTTTTAAGAGTGCTTGATATTTAGTAGAGCATTATATATAGTATTATTTTTGTGTTTACAATTACGGAAAGTTCTGGAGATTTACGAAATAGATTAACAACCAGCATATCTTAGAAATAATGTTCAAACAAATAAAATTAATTATGTCATTTGTTAATTCATTTCCTAAATTTCTGGAACTTTCTGTCTGTTCACATTTTTTACATTAAATACGCTTTCAGAGCAGAAATGAATATTTCGAGGAATATGGAAATTGTGCTTGTAAGGTTTGATTTGGTTTCGTTTAAAATGTATTGCTGGTAAAATTTTCTTACCCAGAAAAGTATTGCTGGAATTTTCAATAGAAAAATCTATTCTTATACTTTCATACTTTATTGACTCCAGTTTGGTGGTGGTGTTTAACTATTTACCCATAGCTGGGACCCTAACAGGTGCTAACACCCCGAGTCAGGGTGGACAACAGCAATTATTATTTAATTTAAATATAGTAATGTTTAATTTGAATGCAATGCTATTTAATTTGAATGTCTTAATTAATAAATTGAATGACAAATGTTGTAAATTTGGAATGGTTAAAATTGTAGTGATCCGGGAATTATTCCCTTAAGAGTCTGTTACCATTTATTGACAGTTCTTGGTCAAAAAGCTCTATACATCCTTCCTGCTAATAGAATACATAATGAAAATCGATATAATCTGAACTAGGGATTTGAACTGAAGTTATTTTCTAATTAAATGCGCTGCTCTCATCAAATCTGTCATCATATCGTGCATATTTAATTTGAAAAACATGTGCCTTCACGTTTTCGTTCTCTCTCGATATATATATATATATATATATATATATATATATATATATATATATAAACTTATTTATAAATGGAACTTTGTCTCTCTGTGTGCGTGTGTGTGTGCGTGTGTGTCCGTTACCTATAGACTCCGAAACGGCTGAACCGATTTTCTTGAAAATTTACACAGTTGTACTATAAGCGTCTGCAAGTGTTCTTAGCTAGGTTTTGTGTCGAGGTACCCCCAATAAATAACGAAAATTGATACTCGAAAAAATCAGGTTATAAAAGGAGTGGTCCGATTATAATCAAATTTGATACACTTATAGACAAAGACATAAGAAACGATATTCAGAAGTTTCAAGGTTGCAGTTCTTACAAGAGTGCAGAAAATCGATAATATATATATATATATAAAAGCCAAGATGTTTGTGTGCGTGTCTCTTTATCTGCCTGTATGTCTGTTTTTATTTCAGCCCTTTTATTTTAGCTTTTGCTTTGGATTTGGCGCTAAGTAGGTATAATTATAGTTCTTAGACTCAGCCATGATACCATTTACTCAGAGGACTTATTTAACCTTCAAAATTCAGTTTACGACGAACATAACTTATTTGATATTGATACCAGGAAATCAAAATTTGACTTACATCCATTCATTTTTCTTTCAGTCTACGGTTTTGCTTTAGCTGGAAACAACTATTGCTTTTTAGTCTTTCGTGCCAACGTCCAAAGAGTCTGAACTCCAGAACTATGGATTAGTTTTCAAGCTTTCAATACACCCGAGCAACGCCGGGTGTATTGAAAGCTTGAAATATATACTGAAATATATATATATACTACTTGTATATATATATATATATACTTCAAAAGCTATTTTAGCGGATAGATACTCGTGCTTGAAATAGAAGAACCGTTTATTTCATTTTAATCAGCGTGTATATTACGTTCATATAAATGTGACATAATGTATGCTGGTTAGATTCTCTAGAACTCCCATGTAGCCAATTCGATTGTAGGTTTTTATCTGAGCCATAACCGAGTAGTGTTTTATAAACAACAGTAAAGCATGCATAGTGATGTGCGTTGTGGTTCAGTGAATATCGACTCGGAACGACAACTCAAGGTACCGAGTTCGAATTCCAGTTGCATTTCTTGCATTTACTTACGCACAAATACCTTTGGGAAAGGTATTAATCCGTCACTTCCCTCCAATTATGGGTTAAATAATAAAACAAATAGTGTTCTATAGCCTTGGCTGGCAACCAGTCTACTGCAGAAAGCAATAGTAACCTACTGCAGGATAATCTTCTGCCCAGTCAGCCATGTCTCTTTCGAGACATGATCGCCCAAAGCGTGTATCACGTTTGGCATTTAACTGACTGACTGAAAATTTACATGGGACGGCTTCAGTGCCAAAACTCGCTGCTCACAAATAGGGGGTCATCAGTAAGTATATTAAAGTAGAGTAAATAAATAAAATAAAATTTTCGGCATCTAATGTCACTATTTTGTGTGGGTAAGTAATTTTATTCGTGGGCTAAATATAGTCACAGTGATCGGTGTTAGAAGCTATTCGTCGTCATGCAAAGGTGAGACGAGAGGCGGCAGAAAAGTAGTTAAAGTAATAGAGTATTTGGAGCGATTACTGTAAGAAGTTATCGGTGGAGATGTAGAATCACAGGAAGTCAGATTGCGGAGAGGTAGCGAGAGAAAGGCGGTTAAAATAAGAGAGATGTAGTATCGGAAGTCTCGATAGCCAAAAGGGAAATTTGGTCAGTTTGTCTGTCGTGAGAAAGGAGAGCGTTAGCAGCAAGGATGTTATGTGATACATCTCTACTTCTCAGACCGTTGCAGATGAATCCGTGAATAAAGAAAGCATCTGTGAAAGACTGACTGAAGCTCCCGGTTATATGACTGCATACACACTCGCGGTCACATATACGCATATATCCTTGATGCATATTCAAACAAAACTGTTGCTATAGTTTTTATTTCATATTATTTTACAGTGGTTATAACTGTTAGAAACTGTTAGAGTAGAAGAGACGGTTGCATTTAACTATTTCGACGGTAAAACGATGGGACCTTGATGCCTATCTAGTAGCGCGTGTAAATACATATCGTCGGAGAAATAGCCTTACCATGAAGATACTTGTAGAAATGAGAGAGGGAAGCCACATCTCCTCGGTGAGAAAGTGTTTAAAGCCGGGTTTCTAAGTTAGGATCGATTATATTGCATACCCTCCCTTGGATTTTGTCCAGAACTTCAAGATGAATAGCAGAAAAATCTGACCAGATATAGCAACATTATTTAATGCACTAGCAAATAGTATATTTACTAATCTATTAACCACTGGACTCAAGCTCTCTCCCCACCCCTGTATATTCTTCCCTTTCTCTCCACCTATGTATCTGTCATCGCACCTGCATTCTCAACTTTCTATTGCTTCTTTTTAACTAGTTTGTACTCCTCACTCTTTTCTAATTAATCTTTTTACAGTTATGTAGCCCCCCGCTCATCAGTGGCATTTCTGCCTTGCTCGGGGTGAAATGATTTTTTAAAAAATGCGAAAAATAGATTCTGATGAAAAAAACTTCCTGACCGACACAGCGATCTAATCCTCCTAGTAGTAGATACGGCTATAGATTCGATGTAGTCCTTTCATTTGAGGGCGTTTGAGAGAGTGAAACCAAGAAGGCCCAGTGTGTTGCTCTCTAGGAGACTAGCGTCGTCTATTCTGATGGTAAGTATGTTCTGTCGACACAAGCTTGCTAAACATTACACTACGTCGATGTACTCAAAGGAAGGAAAGAAAAATAAGCTTGTACAAACCCCTTAGTTGACTCGAGCGTAAAACTGGAGACTGCGAAATGTGAGAGTTGGTTAATTTTAGGGAAACATTCTGTTACATATAAGAAAATTACGGACGTGGCTATCCATGATGTCCTATTCTTCTAAACAACATTTGTCTTCTGAAAATACACACTTAAAAGTCATGATCAAAATAAGAAAACAACACGAAATAAAAATCACTCGAAACTAATGATGAATCACTTCGTAAAATTCAGACTCATTTGACAAAGAAATTTCAAGTACCAATTGTAGCCCTACGGTTAAAAAGTAGATTTTCTAAGCACCACTTAGACGTGGCACAAAGCTGAAGGTATGGGGTACCCAATGAGGATCGAACTCATTACTCAGTTGCAATAAGTTCTAGCGAGACAAATTTGCTAACCATTACACCACGTCGGGGTGCCACCCCTACGGTTAGAGAGCGTATTTAACAATCCTTTCTTAGTCTGAAATAAATTCCCAATTGTAGGACACTCACTGTGGAACGAACTCACGAAGGAAATATATTAATAAATTCGAATTCTGATGAGAAATTAGCTGAATTTTTAACCTTTTAAATTTTCTTCTATGTGATCAATATTCCTTGAAGAATTACATGCACTGACAAAAAAAAAAGAAAAAAAAAAAAAGATTAATTGCTTAGAAAAATAAATAGCTTTTCAGCATTACGCATACGTTGGTATATTGTTATCTGTTACGAATTTGTAAAGTATTGCTCTACGGTAAGCGCTTGTTGAGGGAATGTTAAAAAACAATGCAATCCAAGCCAACACGCGTTGTTTAGGACAAAAAGAATAAAAAGATGCAAAATCATTAGTAATGGGTAAATTTCAATAATTATATCAGAACTTCAGGTCTGACATGCTCTTTGTTACGAACAACGTATTACAAAATAAATAAATGAATGAATAAATGCGTTACCTGAATAGCTATTTTCGTTTTCCGTGTGTCTTTCTTTCTACTAATTTATCTGCCCATCACCGCGAATGCCATAAAAAAAGCATCTCTTAACTGATAAACAAGAGATTAAATTTCCAAAATGCACAATCTGCTAAATATTGAAAAAGCGAGTCTTTTTTTGTACTGATAAATACTTCACACATTCTTCTCATTTTCTCGTTGCTCGACTCAACCCATGACGGCAATGATTAATAATATTATTATTTCTTTGGATTTCTGTTGTATAAATATTTCCTTGCAGGACCCGACCAGAGACCTAGGGTCAGAAATGGCTTTATAACCTTTTCAACTGATCATTTTTGTAATAAAAAAAAGAACCTAATTTCACAGACATTTTACATAGATAAAGCTCTTTGTAATGTGTGAGCTGTACTTGTGAGGACAATTTTTTGGCATTTCTTTCAGGCATGGGCTACGAGGAATCCCTTCCGGGATTTTTTTCAAATCAATCCGAGGGCTCTAACTTCTACTGGAAAAGCGTTTGGTTTGAATCCAGTCACTTGATCAAAAAATTGTAAGTTCAATACCTGGATACAGTAGAGGAGAACAAAAACTAAAAGAGTTGAGTTAAAAGGAGATAACTGATACTGAGATATCTGGAAGAGGCATGGCTTGTGAAATTAGTACAACCTACCTCAGTGAACAAAATAAAGTATTCAGTTGAAATTTCTAATCACTTGAAGAAGTTCGGAGGGTACAACAGTTGAAACGACGTGAATATGGCAACAAAATGAGGACAACATATGTGAGTCTTGTTCTACTACTTTAAGAATACGTTCAGCAAGGGAGACCGGCCTGAGAACCCCTCCAGTTCGACGCCTATTTAACCGACTTTTCTTGCCTCGAGGCGGCTGAAGCTGCTAAGTGTGAGGGTCCCATAGCAGAATCATAAATTTGGGAAGAGCTGAAGTTGGTTGGCCACAACAGATGGTCTACGTTAAAAACTGTACTTGAGGCAGTCACTCGTCCTTCTTTCTTTGTTGGAACTGATTGACAACAAACGGATAAAGAAGAGGTCTATACCTCAACGCTTCACCCGCAAATACAAGAACGGTGAGTATGACACGTGTAATTTTAGACCTTTAACGATGTTGAACACATTTTAGCCTGTCGTTTGCAGGTTGTCCTTTTTGGTCTGATTGATACGAAAAAACTTGTGATGTGGATGGCAAGACTATACAGGACAACCTTTATATGGTATGCTTAATCATCGAGCAAGTCAACAGTGAAGCCGCGCTGATTAATTTAGATCAAAGGCATTTGATAGGGTTGACCATCGATTTCTGAAGGCTGTCTTTTCGGCTTCTAGTTTGAGGCCGTACTTTCGCACCTGGATCCAACTTCCCCGTTCTCTGATGGAAGTGAATGAGTTTTGATCGGGGCATTTCGTATTGTCTCGTTCCATTCGTCAAGTTTGTCCGTGTTCGCCTTTGCTAGGTAAAGACGAATCCGGTCCTACGTTAAATTTCCCTACCTGCTGCTACCGCCTTGATTTTGATTTTTGAATTGCTTCTATTGCTGATGCGTATATTACTTTGTTGATACTTACATGTAGGTTTTTTTTAATCATATCGCCCCGAGCAAGGCGGTATTGCCACTGATGCGCAGGGGGATACGTAAGAGTGAAAAGTTTGGAAAAGAGAAAGCAGGAAACCACATCCTAAACAGGGAACAAGGGATGAGCCTCTTCACCTGTTCAATAGACGTGGGTGGAGTGTGAACCGGGCGATAGTTTAGTCTTTTGGGTGCTGCATTGTAGAGTTTAATAGTTTCGTGGTTATGCTTGGCTGGTCTTAGATTTAGGAGTTATTCTTGTTCCTCCATTTTAATATTTTGTGCCTAATGTTAGCACCTTTCAAACTCTTCTAAACTTTCAGCATTATTTTCACAGTGATTAATGCGTATATCGGTTTCTTCATTATGACCTGTAGTTTGTGTGATATTAGTACATTTTAAGCCCATTTCGTATCCCATTTCACGTTCTGTTGATTCGCCTAATCTTGTTGCAGTTCTTTTTATTTCTTTAACTTCAGCATCTGTCAATTGGTTATTTCTCATGATTTAGATTCTTCTATTTGCTTGTTTATTTTCGCCAACGTATAATCTACTTGCTTGTCTAGCCTTTTCTCGCCAAATGTCATGATTTGCGTGAAATTTTTTCTGGGTGTTGGGAAATGCTTCATAGAACGCAGTCATAACAAAATTTTACACCTCACGGGATTATTTTACCTTTTCTTACTTTAAATGAAAGTTCGTGAATCCTATTAAAGAAGTCACAGAAAGATCATTGGGATTATCCCGGGCGTGAGAACCTGAAGATACATTATTGTTATCTTGTTAGTTTCTAATGCAGATTTTTGACCTCGTGTAGGCTCCCTCCTGATGAACAAGCGACCTGTTTATCCACTGGAAAACCATACTGCACTTTTTGGCTTGACTTTCAGTTCTTATATTGTTTCTACGTGTGACGAAAGTGTCCAAAATTCTATCCAAATTTGCCCAGCACATTACGTAACGGTCTTTTACAGAGAGGGTTCCAAAGCCTTTAGGAGATCATTCGAAACTTCATAAGGCGGCTGGCATTCACTCCTCAGAGCAATTAACACCTTGAGTTTTGGGTTATTGTTAGAAGCTTACCTTTTCTTAAATGGTTTTGTTAAGAGACAGTGGCGTAGGGAAAAGTAGCTATTCAACAAAATAAAAACGTTATTATATTAGAGTTTTATGTTTAAATAATAATTTATGTATTTTATAATTATTAAAAAGATGGTTATTTTCATTTATTATTTGCTATTGCTACTGCTGCTTATGTTGATCAGATTGGTTGCTAATTAAAATATTAATTTGGATTGGATTGCACAATAGATAGAACGAATCGAAAATAAACCAGAACAGACATGGGCTGGAATTACAGCAGAGGATGTTAAATTTGCACTAAAAAAGCACACAATTGAAAATTTCCAGGTATAGATAAAATTCCTAGCTTTTGGCTATATTATTTAAATACAGCACATAAAAAACTAGCCAAAGAACTTCAAGAAATGGTTGACGATCCCACAAAGGAATTAAATTTCTTCTACCCAAGAAGAGTGACACAAGCAACCTGAAAAACAACAGACCAATTACATGCCTTCCGACAACATATAAACTATTAACATCTATTTTAACAAAACAGACATTTTTATTCTTAGAAAGAAATGACATGTTACCGCTTGAACAAAAAGGGTGCAAACGTAGCTGTTACGGATGTAAAGACCAATTGCTTATTAACAAAATAATGCTGGAAAACTGCAACAGTACAAAGAAAAATCTTAGTACTGCCTGGATAGATTATCGTAAGGCATTCGATAGTGTGCCCCATTCCTGAATTTTAAAGAGTTTAAATATATACAAGTGCATTTCTATATGGAAAACAACCCTTTATTTCAATCATATAAATGGAACCTATAAGTCTGATAAAATAAGCATCAAAAGTGGTATGTTTCAAGGTGATTCTTTGTCTCCCTTACTATTCTGCATATCATTAATAGCACTAACCAGTCAACTTAATAAGACAGAATGTGGTTATAAAATAGGCCAAAAGAAAATAAGCCATCTATTTTACATGGATGACTTAAAGTTGTATGCTAAGTATGATAATGAGCTGGAAGGTCTTCTGCAAACTGTAAAATGCTTCAGTGAAGACATTGGAATGAAATTGAATTTGAATAAATCTACAGTGGATCGTTACAACAAACATCTTCAATTAGCTTAGACCCTGCTGTAACAATCACAAAATTGAAGCCGGAAGAAGCTTATAAATACCTCGGTGTAAATGAGAGTGAAAAATTCAACAAAAAAAAATGAAAGAAATGGTGCGTATAGAGTACTATAGAAGGCTACGAATTATATTAAAAACTGAATTGAATTCTCAGAAGAGAATTATGACCATTAATAGCCTTGCAATCCCAGTTGTCCAATATAGCTTTAACATCTTAAACTGGACTCTAAACGACACCAGGCGAATGGATTTTAAAACATGAACGTTTCTTTATAAGCATAAGATGCATCATCAAAAGGCTGATGTAGACGATCTATACATACCCCGTAAAGAAGGTGGAAGAGGTCAATTTCAGCTAGAATTGTCATACAAGACAACAACTATTGGCTTACTAACATAGATAGAAACAACAAAGGACTGGATGATACAATTAGTAAGGCAACATGAAGAAAGGAAGAAATATATTCAATAATAAAAGAAGGCAGTAAATAGAAACAAGATTTACAGTTAGCAGATTCTGTAGAAAAGCAAAACAGAAGCCAAGAACCAACTATTGCGGCAAAAATATGAAAATGAAAGCCAAAGATAAAGCTCTTGAACAGATGAAACAACGCTGGCAAGACAAACCTTTGCATGGCCAATATCCAGAACTTGTCAATATATTCAATGTTGATAAAGTCAATAATCATCGATGGTTACGTGCATCTTTCAGGCAAATATTATACATAATAATATGGATCCAAAATGCAGGTTTTGTGATAAAAAGCAAGAAACAATAGACCATCTAATCGCAAGCTGTTCTGTACTTGCCCCCAAATGAATATAAAAATCGCCAGGATAGATTGGGGCAATATTTACATTGGACAATGTGCAAACACTATGGAAAATCTGTAAACACACACTGGTATGAACAACACCCAGCACCTGTTACAGAAATAGAAGATGTAACCATTCTATGGGATTACACTGTCTATATAGACAGAAAAATTGAAGCAAATAGGCTAGACATTATTGTTAAAAACCAGAAAGAGAAAACTTGTCTATTAATTGATATGTCTTGTCCAGCGGATTGTAACATAGAAACCAAGGAATTTGAAAAACTGTCAAAATATAAAGACCTGGAAATTGAAATAGAAAAATGTGGAAATTGAAAACAAGAGTTGGGACAGTGATAGTAGGTGCACTTGGAATGATAAAAAATGAAACCAAAAAGACATTGAAAGAAATTCTGGAAACCCCAGCTTAAGAGATATACACAAAATTATCTTATTAACTACAGCCCACACACTAAGGAGAAATTTGTCTATCTAACGCTAGGGATGATGGGGAAGATAGAAAAACATGAAATGGAGCCATAACAACACCCCACGACCTGGCTTAGGTCTTCCCGCAGATTGCTTGGTAGTGCGAGCATGGTAGAAATTGAAATATGATGAAAAATGACATAATAATAATAATAACTGAAACAGCAGAGCGCCAACATTGTTTTCAATTTGGATCAAATGTTATTTATTATACTTATACGACAGCTTTCACACACACACACACACACACACACACACACACACACACACACACACACACACACATATATATATATATATATATATTTCCACCCTTTTTAATGTCTTCTTACCTCGTACAAAAAATTTCCAAAATTCAATAAAATGTTTATTGCCATCATTATTAATGAGTCATTGTCCTTCCCATATCGAAACAAAATGTGCGAATTTTTAATAGTTTGTAGAACTTACCTGTCCTAAAGTAATAATTAATAATATATATATATATATATATATATATATATATTTCATTGCAAACGACTAAAAAGTTACTGTAATTAAGAGTTTAATTCAAGTTTTATTGCCTTTGCATATGTGATTTCTTTTTTAGACATCAAGTGTGTCAAAACTGTACGAAGGTTCTATATATCATAGTGCTTTTGATTATTCTGTTTGCCATTATTAGTTAACTAACTCGGGGTAATGAAAGCTCTAAAACTAATCTATGATCCTGGAGCTCAGACTCTTTGGACATTGGCACGAAAGAGTGAAAAGCAATAGTTGTTTCCAGTTAAAGCGAAACCGGAGACTGAAAGAAAAATGAATGGATGTAAGTCAAATTTTGATTTCCTGGTATCGATATCAAATAAGTTTCTTTTTGTCGTAAACTGAATTTTGAAGGCTAAATAAGTCCTCTGAGTAAATCGTATCATGGCTGAGACTAAGAACTACAATTATACCTACTTAGAGCCAAACCCGAAGCAAAAACTAAGATAAAAGGGCTAAAAAAATACAGACATATAGGCAGATTACCAGACACACACACAAACATCTTGCATTTTATATATATATATATATATATTATCGATTTCTGCAGTGTTGTAAGAACTGCAACCTTGAAACTTCCGAATATCATTTCTTATGCCTTTTCTATGGGTGTATGAAATTTGATTAAAATCGGACCACTTCTTCTATAACCCGACTTTTTGGATTATCGATTTTCGATATTTATCAGGAGTAACTCGACAAAACCTAACTAAGAACACACGCAGACGCGTATCGTACAACTGTGTAAATTTTCAAGAAAATCGGTTCAGCCATTTCGGAATCTATAGGTAACTGACACACACACACACACACACACACACACACACACAGATAAATTTCCATTTATAAATAAGTTTAGATTATTATTTTTTATTTAATCTGACTATGCGGAATTGTATATATGGGCGTCTATTTTCCTGGGAAACCTTTTTTTTTAGTTTCCCAACACAGTCAGCACATAGCTCGATACAACCATAAATTTTGTGTTAAAAGTTTCTTCTATTGTCCTAGTTTGTTCGACTCGTTTCCGGCTTCTTGCTTCCTAGTCAACTTTGATCCTCAATAATTTCAATGCAGTGTCAATCATTGTCTTCTTTTTTCTTAATTAGTGTTTTTTACTGTTCTCTGTCTTTAATAGTGTTTTCCTCGGATTCTGCAGAAGGCTGCTAAATGCGAGATTAAGTTGCATATAGGGAAATATTCTTCGAAATCTGATCGCCCAATGCGTATATCACTGACTGGCTGAAGTAGATTATACATTGTTTTCGTCTGGATCTCTTGCAATCAATATGCCTTGTGAGTATCAGATTTTCCAAGCCCTCTTTTCGTACAATTCGGAATAGTTACAGATATTACTACGGATGACACATTGTCAAATCTTTAAAGCTTATTAAAAATTGCCTTTTTTCTTTTTTGAAAGCTCGAGGTGTTTTTTTTTTCTTTTGGTCTTCACTATATCTTTGTCTCTCTAAGAGTTAATCTTTGAAATATACCATAATTACTTACTAAGTGAATTAACGCGGAATTTATGAGAACGCTGGGTGAGACGGCATGGGGTTCTGTGTGCTCAGTGAAATAATGCTAGCTATTTACTCCTTTTGAGATCTTCTTTGGTGTTCACGCTAAAAAGGTTATACACTGTGATTAATTCATCACTTTCCTATTCTGTGATGTCGTGTCTGTAGAAAGCAAAATAAACACACACACACACACACACACACACACACACACACACACACACATATATATATGTATATATATATATATTGATTTCCTGGGAGTTTTGAGTTGATGGTTGATTGAAAAGATAGTTTCTTTTATCTTAATTTTCATTCAAATTGAATATTCGAATCTCAAAGTGACATTTTCTTATCTTTACTCCCCTTCCTTTTATTTCTATACTACCTCCTTCTATTCTTTGCTTCAGTTTCTTCTTTCATTTTTCTTTCTTTTACTTATTCATTTTCTTCACTTTGCCCTCTTTCCTCCCTTTACTTCCTTCTTTTACTCATGTTCTTCCTTCTTCACGTCATTTCTTTTGCAATTTTCTTTCCTTCCATCTTCTTTCCTCACTTTACTGTCTTATTTCCTTTATTTTTAATTTCATCTTTCATTCACTTAATTTTTTCTTTTTTTTGCTCACCTTCTTTTCTGTTTTCACATTTCCTTCTTACATTCCCTCACTTTTGTCTTTCATTCATCTAAACTTATTTATAAATTGAACTTTGTCTGTGTGTGTGTGTGTGTGTTTCTGTGTGTATGTGTCCGTTACCTATACACTCCAAAACGGCTGAACCGATTTTCTTGAAAATTTAAACAATTGTACTATAAGCGTCCGCGAGTGTTCTTAGCTAGGTTTTAAGTCGAGGTACCCCCGATAAATATCGAAAATCGGTAATCGAAAAAGTCAGGTTATAGAAAGAGTGGTCCGATTTTAATCAAACTTGATACACTCATAGACAAAGACATAAGAAACGATATAGAGAAGTTTCAAGGTTGCAGTTCATGCAATAGTGCAGAAAATCGATAATATATATATATATATAAGGCAAGATATGTGTGTGTGTGTGTGTGTGTGTGTGTGTGTGTGTGTGTGTGTGTGTGTGTGTTTATCTGTCTGTATGTCCTTTATACAAATCCACAATTTTTATCCGATTCTCACTAAACTTCACATAAATATTCTTTAGGCTGAGACTGAGCTCCAGCACCATGGATTAGTTTTAAAGCTTTCATTATACCCGAGCAACGTCGGGCTATACTGCTAGTTCATTATATTCAATCCCATTTTTCTTTACTTTATGTATTAATTTTCATTTTTTTTTTTAATTATTAATTTTTTTCTTTTCATACTACCTTCATTTCTGTCTTTAATTCTTTCGCTTGCACTCATTTCTTCTTTCCCTTTCTTCTTTTACCTTTCTCTTTTCCTCCTTACATCTTTTACTTTTGTTTTCCTTCATTTAATTTTCTTTCTTTTTCATTTCCTTCATTCTTTTCTGTTATTTCTTTCTTTCGCATCGACCCTTATTACTTTCTTATTACTTATACGTTTGTTTCTCTACTTTCATATTTTTATTTTTCTTTCTTCATTATTTTATTCTTTTCTCCCTTTCTTTCTTTCTTTCATTTTTTCTTCATCTCTTCACTTAGTTTTCTCCTTTAATTTGGTCTTTCATTTATCGATTTCTTTCGCTCTATCATTTCTTCACTTCTATATTGCCTTCACCCATTTATTTATTTATCTTCTTCATTAATTTCTTCACTTCCTTCTTTCATTCCTTCATCCATTTCTTCTTTCGCTAATTTGTTTCTTTATTCATTAGTTTTTTTAACTATTTTCTATCTTTTTAAACTATTTTCTTAGTATTTTAAATTTCGCCATTCACTTATCTATATTTTAATATTTCATTCTTCCTCTCCTTCATTTCTTCTTTTAGTTTATCATTGTGCAACCAGACTGGCAACTGGCTCCCACCCATTCACAGTCAGGTTAGCCAAATGCAGACGACAATTCTACTCCTTTAGCTTCTTCTCTCGCACTTCCCGCCTGTGGAGCTCACTCCCATATTCTTGCTTTCCTGACGGCTACAACCTCCAGAAATTTAAATGCAATGTCAATATTCACCTATTAACCACTGAACTCTAGCTCTCTCCCCACGCCCGTATATCCTTCCCTTTCTCTCCACCTATGAATCTGTCATCGCACCTGCATTCTCAGCTTTCTATTGCTCCTTTCTAACTAGTTTGTACTCCTCACTCTTTTCTAATTAATCTTTTTACAGTTATGTAGCCCCCCGCTCATCAGTGGCATTTCTGCCTTGCTCGGGGTGAAATGATTAAAAAAAAAAATTATTGTTTGTCTTTTTGCCTTCATTCATTTCTTTCTCTCACTTTTTCTTCATTCTTTTACCTATTTCTTTTTATTCCCTCTACCTTTAATTATTTCTCTTTCCTTTATTTACTTTCCTTTCTCAATTACTTTTCCTTCACTTATTAACTTTCTTTCCTTGATCTCTTTTTGAACATTTTCTTTATTTCTTTCACATCTTTCTTTCTTCCCTACTTCTACCCTGTTTTTCCCACTTCAGGCCTACCCAATGCTTCCCTTTCTGCCTTTCTTCAAATATATAGCAGAGTTTGTTTAGTTTGTTTTCTTGACAGAACAGTGAGGACTCTCGTGCGTCCCGAACATACGATACGTTGGCTTAAAATCGAACTTTGTGAATGACTACTAAACAGTTGTAATCTTATTGGTATTCAACCAAAATCATTGTCATCAAGCAGAAAGCCCGAACTTACTCCATGAGTAAGATTTTCCAAAAATCACAAATACAGAAGCTAATTGAAATCACCCAGACACTAATTAGATTTTATATTTAATTTAATTTTGTCGAATTTATTCAAATTTATGGAAAAATAAATTAAAAAAATTTACAGAGATCCTGTGCAAAATAGCTTAAAAAATTTACAATCATCGACCAGTGATTATACAAAAGAAGCTTGATTTTCTCGAAGAAAAATTCGAGTAAATTTTCTTCAAACATCTCACATATACTATAATTTCTATCATACGCAACGTTGCACAAACCAAATGTCTTCCCGCCACTCCATTGTGTGACGTAGTCGCTTCATTCCGTGTTATATGCACTAGACATATACATTGGGGTAGGGTTAGTACTTAAAAACACGTACAACACTTACAGAATGGATAACGTAGAGAAAGGACTAAGCATAAACTGTAAGAAAACAGAATGTGTAGTTGTTAGTAGAAGAAAGAACCTAACTTGCAAATTACAAATTAGACATACTAAAACTAAACAAATGCAAAAAATGAGTATCTAGGAAGAGGATAATGAGAATCCCAATTCCCAAGTTTCATTGGTATAACAAAAGCAAAGGAGAGTATTAATAAACAGGAAAAAACAAAGAAAAGGCAAGTGAATGTTGAACAATCTCCTCGCAGAAGAAGAGACTTTTTCAACAACATTTTACAACAAAAGTTTAGTTCTACAGAAGGATACTGAGAATGACTTGGAGTGAACATGTGAGCAAAGAAGAAGTTTCAGATGAAATGAAAACAAAAAGAACAATTAGACGCAAAATCAGAAAGCGACAGTTCAAATTTCCAGTGTGAATAATAAGGAAAATGGGTTTAGAACATTTGAAATCAGAGGACATGTTAAAATCAAAAGTAGCTGAGAAAAGTAGCATATAAGCTACCCAACGAGCTTCTTCAAAATGACTGAGATTAAGAGATATATAAAAAAAGACAAAGTTTTTTTAGAAATACAAAGGACAGGAAGTAGTGGAGGCTCATAGACGAAGTAGTGCTTTGGGGGAAAACAAATGCAAGTGTTTATATTTAAATTAGCAATGATACTCGAGACTAGTCAGGCCAAAATGCTTTTAAGTTCGAACTGTTTTACGGTATTTAAATATGGCGTAAAATGATGTTAACGAATTAAATGTCGTAATTCGATAAGCGTAAATATCTTTTTAGTCATTTTTATTTTATTTCTACATTTTTTTCAAAAATATTATAAAAATACTAGCATTGCTTAGTTCATTTTCACGCATTCGTGGCATAAAGTTAGCTTATAAGAATCTTTTATGAGTTGTGTTCCTTTATGACATGGGTGACCATGACTCTTTATAAATTCTTATCCCTTGTAGCTCTTGAAAAACTTTATTATCTTTTCCAGTCATTGCTCTGCCATACATTATAATTGTTTAGCTTGTTAGTCGCTGTGTCCCTGAAACTCTCTTGACTTCAATATATTCCGTGAGGAACAACTTTTGAAAACCCTTTTTCCTTTTTATGTGTAACAAAAATCTTAACTGCTTCAATCTTATTGCACTCATTCTTTTGTTTTCAATATTACAAAAAACATCCTCGTTGCTGACATGCCCGATCTTCTGACAATCTAACCATCCTTCTGTAGAACCACATCTCTGTTGCCATACGTGTGCACTTCATCTATGAGGAAATTGTCCAGAATTCACTGTCATTTTCTTCTTCAAGGTGCCTTGTCCTTTCAGGACGTAGGCGATCTTGTCCTTCCACGTCTTTCTGTCCCTGGTGGCTCTTAGTACGCTTTGTCCTGTAACATCTCGCAGCCCCCTTTCTGTCATCCACCTGCTCAGGCCCTTTAAATATGTTATCCGCTGCTTTCCTCTTTCTTTTTTCTCCTCTATCTGGCCTGTTAGTATCAGGTTCTCCAAACCCTCTTTCCTCATTGCATATCCCAGGAATTTCAGTTGTCTGTTCTTGGTGTTGAATATTCATTTCCTTTTCGTTTCCATTCTTTCTAACACCTCATCATTGCTCACATGCTCGATCCATGATATCCACAGCATCCGTCTGTAAAATCAGATTTCAGTTGCTTCAAGTTTTTCCTTCCTCTTTGATGATATTGTCCAAAATTCACTGCCATATTGAAGAACTTACATCCCATAGTAATCCAACCGACCTATCAACCTTCTTTCGATCTTTAGCAAAGTGTTCGAAGCCATTATCAACGCCGAGGTGGTTCAGCACCTCACAGCACACAGGCTCCTCTCGGACAAGCAGTATGGTTTCCGCTTCACCAGGTCTACTGCTGATATGCTAACGGCCATCACCGAGTATATATATCAGGCACTCGACAGGGATGGTGAAGCCCGAACCGTTGCCTTGGATATCTCTAAAGCGTTCGACAGAGCTTGGCATGCTGGCCTTCTATGCAAACTGCGGAGCTATGGTATAACTGGACATTTGTTTGAACTAATCCAGTCATTCTTCTCTAACTGCACAATGAAGGTGGTATTAAACGGACATGCCTCCCAGAACTACAATACGAACGCGGGTGTCTCCCAAGGCTCTATCCTAGGTCCTACGCTCTTTCTGATATACATTAATGATCTCTATGATTCCATAAGATCCCAAGTAGATATGTACGCCGATGACACCACAGTTTACTCTCGTCTCGACCAAAAATCTGGTGTAGGCGACAAAGCTAACCTTGCAGCCGAGCTTGAAAAGTACCTCCAATCCGTGGTGGACTGTGGTAAGAAATGGCTCGTAAATTTTAATGCTTCTAAAACGAAGCTACTATCAATTAAACGTCATAGACAATCGCACCTATCTCCCATTAGCATGGACCAGGCTTGCCTCCCAGAGAGTAAAACACTACGCCTCCTTGGTCTCACACTTACAGCGGACCTCAAATGGAATGACTATATCGAATCCATTGCTAAATCCGCTGCTATGAAAGTCGGTTCTCTGTGTAGGGCCCGGATGTTTTTTCCGTCTGAATCTATCTTGCACATATAGAAATCTACCATCCGCCCGTGCATTGAATACTGTTGCCATATATGGTCGGGTGCCCCTGCTATTCTCCTCGGGCTTCTCGACACGGTACAGCGGAGGGTCTGTAATGTGATCGATACCAACTTGGCAGACCGCCTGCAGTCTCTCTCACACCGGCGCGAGGTGGCTTCTCTGTGTCTCTTCTATAAATACTTTCACGGCTTCTGCGCCAATGAACTTAGATCACTGCTGCCCCCTAGATACGAATTTGCACGAGAAACTAGATTAGCAACTAGATCCCACCTTTTTACAGTGAAACCGATAAAATGCAACCGCAACTTCTACTCCAATAGTTTCTTTTCTCGCACTTCCTAACTGTGGAATTCCCTTCCGCATGATTGCTTCCCCGACGGCTACAATCTCCAGGAGTTTAAATGTAAGGTCAATAGACACCTCCTAACACACTAACTCGTTCCCATTCTTTCAAACACTCTACCATCGGCCCAACCCTCATCCTCGGTATCCTTACCCATCTATCACCTTCCTTCTGACATTTTCTACATCTAACCACTCCTCCTCTTTACCTTCCCCTATGTAGCCCCATGTACAATAGTGGCAGTGGAATGCCTTGATTGGGGTGAAATGATTAAAAAAAAAGTACTCTCTTTTTTGTTTCTAGTAAATATTTCTTGTTTTAATACTTTACTCATCTTCTGGAACGCGTAGGTTAATGTTTAATTTAAAATATAATTGAGTCTTTTCATGTAAAATATTGCAAAGCGTTCTGACATCTAGTTATTATATAAAGGTCAAACCTCTTGACTTTATTTCTAATGACAATTGTCTGATTTTGATACTTTGCTTAGTTTCTGGAAGGCATTTTTCATTAACCTAATGCGCATCCAGAGCCATAGTGGAAGATTACCGAGTAGTCCAGCACATGAGGTTATTTTATTCTAGCGAAACATTCGTTTGTTAATACCTAATATGAACAAGGTCTATATAAAATACTTTAGTGAAACATTCCTGTTTGTAAACGAAGTTGATTTAAATATGAAAACACACGAAAATAAAATTCGAGTAGTTTCTTCTTCTCCTCTTGTACAGTATATACCTTCAGAATATGAGTGATAATATCTATTGATAAATTCCTATGCTTTGTAACTTTTAATAAGGTTTGACTTATCCTATTCACGCCTACCTGCAGTTCTATCATCCATTCACATAAAATCATTTAGTAGATACTGTTTCTCTCTGTCCCCCTTGCCTTCAAAGTGTCCCGTGACTGTTAAATTCTCTAGGCCCTCTTCATTATGTGTCCCGGAAGTTTGATTTTCTGTTTTTGATTCTAAGTATCAGTCAGTTAAGTACCATACGTATACCCGCTTGGGCGATCATGTCTCGAAAGAGACATGACTGAATGAGCAGAAGATTTTCCGCAGTAGGTTGCTATTATTTTATACTGTAGACTGGTTACCAACTAAGGCTGTAGAACCCAATCTGTCCTGCTATTTAACCCATAGCTGAAGGGAGAAGAGACGAATTTACACCTTCCGCAAGGGTATTTGCGCGTAAGTGAATGCAAGGAATTTAACTGAAATTTGAACTCGGCTCTCAGATTTCTCGTTACCAACCGCACATTCAAAGTATATGTTTTCTTTTCATTTCCATGTTCCTTAAAATTTCCTTGTTGCTTAACTGCGCTGTCTATTTACTCTGCTTCGTCAGGTTCTTGGACTGTTATTTATTATTTTATGTTTTTTTCCTGTTCTTTTTTTCTCTTTACAATATTTACATTATTCGGACTATTGTTCTCATCTTTGTTGCCATTTGTACGACGTTTCGGCCGGTGTACGCTCCAGCCTAGGAATGCTAGGAATGTCGAACTTTTATTAGAATTACTGGAATATATCATTCTCATTACTTGCATAAAGCCTCGATTGAACGTCATGAGTCATCTCCCTCTAACCCTGCAAATTACTTGTTCACCACTGCTGTAGCTTGGTATTGAACTCACAACTCTAAGAGTCAAGTCAGGGACGAACCATTATTTACATTTTCCGTTTCTTTTATCATTTATCTGCTTTTCTTTTTTCTTTTTTAATTTTTCTTTGTTTTTCCTTTCTTTAATTCTTTCGTTCTTTAATTTTTTCTTTCTTTATTTTTTATTACATTTTTCGTTTCTTTGATTATTTATCTTTCTTTCTTTTCTTTTTTCATACATTCTTTTTCGTGTTTTAATTTTTCTGGGTTCTTTTTTTCTTACTTTATTTATTTATTTTTTATTACATTTTTCTTTCCTTTGATTATTTATTTACTTTTCTTTCTTCCTTTTTCATTCATTCTTTTTATTTTTTTATTTTTTTGGTTCTTTCTTTTGTTCTTTCTTTTATTTGACATTTTTTCTTTATTTATTTCATCTAGCCTTATTCTTTCTTTATTTACTTTTTCTTTCTTTAATATTTTCTTTCTTTCTTGTGATATGTATTTCCTTTTTTAGCCAACTTACTTTCTTTTTATTTTTGTTGTTATTCTCTTCTTTTCTTCATTTTTCATATTTGATTTTATTTAACACTTTGATAAGCTTTTCCATTTTATCTCTTTTCATTTATTTTTTTCATTATTTTTTTGTAGCTTCTCATATTTCTTGTATTGCCAAATAAATAAATACAGACGTCAAAAATCAGATTTGGGTAGAAAATTGCTTAAGCTTATCTCTCTCTCGTCTTTGATTACAAAAAGGGCTACTTATTGAAATTTCAACTCTGTATCGATGACATGGGACACACCTTTACTAACGAGAGATCTTGATAAATGTCCTTTACTCTTTGGAATAGTAAATTACCACCTTGAACATCATTATCTTCGTTCTAGTGTTCTCTATGTGATTGATGATTTTCATATAATTTCATAGCGTTTTTCTCTCTATTATTTAGTGTGAGCTCTAATGTGCACAAATTTAATTATCATTGAAAACCAAATATACAAAATTTGATAAATATGTGCGTAGCTATCAGTAAGATCGGAGCCTGATTATTAACAGTAATTTCATAAAGAGACTTAAAATTCAAACACATCAAATACCACAGTGCATGAACCAGTTATAACAAATTATGTGTTAGAGAAAAATAAATCGAACATAGAATGTGCTGCGCCAGAGGTATTTCAGCTCTACACCAAAACTACTACAAAGTCAAAACATAAATCTGAAAACTCGCCTCATGTTCTTCAATAGATCAAGGCTTTCATATGAATACCATCCATGGTGCCAAACCCGTTCAGAAATATCTAACTACCGGATGTATACAACTTCTTTCTCCAATGAATGGCTAAAAAGTTTTTGAACGTGTATTGAATATTGCTGCCATATCTGGTCGGGTGCCCCTGCTGCTCTCCTTGGGCTTCTTGACAAAATACAAAGGAGGATCTGTAACGTGGTTGATACTGACTTGGCAGACCGGCTGCAGCCGCTCTCACACCGGCGTGATGTAGCTTCCCTGTGCCTCTTCTACAAGTACTTTCATGGCTTCTGCTCCGATGAGCTTAGATCACTGGTGCCGCCTAAGCACGAATTTACACGAGATACTAGATTAGCAACTAGGTCCCACCCTTTTACAGTTAAACAAATAAGATGTAACCGTAAATTCTACTCCAACAGCTTCTTTTCTCGCGCTTCCCGCCTGTGGAACTCCCTTCCACAAGTCTGCTTTCCCGACAGTTACAATCTCCAGGTGTTTAAATGTAGGGTCAATAGACACCTCCTATCACACTAACTCCCAACTATTCTCACAACACTCTCATCTACCCTGATTGAACATTAAATCATCATCCTCCGCCAAGTGTTTTAAAAAATAGGGCTCAAGGTGAACCTTTCGAAAAAAGAAAGCTATTATCAACATCCTCTGTCAAGTCTTCAAAGAAATAGAATTGACGATATACCTTTCCAAAACTGAATCTATGATCAGGAATTTGAATGAAAGCAGTGATTGTCCATACCCTGAATACATTATAAAAATCATGATGTTGAATCAGTAAATACTAAACACATCAGATACCTTGGCATATGAATCGGTTATAAAGAATTTAGTTCAGGAGAAAATGAAATTGAATAGTGAATGATCTGTGTTAGAGGTAGTTCCACCCAACACCGCAAATTGCTACCCAAATAAAACATCAGCTTGAAATATCCAGTTATGTTCTTGAATAGTAACGTAACATCGAGACATTTATATGGATGCCATGCGTCTTGACAAACCCGTTCAGAAATATCTAAAATGGCAGGTTTATGCAACCACGTTTTCCCAGTAGTTAAAAAAGATTTTGAACGTGTACATACTTGCATTCTCTGTCGATAGTATTCTATACCACTCATGAAGAAGGTTGTTATGTTGATGACATCAGTATTCATAGTTTGGGTGAGAATGATCTTGAACAGAAAATCGGTATTCTCTGCCAAATGTTTTAAAAAATAGGGTTCAATGTGAACTTTTCGAAAACAGAAAGCTATTATTTACACCCCCTGTCAAGTGTTCTAAGAAATATGATTGACGATAAACCTTTCCAAAACTGAATCTAGGATCTGAAATTTGAATGAAAGCAGTGACGGCCCGTACACGGAATTCATTATAAAAATCATGATGTGGAATTAGTAAATACTAAACCCTTCAGATACATTAGCGTATGTATCAATTATAAAAAAAATACCCAGTCGAAATGAAATCGAATACAGAATGGGCTATGTTAGACGTAGTTTCACCCAGCACCACAAATTGCTATGTAACAAAAGCATCGGCATGAAAACTATCGTCATGTTCTTAAATAGCCTCGTCAGATCAAAACTTTCATATAGATGCCAAGCATGACGCTAAACCCGTCCATAAATATTAAAACTGTCCACTGTGTGTAACCGTATTTTAAGGCCAATGGTAAATAAAGACATTAAGCGAGTAAAGTCTCAGACACTTAAAAAGATCACCTTTAAACATTGTGGACTGGCGCTACAAATTAACAAAGGACTGTACCAAATAACAGATACTACATTACCAATAGCATACATAACTAAAAAGGGCTACCCATGTAACTCGAAGAGAAAAAATACAGAAGTAAAAAAGTAAAATTTAAGAATAAAGACCAAAAATAAAAAAATAACATTTAACAATAAATAAAAGTTTGCGAGAAGCCCATCACTACTGGAAGTAAGAAGTTAACAGTCAACACTAAATAGATGCTTAGGAGAAAAACCATAAGTACTGGAAAAAAAGTTAACATTCAACACGAAAAAAAGCTAGGGAGACAACCCATCGGTACTAGACGTAAGAAGTTAACATTCAACACTAAATAAAAGCTGGGAACAAGCCCCATCAGTACTGGAAGTAAGAGGTTAACATTTCACACTAAATAAAACCTTGGGAAAAGCCCCATCTGTACTGAAAGTAAGAAGTTAACATTTAGCACTAAAAAAAACTTGGGAGAAACCCCATCAGTGGTGGAAGTAAGAAGTTAACTTTCAATACTAATTAAACGCTTAGAAGAAATCCCATCAGTACTGGAAAGAAGAAGTTAACATTTAACACTAAATAAAAATTGGGTAAAGCCCTATCAGTAATGGAAGTAAGAAGTGAACTTTTAACAATGAATAAATGCTTGGGAGAAGCCTTAACATTACTGGAAGTAAAATGTTAAAATTTAACACTAAATAAAAAGTGGGAGAAGCACAATCAGTACTGGAAGTAATAATTTAACATTCAGCACTAAATAAAAGCTTGGGAGAAACCACATCAGTACTGAATATAAAAAGTTAACATTCAACACTAAATAAAAACTGGGGAGAATCCCCATCAGTACTACACGTAAAAAGTTAACATTCAACACTAAATAAAAGTTTGGAAGATGCCCCATCACTAATAAAAGAAAGAAATTAACATTTAACACTAAATAAAAGCTTGGGAAAAGCCTGTACTGAAAGTAAGAAGTTAACATTTAACAATAAATAAAAGCTTGGGTAACCCTCCCATCAGAACTGGAAGTATGAAGTTATCATTTAAAACTAAATAAAAGCTTGGGAGAATCACTATCAGTGCTGGAAGTAAGAAGTTAATATTTAACACTACATAAAAGCTTGGAAGAAGCCCCATATTGACCAAAAAAAATTACATTCAACACTAAATAAAAGCTTGGAAAATGCCCTATCAGTAGTAGAAATAAGAAGCTAACATTCACACTAAATAAAAGCTCGGAAAAATCCCAATCAGTACTGGAAGTAAAACGTTAATAATTAACACTTAATAAAAGCTTGAGAGAAGCCCCATTTGTACTGGAAGTAAGAAGTTATTATTCAACACAAAATAAAAGCTTGGGAAAAGCCAGACTAGTACTGGAATTAAGAATTCAACATGCAACACTAAATAAAAGATTAGGAGAAAACATCTTTACTGGAAGTAAGAAGTTAACATTCAACGCTAAATAAAAGTTTGGGAGAAGCCCAATCAGTAAGTATAGTAAAAAGGTAACATTCAACATTAATAAAAGACTGGGAAAAGCCCATTCAGTACTGGAAGTAAGAAGTTAACATTCAACGCTAAATAAAATTTTGAGAGAAGCCCAATCAGTAAGTATAGTAAAAAGTTAACATTCAACATTAATAAAAGACTGGGAAAAGCCCATTCAGTACTGGAAGTAAGAAGTTAACATTCAACGCTAAATAAAAGTTTGGGAGAAGCCCAGTCAGTAAGTATAGTAAGAAAATAACATTCAACGTTAATAAAAGACTGGGAAAAGCCCATTCAGTACTGGAAGTAAGAAGTTAACATTCAACGCTAAATAAAAGTTTGGGAGAAGCCCAATCAGTAAGTATAGTAAGAAGGTAACATTCAACGTTAATAAAAGACTGGGAAAAGCCCATTCAGTACTGGAAGTAAGAAGTTAACATTTAACGCAAAATAAAAGCTTAGGAGCATCACCATCAGTACTGGAAGTAAAAAGTTAACATCAACAGAAAATAAAACCTAGGGAGAAACCCCATGAGTACCAGACGTACGAATTTAACATTCACCAATAAATAAAAGCTTGTAACATGCCCCATTAGTAATGAAAGTAAGAAATTAATATTTAACACGAACTAAAAGCTTGGGAGGAGCCACATCTGTACTTGAATTAAGAATTTTACATTCAAAACTAAATAAAAGATTGGGGAAAACCCCATCAGTAATTAATCTAAGAAGATTATGTTTAACACTAACTAAAAGCTTGGTTGAAGCCCCCTCAGTACTGGAAGTAAAAAGTAAACATTCAACACAAAATAAAAGGTTCGGAGGAGCCCTATCAGTACTAGAAATTAGAAATTAACATTTAACATTAAATGAAAGCTTGGAAAAAGCCCCATCAGTACTGGAAGTAAGAAGTTAATATTTAACACTAAATAAGTGCTTGGTAGAAGCCCCATCAGTCCTGGACATAAAAATTTAATATTCAACACTAAATAAAAACTTGCGAGAAACCACAAAATTTTTGGAAGTAAAAAACTAACATTCAACACTAAATAAAAGCTTGTAAGAATCACATTCAGTAGTAGGATAAAAAGTTAATATTTAACATCAGTACTGGATGTACGAATTTCAAATTCAATTCTAAATAAAAGCTTGGGAGAAACCCCATCAGTACTGGAAGTAAAATTTAACATTCAACACTAAGTATTAACTGGGAAGAAAGCTTATCAGTACTAGACGTACGAAGGTTATATTCAACACTAAATAAAAGCTTGGAAAAAGCCCATTAGTACTGGAAGTTAGAAGTTAATAATTAACCCTAAGTTAAAGCTTGAGAGAAGCCCCATGAGTACTGGAAGTAAAAAGGTAACATTCAACACCAAATAAAAGATTAGGAGAAGCCCCATCAGTATTGGAAGTTGGAATTTAACATTAAACCCTAAATAAAAGCTTAGGAGAACATCAACAGTACTGGAAGTGAAAAATTCTCATTCAACACTAAGAAATGATAGGGAGAAATTCCATCAGTACTAGACAAAAAAGTTTACATTCAACACTAAATAAGACTAAGCCCCAACAGTACTGGAGGTAGGAATTACTAAATAAATAAATAAAAGCTTGGGAGAAGCCCCATCAGTCGTGGACGTAAGAAGTTAACATTCAACACTAAAAGGAAAGCTGGGGAGAAACGCAATCAGTACTTGAAGTAAGGAGTTATCATTCAACACGAAATAAATTCATGGGATAAGCCCCACTTTACTGGAAATAAGAAGTTAACATTCAATTCTATATAAAAGCTTAGGAGTAACCCCATCTGTACTAGAAGTACAAAGTTAATATTCAACACTAAATAACAACTCAGGATAAAGCCCATCAGTACTAGACGTCTGAAGTTAACATTCAGCACTAAATAAAAGACTGGAAAAACTCCTTCAATACTGAAAGTAGGAAGTTAATATATATCACTGAATAAAACTTGGGAGAAACCCCATCTTTACTGGAAGTAAGTATTTAACATTCAACTCTAAATAAAAGCTTAGAAGTAACCCCAACTGTACTGGAAGTAAAAATTAACATTCAACACTAAATAAAAACTGGGGAGAAAGACTATCAGTACTAGACGTACGAAGTTAACATTCAACACTAAATAAAAAATTGGAAAAAAACTCCATCAGTACAGGAAGTAAGAAGTTAATATTTAACAATAAATAAAAGCTTAAGAGAAGCCCCATCTTTATTGGATTAAAATTTTAACATTCAACTCGAGATAAAAGCTTATGAATAACCCACTCTGTACTGGAAGTAAAAAGTTAACACTCAACACTAAAAAAATGTGGGGGGGAAACCCAATCCGAACTAGATGTACGAAGTTAACATTCAACACTAAATAAAACTTGGTAGAAGCCACATTACTACGTGAAATAAGATGTTAACATTTAACACTAAATAAAACTTGAAGCCCCATCAATCGTGGAAGTAATAGGTTAACATTCAACACACAAAAAAAAACATTGAAGACACCACATTAGTACTGGAAGTAAAAAGTTAAGATTCAACACAAAAATGCTGGGTAGAAACCCCATCAGTACTAGACGTATGAAGTTAACATTCAACACTAAATAAATCTTTGAAGAATCCCCATCAGTACTGGAAAAAAGAAGTTAACATTTAACACTAAATAAATGCTTGGGAGAAGCCCCATTATTACTGGAAGCAAGAAGTTACTATTCAACACTAAATAGAAGTTTAGGAGAAACTCTATCAGTACTGGATGTAAGAAGTTAATATTTCACACTAAATAAAGTTTGGAAGAAACCCAATTAGTACTGGAAGGAATAAGTGAACATTTAACACTAACTAAATGCTTTGGAGAATCCCTATCAGTACTGAAAGTAAGACGTTAACATTTAACACTAAATAAGTCTCGTCAGAACTGGAAGTAAGAATTTAACAGTCAACACTAAATTTAAACTTGGAAGAAACCACATCAGTACTGGAAGTAAAAAGTTAACATTCAACACCAAATAAAAGTTTGAGAGATTCCCCATCTGTACTGGAAGTAAGAACTTATCATTTAACACTATTAATAAGAGTTTGGGAGGTAGTACCCATCAATACTGCAAATAGCGATTACAACTTCTGAACTTAAAAAAATTGTTTCAAGATAAATCTTTTTATAAATTCCAACCAGAAGCAGTAATAACTGTTTGGTTAACGAATGTCAAATATTTACTTAAACGTTTATATTGCCATTACCTTATGCATAACGGAATTACATTCTGCTTTAACTAAAAATCAGTGTCAAATGCATTATAAATTGCGCGAAATTAATGCAAATGCTACTATTTTTTCACATGTTAATAAATGTGTATGTAGGCGATTTGTGAAATAAATACAGTGAACAAATGTCATAATATTTTTTTAAATTCATAATTTTAATGAGCTTTTTTCCTCTTTACTTTAGCCGCGTGAATTTAAGCCTACTACTAGATCAGCAACTAGGTTTCATCATTTTACTGTTGAAATAGGGAGATGAAACCGTAAGTTCTATTCCAAGAGCTTCTTTTTATGCACTCCTCATCTGTGGATCCGGCTACTTTCTTTCTTGTTACATGCGATCTTCAAAATGTTAAATGCACCATTCATCCCTATTTTCTGCCTTCTTGAAAGCAATTCTTTTTTTGTCTTTTCTTCTAATTAATGTTTTTTTCCTTCCCGTTCATTCTTAGGATCTCATAGCTTCTTAGTAGCATTATTTTATTGCTTTGGAAGAACTGGTTATAAAAAAGAAAAGAAATAAACTCACTTTCGATGTTTGATAGAATTTAGAATCGTTTAGGCTGTCGATTGAAGATAAATGTATTCTATAATTTGCAGCATCTTCCTCATAGTTGCCACATCATAGGCTTATCGTTATTTCCATGGCTAATGTTCAAATATACTCCACTAATTAGTATCACTAATTCAAACCGTTACAGCAATAATAGTCGTAGTAACTTCACAGAAGTTTAGAATTTTCCTTTGAACTTTCACTTGGTTGTAATGACGCGAATATGCTTCGTTGAAAACACACGTTACTTCTTTATATGTCATTTATCCACATGCACTTCAATTCTATCCTCTTTCTCTCAATCATACCATGCACCTCATTCTTCATAAAAAAAATTTGCAAAAACACTGTAGCTTGGGTTTCTCGGGAGGCATGTATTGAGCTAATGTTAGTGAAATGAAAACCTATAATAATATTTTTCGCACACAGAATAAAAATTTAGATCTTAATAATAACGAGGCAAGTACCCAGAAACACCTGATGATAAAAATATTTTTAAAAATGACTGTGGTTACATTATTGATGTTTGAGTTTGATCGCGTCGGTTTTCTTGCTGCTGCTACAGTGTAAACATGGCCGCTCCGTGAGCAGTGTGTGACAAGGCGAAAAAAAAAAGAGCAGTAGTTTGCCTCCCAGTAGTTTGAATCTGTAGGGAACATTCTATCTCAAAGATGATAGCTTGTTAGTATCTCTTGAACTTGCTAAATCTTCTCGACAGTGATGAGATTGACAGGGGATCTGTTACCGTGTCTTTTCTATCTTTTTGTTATTAATGAGTCTATATGTATTAATGTTATCGACACAACTATTCTAATACATAACGTTTCATAACATAAGCTTTTTAAGCTATTAAACTCCAGAACAGGTCGTGAAGAGACAGGTGTCTGTGACAATAGCGACTACCTACAGGAATATGTCGCATGGTTTACGTCGCACACGAGCTCGGCTATAATTATCTAATCATTAAACGCTACAGACAGTCGATAGATCCTCTGGTGTAACATCCATGAAGACTATTGAATATACGTATGACGGTGTTGTGGCATGCGTTTCTCGATTGAAACACGTGTGTCTGTAATACTGCTGCAATTAAATATACCCAAAGTCCCGTGTTGACACACGACCGGAACCATGCTCTGATTTGGCTTGCAACACTTCTAATCAAAACATGTCGATCTTTCATCAGCCGTGGTCGTACCGAAACTGTTCGACGGATGTAGGAATGACTTTTTAAACAACTGTTGCCAAGGACGAAGCATCATCGACGTGTCACGTTCAACAGGTGTAGATATCCGTGAAATGTCGCTCCGGCCTTTCAAAGACTCATTATCGAAGTTCATGTAAGCGACTGCAATTGAGCAGAAGATGCATATGTTTATCATCTAATTGCACTGAACCTTTCCCTCCGATGACGTGTGTGTTACTTCAAGTTGTTGGGGTTTAATATTTCTCCATTTTGTATATATATATAGTACTGTGCAAAAGTATTAGGACTAAAACTATTTTATATTTTATGAGGCATCAAAATAAAGTATAAAATCACCCCTGTCTTAACACTACCGGTAGTATGCAAAAGTATTAGGACAGGGATGATTTTCCTAAAAACCTTACTGAAATTCAAATACAGGGTGAAAATCAAAACCTTTGTAAGAATTATTTAACCAAAAAGGAAGAGAAAGGAAAGCTTCGGAATTTGAACTACCCCCCACCCCCAAAGTGCTGATGTCAATTCTATTGAACATCTATGGGATATTTTGGATAAAAAATTGATAAATCTAATGTTAGACAATGTCTTCGCAAGACACACTTTGGGGACCAATACAAGCTACTTGGCATTCGATACATTGAAGAAGCTTGTGACGTCAATGCCTGGCAACAAGCCTGTTATACCTAATATTAATTTTTTTTTTTGTAACAAGTATTTTTTCTTGTTAAAGCATTTGTTGAGTAAATCAAATAAAATTACTTTTATTAAATATGTTTTTTTTCTGTCAATATGCCACATAAAAGATAAAACAGTTCTTTTCCTAATACTTTTGCACAGTACTGTATATATATATATATATATAACAATTGTAAAGTATAAAAATAATATAAGTTACAAAAATTTAAATATCTGAGAAAAATTCTAACAGAGGAGAAAGTGTGACATTGAGATCTGAAGGCGAATTGTAATGACCAAGGATGCATTCCAGAAGCTAAGTATAGTATTAAGAGACAGGAAAATTTTGCTGGAAACAAAGAGAGAACTGAATTGTTATGTCATGTCTGATCTTCAATATGGCAGTGAAAGCTAGAAATCTCCGAAAAGATGAGACTGGAAGCAATCGAAATGTGGTTCTAAGGAAGGATACTGAAAATACCATAGACCGAACATGTGAGCAACGATGAGGTTTTGAAGAGGATGGAAACTAAAAGGAAACTAATACTTAACATCATCAAAAGACAACTGAAGTTCCTGGGACATGTAATGAGGAAGGAGGGCTTGGAAAATCAGATAGTCACAAATCAGATATAGAGAAAGCGAGACAGGGGAAAGCAACAAGTAACATACTTGGTGAGCTTGAGCAAATGGGAGGCAGAACGGGGTTTGAGGGGAGTAGCAGTGTAATATATTCTATGACCCACAGAATATAATTTCGGTCAAAATCAGGACTCCAGTTTAGTAAATAAAAGTGTATTTACATTAAGGGAAAATATGACAATGACAGAGGAATGCAGAGTCCAATGAGAAATAAAAATATTGTTTGCGTCAAAGACAGATGTTTCAAGGTCAGGAAATAGAGACCAATAGCAAAATATTGCAGCTAGTGGCAAACTCAAAGTGTGTTTAATATTAAAACAATGTAATTCAATTTTTGTGAGCGAACAGAAATATGATTTGGCGTCAGGCGACCTTGTTTAATGTCAGAAAATATAAACCATGGAAAGAAAGGAGTGTGATGACGTGAAAAGGAAGCTGGCCAAAGCAATAATGGGCGAAAATTATCGAGTACGTTTTTACAGGTTTGTTATGATTTAACATATTTTTTTTCATAATCGTGTGTCCACTAAGCAATGCATTTTACTGCCACTGTTGAGCAGCGGGTTACATAGAAGGTAAGTTATGAGAAAGAATGATAGGTGACAGGGGGTGTCAGGAAGAGAGTAGGAGAAGTATGAGAATATTGAGAATAGAAAGAGGGTGCAAGTTAGTGAGATAGGAGATGATTATTGACTTTACATTTGAATTCTTGAAGCTTGTATCTATCGGCAAAGCAAGTAAACGGAAGGGAATTCCACAGGAAGGAAGTGCAAGAGAAGAAGCTGCCTGAGTAAAATTTGTGTTTACAATTTATTGGTTTCACAGTAAAAGGGTGGGACCAAGTTGCTATATATATATATACTAGCAGTATAGCCCGGCGTTGCTCGGGTGTAATGAAAGCTTTAAAACTATTCCATGGTCCTGGAGTCCAGACTTTTTGGACGTTGGCACGAAAGACTAAATAGAAATAGTTGTTTCCCATTAAAGCGAAACCGTAGACTGAACAAAAACGAATGGATGTAAGTAAAAATTTGAAGTTTATTAAGAATCGGATAAAAATTGTGGATTTGTATAACGGACATACAGACAGATAAACAGACACACACAAACTTCTTGCCTTTTATATATATCTACATATATATTATCGATTTTCTGCAATATTGTAAGAACTGCAACTTTGAAACTTCTGAATATTGTTTGTGATGTCTTTGTCTATGAGTGTATCAAATTTGATTAAAATTGAACCACTCCTTCTATAACCCGAGTTTCGATTATCGATTTTCAAGATTTATCGGGGGTACCTCGACACAAAATCTAGCTAAGAACACCCGCAGACGCTTATAATACAACTGCGTAAATTTTCAAGAAAATCGGTTCAGCCGTTTCGGAGTCTAAAGGTAACGGAGACACACACACACAGAGACACACACAGAGACACACACAGAGACACACACATACACACGCATACACACACAGACAAAGTTCCATTTATAAAATAAGTTTATGTATATATATAACGAGATTTGTACCAACAGAAAGAAAACATAGACATAAACAAAATGGACGTCATTTTATACCTGAGGTACCTTTCAACCAACTCTTTTTCAAAGGTATACGTTGGCAAATTAGAAACAATCAGAGACACAATCAATAAAACGATTGAAGAGAGAAAGTTGGAACGCGATAAAAAAAGAAAAAATTTAATTACAAACAATTAAAATTCAAAGGGGTAGTTGAAAATAGCAAGTTCCACAAGTGTATAAAAAAGAAAAAAATACACTCACAGTCCCTTCGACAAGTGCAAGGAGCGGATAAAATACTTCTGTCTACACAGGCTAGGCTGATGAGTTTTTATAAATACGGCCTCAAGGAATCGGAAATGGTATATATATATATATATATATATATATATATATATATATAAGAATAAATCTAAGAGCCACTGATCGAACAATGTAAATAATGTAAATAATTGCAATACCTCATCTCAGAAATATAGAAAAATGTATTCGTCCTTTTATTTTTTTCTAAGTCTGCATTGTTATAGTAGTCAGTCAGTTAAGTGCCATACGTGATACACGCTTGGGCGATCGGGATAATCTTCTGTCCAGTCAGTCATGTCTCTTTCGAGACGTGACTGACTGGGCAGAAGATTATCCCGCAGTGGGTTACCATTGCATGCTGCGGTAGACTGGTTGCTGACCAAAGCTATAGAACCCAATCTGTCCTGCTATTTAACCCGTAACTGGAAGGAAGAGACGGATTAATACCTTTCCCAAGGGTATTTGCGCGTAAGTGAATACATTGGATTCAACTGGAATTCGAACTCGGCTCCTCGGTTTCTCGTTCCGAGCCGATATCCACTGTACCACAATTGTTCCTTTAATCAATGATTTATTCTTATTTGTTGCTCTATTATTGTAATGGGCACTTTAGTGTTAGGGTTCCCGTCACGGGTTTCTTTTCTTTCCTACGAATATTTTGACGTATGTTCAAGTACTTTGTTGGTTTCTTTTATTTTCCTTCCCCCCCCCCCCGCGTTTATTCTCGGTGGGTTTTATTATATATATATATTATTCTATATATATATATATATATAAAGATCTGCCGATTACGCTTAAATGGTGTCAACCTTTCGTTATAGACTAATTGATTTCCTAATGTTTATTTTGAACGCGCAACAGATGTTTAAAACGTATTAAAAATATAAAGTAAAGGGAAGAGTGTTTCAAGACTAGCAAAATGGTATTGTATATTTATTTATCCAGGTTTGTACGAACCCAATGAGTATATTCTAATGTATTGAAACCATGGTAGCGTAATCGGTTGATCTTCCTAATTATAATATTTTAAAATTTGGATTTGTTCTCGTTCTATAAGTCATATCACTTCTTGATGTTGGTTTGGTTTTATAATATTAATATTCACAACTGAAGAGGAAATAGATTACATTTAGAACAATTTACTAAGCATAGCTTAAATGTGGCACAAGGCCCAAAGTATGGAGCTCATGGGGAGATCGAACTCACTAATTTAACTAGCGAGTCAACCTTACAAACCATTACATCATATCGAATTGCAATAAGAGATTATGCATATGTACAATCATTACTAAGTGTAGCTTAGTTGTGGCACAAGGTCAAAAATATGGAGTACCCAGTGAAGTCGTGCGTAGTCTACGGAGACAAGTTTGGAAACTACTATGCCACATCAAAATGTCAGAAGAAATTATGCGTATAAGCATGCATGCATATATATATATATATATATATATATATATATAACAGTCAGTTAAGTGCCATACATGATACGCGCTTGGACGATCATGATATATATATATATAATTTAACTATTGACTCACTGATGGACTAACCTCTCTCTCTCTCTTTCTCTCTCTCTCTCTCTCTCTCTCTGTATATATATGATATGACTTGTAATGCAGTTTATATTATTAAAGTAACACACCATTTCGCTTACAAACATGTAAACGTTAAAACAATTACCGACGTCAGAAATTAATTTTATCTATCTTTTATTATGTCCTGCGAAGAAGCCATTTTAGCAGTTAGACTTGGCGATAAAAATTTGTCACTAACTCTATCTGATTTCACTAATCCTTTTTACAATTTTAATTTATTTTATCCAAATATCAAGAGTTTCTGAAAATAAACGAATGAAAAATAAAAAAATAGTAAAAAAAAAACTAAAATAATCTAATTAATGCGATGAGTAGAGCAAGACAAATTCACACTCCAACACACATTTATGCTAATAATCCTTTAAAATGATGTTCTTGAACTTGATTCTGTTCTATCTAAACTCGACAATAAATATGTTGCTGCTTCTTGATTTCTGTTTCTTGGAAATCCTAGTTCCCGTTTTCTAAGAATTTAGCTGATCCTTTCTAACAATTGGCCTGTTAGATTTCTTCCCTTTTTTATAAAGTAGAGGAGGCGTTAATCATCTCTGAATGGGTTAAACATGTCACATCGCATGGTCTTTCTTCAAACAAGCAATATAGCTTTCGCTTCTCTAGGTCAACTGCTGATTTATTAACGATTATTGCTGAATGCGACTATCAAGCTGTAGGTAAAAATACTGAAGCTCGGACTGTTGCATTGAATATCTCAAAGGCATATGACAAGGTTTGGCAGAGTGGTTTCTTCACAAGTTGAAAGATTATGGTATTTCTAGACATATTTTTGAACTGATTAAGTTTGCCTTATCAAATCGTGATGGAAGTTATCCTGAACGGCCACCCTTCTAGATCTTTTATAAGTACTAAATGCCCTGATTTTTTACTTGTGTTCATGCAATTCTTACTAACTCTTGATAAATGTCTAGAGTAATAAATCGAGTACAATAAAAGAACTGGGATGAGGAGACAGTAAATAACGATTGAAACTGCATTTAATGTGTTGAAAATCAAAATTGAATATAAAGCTAAAAGGTGAAATAGAGTTCCACAACCACGTGTATCCTCCAGGGATTCATTTTGGGTCCTTTCAGTTTACTTTTCAGTTCTTAACTCGGTATCTAATAGCACAAATATTTACTTCGGTTTTTATGGATCCTGGGCATGACGGTAAACTGCATCAGGCAGCAAGGCCTCTGATTGGGAGGTTGTGAAGAGCATGGCACCACCTCTTAATTGCTGTTGTTCCCAGGTCCACCCTGACCCGGACTGCTAGCACCTGTTAGGGTCACAGCTAAGGAAAAATAGTTAACCCCCAAACTGAAGTCAAAAACATTATGAAAGTATAAAAATAGACTTTTATAGAAATATATACATAAAAATAGACTTTTATCGAAAAATATACATTCTTGAAAGAAAAATATTACCAACAATACATTTTTGAAGAAAAAAATTATTATAAAACATTTGCGAAGGAAAAAAAAATATACTCAACAAAACATTTTTGAATACAATACTAAAAAACATTTTCAATTTTCTAAAAAAAAAAATTAAAAAAATAAGAACAAAATATTTTAATTAAAATCTAACTAAATCAACCTTCTCACTATAAACGAACATTAAAAATACCTTAAAACCCCACATTTTTGGCATTAAATAACCCACAGAGGTTGATATGCCATTAAAAATAACTCAAACTCCTGTTTTTATAGCAATATGTCTGTTGGCATGAAGTAGAAAGATTATATTAAATCATCTTCTAGGTCTGCTGATAGGAAAGTTTTTCAATGTGTCGTGCAAAGACTTTTTCGGCAGAATTGTTCTAACATATTTATAAGTATACCTTTTTATCTATCCTTTGAATATTTCTATAAATATTGCTCTTGTGCTCCTGCTATATATTTTGAAATTCTTGATAAAATCCAAGAAGAATTTGCAATGTTATTGGGCCTGACCTGGCATCCCGTCTTCAGTCATATTCCCACTGCCGCAATGTAGTTTCCCATGTGCCTTTATTCTAAATATTTTCATGGTAATTATTTTGATGCACTTTGTTCTATTGTACCTAAACTTTATGAATTTAATCGCAGTACTAGATTGGCAGCTAGGTCTCATCATTTTATATTTGAAATAGCTACTTGGAAGTTCTATGCTAACAGTTTCTTTACCCGCACTTTTATGTGGAAACCTTTTTGCTTAACAGTCAATTTCGATCTTCAATATATTAATACAATGCCAATCGTTATTTATTGTCTCTCTAATTCAAATTCCTTTATTGTACTCGATTTCTTTAATCATTCGAAGCGGATTGATATTAAAATGGTTAATATTATATTTAGAGTTTAATACCATAATAATAATAATAATAATAATAATAATAATAATAATATTAACCTTTTCTTAAAATGAAACCTTTGGAATCAATTGGCCGTGCAACCAGTATAGTTTTTTTTTTATCATTTTACCTCAAGCAAGTCATGAATTTCAGTAGAGCGCAGTGGGTTCCAGGGAGTGAAAGTGAAAGAGAAAACTGAGAATCGGCAAAATTGACGAAAAGGAAAAAGATGAACGGGATTCAAAAAGACAGAAAATAAAATGGCGATTGATGATGCATTTGCATTTTTGAAGATTGTAGTTATCAGGGAACTAAGTAAACAGAAGGGAGTTCCACAGGTGGGAAGTGCGAGAAAAGAAACAATTAGAGTATAAGAGTCAGTTACATTTAGTTATTTCAACACTAAACTGGTAGGACCTAGATTCACTATTAAATCCATATATTCGAGGCACAAGGGGGAAATCTCGTCAGAGCAGTTGTCGTGAAAGTATTTGTGGGACAGAGAGAAGCCAGGTTACGTCGGTGAGAAAGTGACTGAAGACAAGATTACTGGTCAGGTGAATTTTTCTATATAAGGACTTCTAATACAGATAGAAACTTACTTTTTTTTATCTTTCAACCTAGTCTCCCAGCATTGTCACATACTTTTCCCATCTGTGCACAAGCTTCCGTATTTCCTCAGCGTAAAAATCTTTGGACTGATGTCTCAGCCAATCGCACACAGCACTTTTGACTTCATCGTCACTTTCAAACTTCGTGCTTCGCGTAAACACTTTCAAGAGACCAAACAGGTGAAAGTCTGAAGGGGCAAGGTCTGGGCTGTAAGGGGGATGATGGAGCAGTTCTCAGCCCAGCTCGTTGACGGTCTGCATCGTTTGGCACCCACTGGCAGTTGACTTTCGAGTAGGCAAGGTCATCATGGACAATTTTGTATAATGTCCCAACAAACAGGCTCAAAATCCTTGCAATTTCATCCACTGTCACCCATCTGTCAGACTGAATAAGTGCATTGACTGATTCGATCACCTCAGGAAGCCTCACTTCTGTAGGCCTACTAGGCCTGTCTTCATCCTCAACATTGCTCCGTCCTTCTTTAAAGAATTTAGCCCACTTTTAGACATTTTTGGGCTGAATCAGGTGGCACCATACACAGTTGACATTCTCCTATGAATTTCAACTGGTTTGCATCCTTCAGCAACCAAAAACTTGATAACTGACCTCTGTTCAATCCTGGAGCATGCTTCTTGGTTGGCCATCTTTGTTAATCTCCAAAACTCTCTAAGGTTTTTTTTTCTATCTGCAAAAAACTTAAACTTCTTTGAAAAAGAAGTAAAGAAAAAAAAATTAAAAAGAAGTAAGCTTCTATCTGTATTAGAACTCCTTATACCGAAAACTTCACCTTATCTATCTATCTATCTATCTATCTATCTATCTATCTATCTATCTGTCTGTCTGCATTAAAATTCCATATACCGAAAAATTCAACTTCTTTATTGAATGACCCTCGTACATTACAGATCTTTCTTTGGATTTTGTCAAGAATATCAACAAGTAGAGCAGGATTATCAAATCATATATGAAAACAGTATACGACGCATAGACGAATGATAGATTTTAAATATTCAAGATGACGAATGATGTTTTCTGCCTCGAAACAGTGGTCCAAATCTCCTTGCAGTCGATGCAGATATTGATTTGATCTAGTCGCCCCGCTTCAAGTCCGTGGAACGCGAGAGGGTAACTGAAATTGTTGCAGAAAGTTAACTTCTGATCGAGTTCGTTTCGTTTCCCCTCGCACTATTACCCTTGGAAATTATATGGATCTCTCTTTCTGAAATTATTTGCTGAATAGCATGGCAGAACCCTCTTCCGTTGGGTGGTAACTGATCACAGAGAAGGAAGAAAATGAATTCAAACTTCTGCACACAATAGGAAAGATTTAGTCACGGTAAGGTAACCAATTTAGGGAATAGAAAACTCCCGAATTAGTCCGTTTTGCCTTCATAATTTAACTTATCTAGATGAACAACTCTGTTAAAATTGATTAACTGACTTGTTGTTACAGTATTTGTCTATATTTCTGAGACAAGGTAGTCTTTACAGTATTTACGTTATTCAGAATATTCTCCACATCTTTGTTTCCATTTATACGACGTTTCGGCCGTTGTACGCTCCGGCCGTTGTACGCTCCGGCCTTCTTCAGGTGCTAGGAATTTCGAACCGAACCCTTTATTACAATCATTCGGGTATATGAACTCCATTCCTTGCGTAGTAGTGCCTCTTTTGGAAGTCATGAGTTATCTCCCTCTAACCCTGTAAGTTACTTGTTCACTACTGCTCTAGCCTGGTATTGAACTCTATTGTTCTTAAGGACACATGGCCCAGTGGATATAGATTTTGGTTAGCTCCTGTGACTTTACCCAAAGAGTTGTGAATTCAATAACAGGCTAAGCAGTAGTGAACAAGTAACTTACAGGGTTAGAGGGAGATAACTCATGACTTCAAAAAAGAGAGCATTACTACGGAAGTAATGGAGTTCATATATCCCAGTGATTGTTGTTACGGTTTATCAACTCATTGTATGTTATAGAAAGTCAGTAAATATTTTTAGAGTTTAGGAATTTTTAGGCAATAATAATGATGCAACTCCTGATACAACTCCTACTAATTAACACGTAGATAGGGGAGTAAAATGTGGATTTATACTCTTTTCCCAATGGTATTTGTGAGTAAGTTAACATAATGAACTACAATGGAGTTGAAACTCTGTTCTTCAATGTCCGATTCCGATGTATCACACAAGTCATGCACCCAGGCTTACAACACCTCATGTTCCAAAGTTGTCACCCTTGAAATTACTGAACAGGATCGACGTTGTTTAACTTTGATGATCTTACGAAAACCGGTGTTTCTACCTGATATTGCAGTAAGCCATCATTTAAAAGCCAGGAGCAACGGTCGGAGTACATCTTGATTGATGTGTTTTTAACGGCATTTCAACTCATTAAGGTTCATTTAATGTCCAAATTTAATTTTCTTCGGAGCTTGGAAGTAATAAAACTATGACATGTATTATTCTGCTTTCACAATTGAATACGTGGTAGGTGATACTCAGCTTTTGTGTATATACACGTTTGTACGAACATAATTGCTAGAAGCGGTGATATGTGTGTTTTATGCTGTGGTTTTGTTGAAGTTATTTTTTAGAATCCAGTTTCATTTAATAAATTGTAGGATATTATATGAATTAAGCTCATGAATATTCTTTTATGTTGGTTGTTTGATTTAAACGGATTCGTGTGAAGTTTATACAATTTGTTATTATGTGGGTATTGTTGGTAATTTATATAAAAATGTACTGATGATATTTTTATTATAAAAATGTATGCTTATACGTTTACTGGAACAAGAAATGAGGGAGCCGAGTTCGAATTCCAGTTGAATTCCTTGCATTCATTTACGCGCAAATACTCTTGAGAAAGGTATTAATTCGTCTATTCCCTCCAGTTATGAGTTAAATAACAGGACAGATTGGATCCTATAGCTTTGGCTGGCAACCAGTTTATTGTAGAAAGTAATGGCAACCTACTGCGGGATAATCTTCTGGCAAGTCAGTCATGTCTCATTTGAGACATGATCATTCATGTGTGTATTACGTATGGCACTCAACTGACTGACTGATTTACCCATAGCTGGTAGCCTAACTGGTTCTACCACACCGGGTCAGGGTGAATCTTAGATCAACAGCAATTACGAGCTGGTTCCATGCTCCGGAAACTCTCCAGTGCACCAGATATAGTTTATCCTTATACTCAGGACTATCAGAGTACATGTGGGAATCTTATGCTCAAATGAGTTTCAAAGATGGCGATCATAATGTCGGTCATAAAACTCATAAGAAAAATATTCCTCTTACCGTATCTATTTCGTTACAAGACTGCGCTTTTAACTGTAGCAGTTCTCTGTTCTTCTGAAATCATATCATGCTGGGTGTCAAAAAACAACAAAAACAGAAATACGTTTCAACAACAAAACTTATTCATTCATTTAAATTTTATTCATTCGTTTATAAATCGGCTTTTTTGTTGTTGTTGTTGTTGTTGTTGTTGTTGTTGTTTTTATTGCCTGTGAAAATGTATAAAATATACGATATAAAGTTCATCGTGAAAAGTTTGAAGACTGCTGCTGTAGGTAATCAATATTTTCTGAATATTCCTTACTGAAGTAAAGAAGGAATCTTTTTTTTTTTTGCTTATTTTCTTTCTTCATATAGAATGTATTTTTTTCACAATTTCGTCTGATATTTGTACGCATGACTAATATGGCGTCTGTTTTGTTCCAACAAAGGCCAGGAATTTATGAAATTATGAATGTAATCCTTATATATTTATAAAAACCAAAACACAAAACAAATTTCTATTAAAATAATCATTTAGATTCGGCTGCCGCAAGTATTATGCACAGGAATTCTCAAATAAATCTTCATGAGAATTACAGATACATTTTAATACTAAAATTTACCCAATGAAATGCTCGAGAGGCGTGTAAGGTAGAGCTTACTTTTAAAATGGTAATAATGAACAGGGTATGTGAGAGAAATGTGAAAGATGGTGAGAAGAAGTGAAGATTTTGACTTTAATGTTGTGCGGGAAATAGCCTGGTAGTTTTTTTTAATGTATAAAGATGTCCCTGATAAATAAGTCGCTTGTTGTCATATTCACGACGTTTCGACCGTTGTACGCTCCTACCTTCTTCATGTAACTGAAATTTTGAACCGAAATCTTTATTTCATTCACTAGGATGTGTTAGAATGCTCTCGTTCTATGAGCTGTATCACTTCCGAATGTTTCAGTTATATCTATTTAAATCAACACTCTAAGATTTTGTTCACCACTGCTGTAGCCACTTCCAACATTTTGGATGAAGGGCACCTCGAGGTGGGGTAATGGATAACAAGCTTGTCTCGCTAGAACCATTACAATTGAGTAGTGAGTTCGCTTCTCACTGGGTGCCTCATACTTTTGGGCTCGTGCTTACATGTAAGCTGCGCTTAGAAAATCACCACAACTTTTTAGGCAAAGTTACTGGATCCATCCAACATTTTCATCCGATTTATTAACAAAAACTTAAGTGAGATTATTTGATTTATACACTAATTTAACAGAAGAGTATCTATCATATTTGAGCAAACTTTGTGACAATTTTCTCTTACAAATTTATATTACTCGGCATAAAACTGCTCTAGATGCCTTTTGCAATCTTTTAGGGAAGCGACAACTTTCGTTAAAGGAATACAGTCAAGAACAATACAAATTGTAATCAAATACAGGCATACGAGCATACCACGTTGAAACACCCGTCACCGTATGATTACCAAAGTTAAGCAACGTCAAGCTTTGTCACTACCTAGATGGATAACCACTTCAGAATACCATGTGATATAATGCTTACATGTGCGTGTGGTGTAATGGATAATGCATCCGAATGGTTAACTAGAGATCCGAATTCTAGTTTTAGTTAGTTTCGTTTTATTCACTTACATGTAAATACTCTTTTTCTTGACATCTGCGGGTTAATTAGTAAGATTTCTATTACTAAACTATTATTATATAAACATATGTACAATCTAAAATATTTTCTGGCTTTAAATAACCTACAGACGGTTGATAAGCTATAAAAAAACAATTCCTCGGAATTTTTAATCAGTGAATTGAGTGCCGACATTTTTTTAATCATTTCACCCCAAGCAAGGCGGTACCGTCACTGATGCGCAGGGGGCTGCATAAAAGTAAAAGTTTAGACAAGAGGAGACTGAAGAGAAAGACGAACTAATTACAGGGGGTGTCAGAGAAAAGGCAAGATAAGGATGGGAACACAGGTGGAAAGACAGTTGCGAAGGTAGAGAGGAAGAAAATAAACAAGATATACGGGGAGATGTAGAAAGGACTAAAGTCAAGTGGATAAAAGATGGTTATTAACATTACATTTAGATTACTAGGTGTTGTAGCCATTATGAAAGCAAGTATATGCAAGGGAGTTCCACAGGAGGGAAGTGCGAGAAAAGAAGCTGAGGAGTAGAATTGTCTTCTGCATTTGGTTGATCGAACTGTAAATGGGTGGGACCTTGTTGCCAGTCTGGTTGCACGAATAAATTCTTGTGGCGTGGGCAACAGTGATTTGAGTTTGTGGGAGCAGAAGCCATGAAAATATTTGTAGAATAGACAGAGGGAAGCCACATACCGCCGGTGAGAAAGTGGCTGAAGTCGAGCTGCAAAGTCGCGACCTCCAGTAGAATTCATTATATCCATTTACGCTTAAGATACCCTTGGGAAATCACCTTACGGCAAAATCACATTGAAACAGTGGTTGCTGGTTTATCACCACTTAGGTGTGTGACTACTAACGAATACCAGGTGCTATAAGCTCGGATATGCGAGTAGTGTAATGAATAACGGATCGTTTCATTCATTTACGCGCAAATACCATTGGGAAATGTATGATTCCACTTTTTCTCCCCCTTCCTATGGGTTAATGAGATAATGTTTGTATATGACTCCCTTCTGCTTATATATATAAAAGTATAAAATGAGAAAAATGAAATATTGTTACCATGTAGAGCTGTCTAAACCTGACTTTTCAGCCTTGATGTAGTTCAAAGGCCTTTAAGAAGCTATCTGGGAGATGAATGATTTTGAACACTACAACCCCTTTCCCCACAGACTAAAGATGATAAGTCTATCATTATTATATCGCAGTTTCGATGTGAAATATTCAGACAATTTTTTTTCCAGCAGTTCAGACATTTTCACTTAGAATCCGCCATGCTAAGTAGGCATGATCGAATTCCCTTCGTATTTAATCAAGGCAGAAGTTCCATTCAGCTTCGCCAGAATGGCTGCTCTGTGGAACAAACACCAGAGACGATTATTTATCAGTCACTAGGATAGTCTAGGGCCAAATGTTATCTATCATACATATCCTCATAATCTACACTTACATCCCCCTCTTTCATCTATACAGCAATCTCATTTCGTAAAAAACTGTCTTGAGTAACTCTTGGAACTTGTTTATTTTAGTTAGTAAAAAAAAACCAAAAAAAAACAAGAATTTTATTATTAAAATTTATCTTGAAATTCTATTTTTTTTTTTTGTCATATAATAAATATCCGGAACCCGTTTTCTTCTATCAACAGAGTAGTTGTATGAACTTAGGTCAAATAATCCGACAACACGTGTCTTCTGTTCGCTAAGGTCATCGTTGAAATCATCTCTTGCCTCTTTCAACCCTTTTTTCATAGATTGAATAACAGTTCAAATTCGCATACGTGGAAATTTAGTCTCGCGAAAATATCCAACTCCGAGATCTGTCTTTAATTAATTTTTTTTAAATATCAGTCAATTAAGTGCCATACATGATACATGCTTGGTCGATCATGTCTCGAAATTTAACCTATAGTTAAAGGGAGGAGCGATGGATTAATACCTTTCACAAATGTATTTGTGCGTACGTAAATGCAAAGAATTCAACTGGAATTCGAACTCGGCTCTCTGATTTCTCGTTCCAAGCTGATATCTACTGCACTACAACGCATATCCTCGCCGTTTATGAGCGAGACACGACCAAATACACGTTCGTCTAGGTGGGTAAATCACTTTCTCTAGAGTTACAGAAATAATACGTCTTTCCCTTCACTGATTCCTGACGCTTATTATTAATTGCTTTATCATTTGTATCGTGTTCCCCGAAGCCGTAGACAATCAACGTTCTCCATAACATTCTCTAAGGAACAGGAAGTTATTGAGAAGCCATGATAAATTATTTTTAATTTTTTCTATTCCCCGCTTTATCAATCATACACAGAAGCTCCTTATGTAAAGTTATGCGTTGCTTTCGACAATTCCTATGATCTTCAACATGTCCTGTGTATGTCAAATTTTCCAAGCCAGCTTTCCTCATTATGTGTCCTAGAAACTTTAACTATCTTTTTCTGATTCTATATATAAGTATCCATTTTGTTTCTATTTTCCCTAAAACTTTTGTCTTTGCTCACATGCCCATTAACTTTTTATACAATCACATTTGTATTGTCTCTTCTTCATCTGTGAGTAGATTATCCAGAATTCACTACCATATAGGACCGATGTTATAAAATAGTCCAGTACGTTTTTTGGCTTCTTACGAAATTTTACTGTTTCATAATACTTTGTTTATATTATGGAGGATATTTTTTGCTATTCAAATATAATTCCGGATATCGGTGTTACATATCCATCCTCTTTTACAATCGATCATATACTGGAATTTGTTTTCTGCCGTTCGTATTTCGCATCGTCTCTTTTCGCTGATAACCACACATTATGTCTTCTCATAGTTGATGCTCATCATTTTTTTCTCATTTTCCTTCATTTTCTTCTGTAGATGTTGCCGTTGTTTTCTTTTCTGCGACTTCTATCAACACTGTGTAATTTTTATACAAATAAACTGCAAGAAAACTGAATGCATGGTCATTAGAAAAAAGAGTAGCCCAAAATGCCAAATACAGGTAGGGAAAACTAAAATCAAGCAAGTAAAAAAAATTAAATACCTAGGAAGTGTTCTAACAGAAGACGAAAATGCGACACAGAGATCCAAAGGCAACTTGGCATGGCGAAGGAAGCATTCCAGAAGTTAAGTAAAGTCTTAAGATAACAGGACAATTTCACTAGAAACAAAGACGAAAGTACTGGATTACAATGTGATATTAGTTTTTCAATATGGCAGTGAATGCTGGACAATATCATCGAAGATGAAGGAAAAACTTGAAGCAACTGAAATGTGGTTCTTCAGAATGATGCTGCGAATATCACGGACCGAGCATGTGAGCAATGATGAGGCTTTGAAAAGGATGGAAACGAAAAGGAAATTAATACTGAGCTTCAGCAAGAGACTACTAAAGTTCCTGGGACATGCAATGAGGAAGGAGGGCTTGGAGAACCTAATACTAACAGGCCAGATAGAGTTGTAAAAGAGACAGTTGAAAGCAGCGGATAACATATTTGAAGGACCTGATCAGGTGGATGACGGAACGAGGGTTGCGTGGTGTAACAGTAAAAAGACCCTTGACAAGAAAAGCGAAGCCCGAACTTTTGCCCTTGACATCTCCAAAGCTTTCGACAGAGTCTGGTCTGCTGACCTTTTATGCAAGCTGCATGGCTATGGTATAACTGGACAATTGTTTCATCTAATCCAGTCATTCCTTTCAAATCGTACAATGACGGTTGTATTGAACGGACAAGCCTCCCAATAATATCACACGAACGCAGGTGTCCCTCAAGGCTCTATTCTAGGTTATACGCTTTCCTTATCTATATTAATGATCTCCCGATGTAATAAGATCCCAAGCAGGCATATACACTGACGACACTACGGTTTACTTTCGTCTCGATCAAAAATCTGCCGAGGCTGACAAACAAACCTCGCTGCCCAGCTTGAAAAGGACCTCCAATCCGTGGTTGATTGGAGTAAGAAATGGCTCGTAAATTTTAATGCTTTCAAAACGAAGCTGCTATCTATTAACCATCACAGACAATCGTTCCTCCTGCCCATTAACATGGATCAGGCTAGTCTTCCTGAACGTAAAGCACTGCGCCTCCTCGGATTGGCTCTCACATCAGACCTCAAGTGGAATAGCTGTATAGAATCCATAGCTAAATCCGCTGCTAAGAAGGTCGGTTCTCTGTGTGCCAGGAAGTCTTTCCCGTCCCAAACAATCCTGCACATATACAAATCTCCCATCCGCCCGTGCATTGAATATTGCTTCCATATCTGGTTGGGTGCTCCTGCTATCCCCCTAGGTGTTCTTGACCAAATGCAACGGAGAATCTGTAATGTGATCGATCCCGACTTGGCAGCTAGGATACAGTCGCTTTCTCACCGACGCAGTGTGGCTTCCCTGTGTCTCTTCTACAAATACTTTCATGGCTTCTGCTCCGCTTAGCTCACTGGTACCCTCTATATATGAATTTCCTCGAGCCACAAGATTAGCAACTAGGTCCCATCATTTTACTGGGAAACCGAAAAATTGTAAACGCAAATTCTACTCTACCAGTTTCTTCTCTCGCACTTCCCGCCTGTGGAATTTCCTTCCGCTTACTTGCGTTCCCGACAGCTACAATCTTCAAGAAAAGTCAATAGTCGTCTCCTGTCTCACTAACTTACATCCTCTCGCTCATGCTTTTTTCTCCGTCCACGCCACTTAACCCTTCTCTTACCCACTTCTTATACTCTCTTTCTGACACCGTCTGTAACCTGTCACTCTTTCTCATAACATTCCTCCTGTGTAACCCCCTGCAAAACAGTGACAGTAAATTGACTTGCTTGGGGGTCACACCATTATAAAAAAAGAAATCAAATATAGAACAATGAACAATAATTGCTTAACCAAGAACTTTCTTTGACGTTAACAAAATTTTAACAAGTGAAATATCGGAGAGCCGAGTTTCAATTCCTGTCAGGTTCGTTATATTCACTAACACGCAAATAACGACGAAGCTGGTTAGTATTTTGGTAGGTGACTACTTGGGAATACCTGGAAAGCTAAGCTTTGATATGCGAATGGTGTAATGGATAATGGTTCGAAATTGTTGATTGGAGAACTGACTTTCAATGTCTGTCGGATTTGTTTAATTCACTTATGCGCAGATTCTGTCGGAAAAAGTATGAATCCATCTTTTTTCCTTCAGCTATGGTTTAATAAGGTAATGTTTGGACCTGACTCCTTCTGCATTTATCTGTGTTGGAGCTGCTCAATCCCCTTTTTCTTGCCTTGACAAAGTTTAAAAGCCTTGACGATGCCATCTCGGCGATGAATGATTTTCAGTACTACATCCCATTTCCCCGTAGACGAAACGTCTTAAGACTATCATTATTACATCGTTGTTTCCATGCCAACTATACAGACGAACTGGATTACTTACTCCCATCAACTAAAAAATTTGGAGTTAAGACCAGCCATGCCAAGTCAGCAGGATCGAATTGCCTCTGTATTCCATTAGTAAGGTGAATGTCCCATTCAACTTCTCCAGAGTAGCTGCTTTGTTGGAAAAGAAAAAAGATGCTTCTCCAGTCACTATAATCTTAACCTCTTCAAGGTTAGGGTCAAGTGTTATCTATCCTACATATCTACATAATCTGCACTTAGATCCTTCTCTTTCGTCTATATAACAACCTCATTCAGTAAAATCTACCTTGCGTGACTCTTGGGACTTTTATATTTTAATTGGTCAAAAGAAAATCAAAAAAATTATTATCTCTCTCTTTCTGTCTCTTCTCTCCCCTCTCTCTCTCTAACGAGATGGGAGAAATAACGAATTTTTATAAAAAAAATAATAAAATAAAATTGATCACAAATATGAAGAAATGCAAAATTCTTTTTATTTATACAAATTAAAATGATTTCTAAATTTATTAGAAGACGATGTTAATTTGTTAATCGTGAGCCAGTTTCTTTGTCTACCCTAATAGACCAATGAATGGTTCCCTTGTTTTTGTTAAGATTAATAAGAAACATTATTTTACCATCGATTAATCTCTAAATATTTACCTATTTTGGTAGTTGGATTCTTTTATCTATACATTTAATGGACTATAAAATTTCATAGTATCAAGTTATTAATAAAAAGTATGTGTGCATAAATTTATATATATATATATATATATATATATATATATATATATTAATACAGATTTCGTTGAATAATATAGACAAGTTTTGTCTATTTATTTTGAGTAAGATCCTTTCGTACAATCTGATAAGCTTGATAGTGCTATCGTTAAAAGACGACAAGAAATCTCAGTAATTGTTGATTTTTTTATCGGTTCTGAGCTTTCGGCTTACATATATGAATTGAATATATGGAATGAAATTCGATAAGATGAATAAAATAAATAAAGAATAGGTAGGAAAAATCTTTACTCTGAAATGTTTCACTTTAATAAGACGTGTTAAGACGAATGATTAAAACAAAATCCAAAGAGACATGTTGTTGATTAAAATTAGATTTCATTGGTCAGATTTATATCGCATGCAATAAAGCAATATATGATAATTGTTAAAAGTAGGGAAAAGTTATGCTTGTTTATGTATGTGTGTGTTTGCCACGTGTAATAAAAGCAATAGATGCTAATTTTCAATAAAGAAATAATGTATACAAATATCAAGCGATGAAAGAATTTCCTTGTTAAAGTACACATATTTCTCTCATACACATATTATATTTTAGAAAAGAAAATAATCTTTCTCTTGATACTCGTAATCATTATATCGCTACAATTTTGAGCCTGGTCAGTACTTAGATGGGTGACCGCTTGGGAATACCAGGTGCTGTAAGCGTATAGTGACGGATGTGCGTTGTGGTGCAGTGGTTATCGGCTCGGAAAGAGAAATCGGTGAGCCGAGTTCGAATTCCAGTTGAATGCCCTGCAGTCACTTGCGCGCTGGTACCCTTGGGAAAGGTATTAATCCGTCCTTTCCCTCCAGTTATGGGTTAAATAACAGGGCAGGACTTGGGACCCTGCCCTTAAACAAATCCCAATGAGACTTGCTCCGTCAGGGAGGAAGCCGGCTCAACCCGACTAGGGTGAATGCGGCATACATACATACAATTTTGAACGGAAATGTATTTCTTTTTTTCATTAATACACATACTAACGTTACGAATTATAAACACACTTAATTCGTCTATAGTTTAAATACACTTCACACATGCATTATATTTGCATACATAAGCTTATATTCTTGTACTTGTTTGATTCTGTTATCCCCCACCTGTATTTGGCATTTTGGGTTGTATCTAGGCGAATTGGCATGGCAAAGGACGCGTTCCAGAAGATGAGCAAAATACTAACACACAGGAAAATTTCAATAGAAACGAAGAAAAGAGTGCTAGACTGCTACGTGATATCAGTTCTTCAATACGGCAGTGAATGCTGGACAATATAATCGAAAATGAGGACAAAACTGGAAGCGGCCGAAATGTGGTTCTACAGAAGGATGCTACGGATATCGTGGACTGAGCATACAAGCAACGACGAGGTGTTAGAAGGGACAGGGCACATAGAAGAAGAAGATGCTTATATTTAAAGTAAGCATCTACTGATTTTATTACACGCTGCACACATATATAAACAGGCATACGTTTTCCTATATTTAAATATGAATATTTACTTCTTTATTTACAGCAATGAAATCAAACCTCAATGAACATACTGTCTCTTTGAATCTTAAAAAAAAATTATAAATTTTAAATCATTCGTCTTCAGAAATATCTGAGGAAGTTTATTAAATTGAAAGATGTTAGATTAAGGACACTTTTCCCTAACTTTTTTCCGACCCACTTTCTCTATTCATATATATATATATATATATATATATATATATATATATATATATATATATATGATAGTAATAACAATAATAATTATAATATTAATAATTATGATAATATATTTCAGTCCGTCTCGAAAAACCCACCGAGAATAAACGCGGAGGGTGAAAAAAAGGAAAATAAAAAAAGAAACCAACGAAGTACTTGAACATACGTCAAAATACTCGTAGGAAAGAAAAGAAACCCGTGACGGGAACCTTAACACTAAAGCGCTCACTACAATAGTAGAGCAACAAATAAGAATAAATCTGCTGGCTCTTAGTTAGATTTATTCTTATATATATATATATATATATATATATATTAGTCATCCATATACAAGCATGTTTTGCTGTATCACAGCTCCTCAGTATGACAAGACACATCGACTTGCTTCTGGCAGGAATCGAAACTCGACCGATTTGGTGTCAGTCGGAGCCGCTTCCCCCTTAAGCCATAGATGCATGTAATCAGAGAAGGGAAATTTAAACGTGTTGTATATAAGCAGTGTATACACATGCCAGTCACGGAAAGAACTCAGTTCATTCTTCTAGAGTAATGCATACATCGCAGAGGTGGAAACTCTTTTTAAAATTTTCCAGTTTAGAGAGCTCAATCTTAATGAGAGCATAAAATATTATACCTATATATCCAGAAGCAAGTGGATGTGTCTAGCCATACTGATGAGCTGTGATACAGCGAAACAGGCTTGTATGTGGATGACTAATATATTATGCTCTCATTACGATTGAGCTCTCTGGAGAAGAACATTTTATAAACAGTTTCCACTTCTGCTATATAAGCGTGACTCTTCAGAAATGAAGAGAGTTCTTTCGATGACTGGTGTGTGTATACACTGCTTATATACAACACGTTAAAATTTCTCTTCTCTGATTCCATGCGCCTATGGCTTTGGGAGTAGGGACTCCGACTGACACCAAATCAGTCGAGTTTCGATCTCAGCCAGAAGCAAGTGGATGTGTCTAGCGAAACAGGCTTTTATGTGGATAACTAATATATATATATAATGGCTTGCCATTCGAATTCAAGTTCGGCCGCTAGATAATTCCCATTGTAAACGCCTGCTCAAGCACACTTGTATTTGTTCAACTCTCACAGAGCCCACCTGTGGTTTATACTGCAGTTATGCTGAGCGAACCTTAGTTACGGTTTCTGGGAGAGAGCGCGTTATCTAGCATGAACAACAGCCTGAACATAGCAAGGATGCTCACACCCTCTGTCCGGATGACTTGTGACTTCGAGCTAGCTCAACAATCGGGTAGACGGCTCCTCAAGTTCACACACAAGGCTTGGATCAACCCGTGGTTTTGTTTACAGTCACTTTTCAAAGAACCGATAATACCAAGAATCACATTCATGACAAATCTACTATGGCGAAATTTGAACCCACTCTTCATGGTCAGAAAGCGAACGTTCTAACCACTCGGCTACATACATATATATCATTATAATCATTATAACAAAATAACTCCGTTCCTAGACGTCCTTGTCAAGCAAATATATTTATTATTTCACTGTATAAAAAAACAATAAGTACAAACTATCGCCATCTTGTAACAGCGAATATCCATTTAGATACAAATTAGCGGCAAGAAAAAATTCTCAGCGAGAACACACGAAATTTTATCTTCCACATTGTTTCTTCAAGAACTTAATAATGTAAAAAAAAAGAACGCTAGTTAATGACGGTTTAACGAATTACCTGATAGACAAGCAAATTAAATTGTTAACACTGTGGCGACGTATGATTTCAAGCACGAAACAGACTGTCACCACTTGTTGCTTACATCAGGCACAATATTTACGAAGTTTAGCTTTCCGAAATTCTGGCGTTTACCTGGACATATATCTATCTTCGTGTGAGAAAAACAATTGTCTATTCGAAAAAGATAAAATCGTTTCGTGGTGTTTTATTAGTTCAATAAGGAATAAGCCCAAGATCTTTACAGTACACACACGTTGGATAAATATTTTGGTAAAAAGAAAAATAAATAAACAGAGAGAAATCATAAAAATAAAAAAAAATACATAAAAGTCCGTCTATACAAAGTTGGTGAGTGTAAAAGTTTGGCGTACGGAACACCTGGTGATGTTTGGCTTTTTGCCTGGTAGAACCTGGTATATAGCCCGAGAGTTTTGCAAGACGCTCTGTAGGAGTGATGCTTACCGCGGGTGGTAAAATTAAAAAGGAAAAACTTACCCAGATGCATAAAATATAATTTTTTATTACTATTATTATCTTGAAGAATATTATGTTCATGGTCGTCATGATAAGTAATGAGAACGACGTAAAGAGACAGTTTTTGTGGTTGAAGGTGAATGTAGCTTTCTTATTTAACAGTCTGGTCAAATGCTTCAAGAAGATTACAATGCAGTCAGTTAGTGGCCATACGTAATACACGCATGGGCAAAAATGTATTCTTTCAGTCTATGACTGACTATGCAGATTTTCTCCATACAGATGCCATATATGATCAGGCGCACCCGCTGTTCATCTCAGTGTTCTCGACAGCCTCCAAAGGAGAATCAATAATGTGATCGGTACCGACTTGGCGGTTCGACTCCAGCCCATTTCTCACCGACGGAATGTGGCTTCCCTCTGTCTGTTTTACAAATATTTTTATGCTCCGACGAACTTAGGTCACTGGTGCCCCCACTATAAGAGTTTACTCGTGCAACCAGACTGGCAACAAGGTCCCACCTACTTACAGTTAGATCAACGAAATGCAGCCGACATTTCCACTCTATCAGCTTCCTTTCTCGCACTTCCCCCCTGTGGAACTCTCTTCCATAATCTTTCTTTCCTGACGGCCTCCAGGAATTTAAATGCAATGCAAATACTCATCTCTTAACCACTTAACTCTAGTTCTTTCTATATCACCCTGTATATGTTTTCCTTTCTCTCTACCTTTGCGACTGTCTTCACACCTGTATTTACATCCTTCTGTTGTTCCTTTCTTTGATACTTCCTATAATTGGTTCGTCTTTCTCTTCACTCTCCTCCTATCTAATCTTTTTTTTATGTAGTCCCCTGCGCATCAGTGGCGTTACCGCCTTGCTTGGTGTGAAACGATTAAAAAATAGTTTGCCATTTCGTTCTGCGGTAGCCCGGTTGCCAACCAAGCTTAAAGAACTTAATTTGCCCTGCTATTCAACCCATAGCTTGGAGGGAAGAGATGGATTCATGCCTTTGTCAAGGGTATTTGTGCAAAACTGAATGCAATGAATGCAACTAGAATTCCATCTCGGCTCTCTGATGTCTCATTCCGAGCCGATATCTCTTACACAAGAATAATGTTCAAAAAAGCTCAGCCATCTAAGTCCTGATTTAATCCAATTCATATCGTAGTTACTTGAAAATAAAATGCATTTTCAACTCGCACCCACTAAAAAAATAGATCATATAATATCCCCTTGGTCATAGGTCTGAAGTCGGAGTACGGGTTCTCTCAGTAGTTCCTTTTTATAAGCAACTGTATTCAAATTCCAATCTTGGAGTTAACATGATGAAATATAATCTTAGAATTATTTCGAACTTTTGTTCTCATCTTGGTTGATATAGGCGTTATAATAGACACAACTTTTCAACCAAGTACCCTCTGGTCATCATCAGGTTTTCATAGATTTGCTCATGTAGAATATTTTGTGGATTATTTTGAAATATCCTGTGAAATCAATTATTGTTCTTTCACGTTGGTCGAAACGTTGTGTCTATTATAACACCTGTATCAACCAAAATGAGAACAAAAGTTCGAAATAATTCCAAGATTATTGAAAATTACTCATCTCAGATATAGAAAATGGAGAAATATTTTGCAATATCCATTTCTTCTTTTATGTGGTGTACCCCATCAAGACGTAGACGATCATGACTCTCCACATCTCCCTATTCCTTGTCGCTCTTAATATCAGTTCTCTAGTTATTCCACTCGAACCCCGATCCATCGTCCATCTGCTCGAGTCCATTTTGTATGTCATGCGCTGCTTTCCCTTGTATCTTTTTCCATCTATCCATCACGTGAGCACCAGGTTTTACAAGCCCTCCCATTTACCATTCACTAAAGAGCAGTAGCATTCTAATCAGAAGATTGATTTGATTTGATTGTTTATCAGCCTTTTTCTGGGTTATTTAATGTCGGACAACATTTTGGATTGTAAAAATATTTTTTTTTATTTCAGAAAGTGAATATTGCATTAACAATATCCTGAGAATAACCATGATTTTTCCAGATACATTTTCTAGTATTTATACAACCCACAGGTAGCGGAGGGATGGATTCATGCCTTTTTCAATGGCATTTGTTTCGAAGTGAAGTAAAGAACATGAATGTACCTCGTCTCGCGATTTTATCATTTCACGCTGATATCCGCTCCACAATTTGCTCGCTTGTCATTTGTCTACCAAGAAAAACCGAATTTATGAGGTATGAATAATTATAAGTATACAAAGGAATAACAATTTTAATCAAAATATATTCCCTGAAATATAAAAATTACAATACATCTTTGATCTAGTTTGAAATAATAAACATAATTCAAATTACATTCTTTCTAATTATATTTGATCACTTTATTTTGCACAGAATATATTCAAATGGCTTTAAAACACGTTTTTGGCAAACATTACAGACAGTTTCCTTTTTTTCTAATCATTTTTTTCTTTCTCTCATTTAGATGGTCCGTGGTGACTGCATTGCTCTCTAGAGTTTGCAGTTGTATCAATACCTACGATTCCTTCAGCGTTTGTCCATTTTTGGATTCATTCCAGGAGATTTATCTTCATGAATTAATAAACATATAAGAGATGAATAAAATAATCTTCTTTCAAAACATGAAGTTCTAGGCTTTTGATGTAAAATTTTACAAGGTGGAGTTCTTCCTTGTGCCCTTTCAAATATTTTCTTCTATGTACCCTGTACCTTCAGAACGTAGACGATCATGCCCTTCCACATTTTCCTATCCCTTATAGCTATTAACACCCCCTTCTCTTACCGCTGCTCAAGTCCATCAAGTATGCCACGCGTGGTTTTCCTTGTCTCTCCTTCCCTTTATGCGTTCCGTGAGCATCAGATTCTCTAAGCCCTTCTTCCTCACTACATGTCAGCTATCTCTTCCTGATGCTAAATATAACTATCCTTTTCATTTGCATCCTCTCTCAAACGTTGTTATTGCTTACAGGTTCGATCCATGGTATTCTGTAGAACGACATTTTTATTGCTTGAATTCCTTGAGAAGATGGCCCAGGATTTGCTGCCATACAGGAAGACAGATATCCTATAACTGGCCAGTACTATTTTCTTTGTTTTCAATAAAATTTTCCTGTCTCTCAATAACCTAACCAGCCTTTAGAATGCGTACATGGCCATGCCAATACGCCTTCGGATCTCAGTGTCGCACTTTTAGTCCTTCATTACAACACTTCCTAGGTGTTTAAATTTTTGTAACCGCCTGATTTTAGTATCTCCGACTTGTAGTTGGCATTTTGGGCACCTCTTTTTTTACTGATTGTCTTGCATTTAGTCAGTTGGTTTAAGAGACCATATTTTACACATATTCTTTGAATAATACTTTTTTCATCACTAAATGTCTTGAAAAAACATTGCTGTCATTATTCATATCATCATCCGATTCTAAATAAGTAATGCTGATATTATCAATTTCATTACCATCTTCAGAAAAAAATATCACCTATTTAGAGTAAAAAATATATTTACTTATTTTAAAATTTCTGTCACCAAAATTTACTTTTATTTTTGTTGTGGAGTAAATGATAGACCCGCTGTAACACTAATTAACTAAGTGATGTGACCCTGGGTAAAAGGTCACAAGAAAGACTCGGACACGGTATACGGTTGAAAACAATATTATATTGCAAAAGAGGAACAGTGTACAGAGGAAATAGAGTACAATAGTACGTATCGCCGGAACGGCGTACTAACAAATGAGTATCTTAGCTGCTGCTACTTACTACTACCACCGAGAGTAGATAACTCTTGGTATTTTTGTAGTCCGGTAGAGTAGGTAATTCCCCACAACGCTAAGCAAGGCGGCTATAATAAAGAACTTAAAGAGAGTTCACGAACAGACTTCTACCCCGAGGTCTACCTTGATGAACTCTCTGCTTCCAGACGGAGAGGAACATAGATGAGGCTCTGCTGAAGGGTAAAGTCTCGTTTGGGGAAAATTAGACAGGTGCCCGGCCAGGCCTTAATTAAAATCCACGGATATTCTTTGCTCAAGCTTACGGGCTCCGAGTTTCCACGTTAGAAACCGACCTTGTGTCACACTCAGCCTCAGTGGGAATGTTTCAGGTAAATACCTAGTTCCACTCGAACTCAACCTTTTTGGACTCTCAAAGTTCGGGCTGAGAGGAACCCACACGAGACTAAATTGAAGCACAGAGTCTTGTCTGGAGGAAAAGCAAACAAGAGTCCGACCCTACCTGGATAATCTTGGCCTGAGCGTACGTGTTCGGAATTTCCCAAATGAAAAAACTGACATTGTATCACATCTTGCTTTTTGTTTGAAGGTGTCCACATGGAATCTAAGCTGTATGTCAAGTTCCCTGTCTTCGGACAGAGAATGATTCAGTCGGGGCTCGGTCTGTGAACTAAAACTCGGCTGAGAATGATAGACACGCTCTTTGACTTAGGATAGAGTTCGACTCAGTCAAGCTTCCGTCTACGGACAGAGATTCTGCTGAGAAAAATAGATTGGCTTAGTGCTCGACTCCATGTATGCGGGATCTGGGCAAATTTTGATACTTGGTACAAATATCTGCGCTTGGTTATCCCATGTAAAGCACGACCTTGTATCACAGTTCTTCTCAGTGAGGGAATCATGCTAAATACCCAGATGTTGAAGTCATTTCTGTTTTCGATCAGAGATTGACACATTCAGGGTTGAGTCTTCAGGCAGAGGCTTGGTTGAGAAACATGTAAGTACGCGTTCGTGGTCACCACGTCAAAACCTACCTTTTATCACGTCCCCTCCCAGTCGGGAGACTTTGGTTAACTAGTCAGATTTTTAAAAGAGTTCGAAATTACTTCGAAGCTCCCCCTTGTTTCGGACAGAGTGCGTCTCTGTCGGGGCTCGGTCTACGGACTGAGAGTTGATTGAGAATAATAGACAACTACAGTGTCCGATACCGCGTATGTAGAAGGTTGTTTAAATTTTAACCCTTGGCCCGATTGTACCTGCTCGGGTTCCCTACGTTAAAATATATTTTGTATCATATCCCATCTCAATGCGGAAACAAATTGAAGCAAAAGAAGGCGCATATAGACAAGCTAAAAAAAAATGCGGAAAAAGAAAAATTCGTGTATGTTTCAGATGTGGAAGTTAACATTTCGGAGATGACAGTCCCTTTAAGAATTTAAAGTGCTACAAGTGTGGAAATGCTGGGCATATAAGTTACCCTGTAAAAATAAAGTATGGAAACGTTCTTACAGAAAAAAAGTGATTTGTACACAGCATTGGGGGAAAATAAGCAAAAATAATTTGTGTATGTGTAAATTACTAATATGAATGTAAAAATTAAGAAAGTAGTAGCGATATCACCTTACTTAACAAAGCAACACGGAAAGAAAACCACAAATTTATATTTAAGAGAACTTCGAAAATCGCTTGTGTTGTGTCGATTAAGAAATTATTTGTTATTGATGAAATAACTTTCAATGTTCATTTCGTAACAAGTCAGAAAAAGCTAACTTTTATTTCTTAAACAATACAGCAAATTTATTTGGAAGTGACTGGATGAAATTATTATGGAATTTTCTTATAAGTAATTGTTGCAAAAATAAAAGTGGAAAATTGACCATTTAAAAAAATAGGAACATTTGAAGGAAGAATTAAAAAAAAAATATTTTCCTGATGTTCTGCCGGATGAGTTTGGTCAATGTTCTAAAATGAAAGCAAAATATCAGTTAAAGAAGGGTCGACGCAAATATTTAAACCTAAAAGTAGTGTACTAATTTGTAGCTTTGTATCAAGACAAGGAAGAATTAGACTTGAAAAAAAATGGGTATAATTAAAATATTGACTATTCAAAAAGTAAAGAAAAAATAATAAAATTTGGATTTGTGCTCATATTTTATTAGTTTAAACAAATGTCACGTAACTACCAATTTTGGTGATTGATATTTTCACAAGAAATTGTTGCAGAATATAAGATGAAAATGAGACTTAAACAACAGAAATATGATTCTACAGAAATATGCTGTAGATATTGTGTACTAATAATAAGAACAAATTTGAAAAAATAGAAGCAAAAAGGAAACTAATACTTAACATCAGGAATATAATGAAGAAGGCAGGCTTGGAAAATTTGATAATCACAAGACATAGTGGTAATCGACGCTTAGCATACTTGTGAACTTGAGTAAATAGATATTGAAACAGGGCTTAGGGGAAATAACAAAAAGTTAAAGTTTATTGAGAGCTATAAGGTACTAGAAGTTGTGGAGCGCCATGATCGTCTCCGTCCCAAAGAGACACCGTACATAAATAAGAAGAAATAAATCTCTAAAATAAAGCCAAATCGAGTACGGGACAAAATCCTAAGTTGCTTATGAAAAAAAAAGTATCTTTAAACGGTTAATATTTACCCAAACACTGTAAATTACCAGAATTTATAGAGAATCTAACATAATAATCCACAATAATACTATTTTATTATTTACTCAAGCTGCATGTACTGAGATGAATATCTTCGTTTAGCTCTCAATGCAAGATGGCTGCCGCGTAAAAGCATTTCACATCGACGACTAAAGAGCTTGATAATGCATTGATAATAAGAATATATTGCAACCACCTATATCAATAGTATTAAATGCTGAGCCGTAAATACACCAACATGTTATTCTTAATACACCATGTTGAAATGGAGGCGATATTAAAAGCCCGGAGTTGATATGGACAATTAAACACGAGATCCTCGGGAATCAGACGGGAACTGATGCTTTTAAATTTATTTGATATTCAAACAAAAAGATAGGAGACAGTTTTGACCTTCCTTGAGCTAGTAATACCTAAGCAATTCCATAGATGCTAGATATTGTTACTAAAATCTGCTTAGTTTGGCACAGGGCCATAAAAATCACTCATTGATGATCGAAGCCACCACTTAATAGCAATGATCAACCAAGTTCGGTATGCCCGTGTTGACATTTACGAAGCCAAGGTTATTTTGACACAAGGTAATGAGTACCGGATAAGGATTGAAGCCACAATGATTAACCAAAGTCGTCTACTGGTCCCGTGTCGAAGAAAAATACTATAAACAGACCACAAGAAATAACAAAAGAGAATTATAATCATTTCATACTGTTTCAAAACGATATGGGGCATCTATTCATACACATTTATTCACTAAAACATAACGTTTAAAATATAACGTTTAAGTCATAAAAATAGTATCTGATTAAAAATACCTTCCATTAATATATATATATATATATATATATATATATAGAGAGAGAGAGAGAGAGGGAGAGAGAGAGAGAGAGAGAGATTGAATAATGTCTCTGCATCTTTCCTTTTCTCTTTGCTTATTTATTTCAGCGACGAAAGCTATTTAGCAAGTCTTGAATGTTTAGGTGAAAGAACCAACCCAGCACTAATAGTCATATCCATATATATATATATATATATATATATATATATATATATATATATATATATATATATATACTAATTCATCATCCACATACATGGCTGTTTTGCTGTATCACAGCTCATCAGTGTGGATAGACATCCACACACACACACACACACACACACACACACACACACACACACACACACACACATATATATATATATATAAAGCGGAATATGGTTCATGTATGCTTGTAATGAAAGATTTAATAGGCACGTTAATTAAATTTGTGGAATAAAATGATATCAAATTAACATCGTCGTTAACATTGCTGGCATTTATTAAATATTAGCGTTTTGATTAAATTGAAGCACGAAGAAAAAGAATAAAATCGGGATTTTCTGACATGCCCGAGTTCTTTTTCAATAAGGCGAAGAATAAACAGCGAAACGCGCAATAGACAAAGAGGTGAGACTTACTCTTCCAAGGAATGTTGTTGTTGTTGTTGGCTAGGAAGCTCCCTGCTGAAATTATATTCACTGAGTAAACACAAATTCATTATTATTCCTTACTAGCAATATAGCCCGGCGTTGTTCGGGTGTAATGAAAGCTTTAAAACTAATCCATGGTCCTGGAGCTCAGACTCTTTGGACGTTGGCACGAAAGACTAAAAGCAATAGTTGTTTCCAGTTAAATCGAAACCGTAGACTGAAAGACAAATGAATGGATGTAAGTCAAATCTTGATTTCCGGTATCGATACCAAATTCGCAAACTGAATTTTGAAGGCTAAATAAGTCCTCTGAGTAAATGGTATCATGGCTGAGACTAAGAACTACAATTATACATACTTAGAGCAAAACCTGAAGCAAAAACCAAAATAAAAGGCTGAAAACTTGATTTTGATCAGACCCGATAGGATATAAGGGTATCAATTTCCAATATCAGAGTCAAATAAGCCATCCAAGGATAAACTAACCTAAGTAAGTCTATGAAAACTTATCGTACCCTTCGGGAGTAAAACTGAAGAAAATGAGCCATATTGATGACTGAATATCGGATTTTGATGAGATTCGATAGAGTATCGGGGTTATCGATTTCCGATATCGGGGAAAATGAGTCGTCTGAGAAGATCTACTAATGTTTGAGACTAAAAATTATAATTTTACCAAGTTAAAGCAAATTCTACGGCAAGAAAAAAAAGATAAAAGGGCTGAAACCCTGATCTTGATCAGACATGATCGGATATCGGGGTATCAATTTCCGATAACAGGGCAGAGGAATCAGAAAAAATAAGTAGCCCATGACCTGATCGGACGCCTAAAAAATACATGTGTGAAGTTTGGTGAGAATCGGATAAAAATTGTGGATTTGTCTAAAGGACAAACAGACACACAGACAAACAGACACACACGCATAAACATCTTGCCTTATATATATATATATATATATATATATATATATATATATATAGATAGATAGATAGATAGATAGATAGATAGATAGATAGATTTATTAAACCCCGAAAAGGTTTTAAGACCAGAATTTTCTGACACACCTGTTTGCTTTTTCAATAATACATGAAGTAAACAATGAAGTGGAACTCAATATCCCAAAAAATGCTGTTGGTGGTTAGAGGGCTGCCTGTCAAAATTATATTTAAAACTCTCTACCACTCCTTGGCATGTTATTAATACGCCACGATGTTAAATTAAATTTTAAAGTTTACCAAAGACCCACAAACAAAAACGACCTAATCAATTTCTATTCCGGCTAAACCAAAGAATAAAATCTGGATTAATGATACGAAGCCATTAAATTATGTAGCCCTGAATAAGTATACATTTAAACTTCTTCACCGTTTCTACCATTTTATCCTCAATACAAAAAATGAACATACAAAATCTACAAGACCAAATACGTTCAAAAATTACACAAATTTCATAATCCTCTTCTCCAACAACCTTTCAACTAAATTCGCAAATGAATCAGCCATTTCGAAAAGTATGATCCCTAACAACACCCCAAAAATATCGGTAATATTATCAGAAAGAACAATAAAACAAACATCAATTCAAATACCAGAGTTTGTCGAATAAAATGTGTAGAAAAAAGTGTACATCTACGAACACAAGAGAGAACTAATTTTAGACAAACTAACTCTCTTGTTTTACATCGAAACAACGTGAAACATGACTTTGATTTCACTAATACGATCGTAATTTTTAAAGAACATATTTGCTGAGAAAATATTTTGGAAACGTGATAATAACATTATTACCAGGTATAATGAAACTTAAAACATTACGTTTTTTCCCTGTCTTTCTCCAGATCCAATCTTCATGAATAATTGAAAAAATACAAATCCATCTTCAAAAATGCATGAGAAATCAATCAAGTGCCATACGTGAGACACGCTGGGAGCGATCATGTCTCGAAAGAAACATGACTGACTGGGCAGAACGTCAGTAGGTTGCCATTAGGCTTTCTGCAGTAGACTGGTTGCCGACCAAAGCTATAGAACCCAATCTGTCCTATTATTTAACTCATAACTGGAGAGAAGAGACGGATTAATACCTTTCCCAAGGATATTTTTCGCGTAAGGCTACTCGATTTCTCGTTTCGAGTCGATATCCACTGCACCACAACGCACATCCGCAAAGTTAGTTAAGTGCCATACGTGATACACGATTTGAGCTAGCATGTCTTGAAAAAGACATGACTAACTGGGCAGAAGATTATTCCGCAGTAGGTTGCCATTGCTTTCTGCGGTAGACTGGTTGCCAGCCAAGGATATCGAACCCAATCTGTCCTATTATTTAACCCATAAATGGAGGAAAGAAACGGATTAGTACCTTTCCTAAAGGTATTTGTGCGTATGTGAAGGCAAGGAATTCAACTGGAATTCGAACTCGGCACCTCGATTTCTAGTTCCGAGTTGATATCCACTGCACCATCACAACGTACATGATACTTTGGCAAAAATACAACTAAAACTTTTGTCACATCTTACTGCGTCTTACTGACCTACAGAAGTAACGACAGCAGATATTCTACATACTCAAACACACACATTTGTAAATATAAAAACAATTCAATCAAATGGAAAATTATTGAAACATAAGAACTAACCAAAAGTTCCTGGGCATGACGGTAAACTGCATCCAACAACAAGGCCTCTGATTGGGAGGTTGTGAGAGCATTTAACCACCTCTTAATTGCTGTTGTTCCCAGGTTCACCCTGACCCGGAGTGGTAGCACCTGTATGGGCAAATAGTTAACCTCCAAACTGGGGTCAAAATACTATGAAAGTATAAAAATACACTTTTATAGAAACATATGCATAAAAATAGACTTTTATAAAAAAATTACATTTTTGAAGGAAAAATTATTACCACAACACATTTTTAAAGGAAAAACATATTCTCAGCGAAATATTTTTTAATACAAAACTGGAAGACATCTTCAGTTTTCTAAAGTAAAAAGAATAAAAACAAAAAAAATTCATTAAAATCTGACTAAATTACCTTTCTCACTATAACCGAACTTTAAAAAAATCCCTTAAAACTCCACTTTTTTGGCATTGAATAACACACAGAGGTTGATATGCGGTTAAACAAAACTCAAACCCCTCCTCAATAACTAACCCAAAAACATAACATACCAGTATTTGTTTGTTTGTTTTTTTTCATTTCTCTCTCGATCTTTCACGACGCATTAATAAAAATGGAAACATCTTACATTATGATACGTTTCCTATTCATTCTTTATTTTATCACACACACACACACACACACACACACACACACACACACATATATATATATATATATATATATTTGTTGTATATTTACCTCTATACAGGAATGAAATGTCCCTATTCTCTTAAATACATGAACACTATGGGAGTGATTCTACTGACTCGTTGAGTGGCGTTTTCTTGCTGTCTCATCTTTTTACTAGTTCAGTGTGACTGATTTTGCAAATCCTGTACGACCACTTTCAGTTCTCCCTTTAGTTTTCGTTTAATGTTTCAATGAAAGTCAAATTTGTGTATTCTTTCCATTTTATTTTTTAACCTCTTCTGGTTTTTATTTTCGTAGTTTTGTTTCTTGTTTAAAGTTTTTTTTATAGTAGTTTTTTTTTGTTTTATAATCCTATAAATCATATATATTTTTTGTTTTATAATCTTATTCTTATATAATCCTTTTCTTTTATAATCCTATTCTTATATAATCCTTTTCTTTTATAATTCTATTCTTATATAATCCTTTTCTTTTATAATCCTATTCTTAAGCCTCTATTTTACGTTCTTTCGTTTTTCAGCCGAATATTTTTTGGTATTTAGACCGTTTTATTTGTGTTCATTTTTCAGTCAGCCATGTCGTTTTTGGCAAACCTTTATTTTTCACCCGTGCTTTTTTATCGTAGATTTTTCAATCCTTATCGTTTCTTTATTTGTTAATTATTTAAGAGCAATTTAAAAAAATATTTTAATTGCGTGTCCGTTTTCTTTTTGTTAAATCTCTTTCGTTACTGGTAAATCCAGTTTTTATTGTTAAATCTTTTTTGCTTCATGGTTAACTTTTATACGCTAATGAGATTTTCTTTTTTCTTTTCGTCTTTTTTGTGAGATTAATTTATTTATCCTTGCTTATTCTTTGTCTTTTTATTAAATAATTATTTTTATTTCTTTATTATATATATATATATATATATATATATATAAAACATAGTGATGATCCACGTATACTGTCTTATTATGTATAAGGAAAACTACTAAAAAGTTGTATGTTTAAAAATGTATTTTTGACAGTATTTATTTATTTCTATTATTATATTTGATATTTCAGACCGTCCTCGGCCTTTCATCAGAAACAAATGATTTTAAAATCTAAATTAGAAACGTTTTCGCCACGAGAGCGTTCGTCGAGAGATTGTTTACATCACGTGACGCAGAGAGCCAAGGGTTACAGACATCTTATCAAAGAAGATGAATTTTGGTAGAAGGTTGAGAAAAAAATTGTGTCCGTGTTTATAGTTGACAAGCGAACTCGCAAAATTTGTCGCACCACAAAAGAAACAGTGATCAAATCTTTGACGTCTCTGGGGGCTAAACCCCAAAGAATGATTACATGGAGAGGGTATTTTACATGGAACATACTGTTACCAGTGCCTGCTGACTGCGAAGATGCCTGAAGTCGTGACCTAATAACTAAAGATTATGTAATAAAAACGAATACGAAGGAAAGCGACGGACATATGTGGCAGTATAGAAGGTTACTCCTCAGATTTTACGGGCGCACTTAACTGTTTATTTGATCAAGTTCGGCCGGATTCTCAGTGCTTCTTCCGACTACCTGAGCGGTGGTGGTGGGTTCGAATTAATGATAGGCCCACAAGCCTTCATCTTCATTCCCAACTGTGGAGATCCAGAGAGTGCTGGTCACTGTGTCCGGACGTAAACCAACTTGCTGATAGTATGTGCATATTTGATCACCTGTCCTCTTCCTGACCAGGGAAGAAGGCCTCGGAATTTCTGACACCTGCCGATCAAAATCCGTCTCTAGTCGAGTCAGTTATTTCCGTCTTGCCTGTAGTGGGCATGTCAGCAGCTAGGACCAGTGCTGTAAAACTTCAGCCCCCATTTTTTTTAGGAGCCTTCACTAGCCGCCAAGAATAAGGCGCTTCTCTCAAGCCTTGTTAACAAGGCTTGAGAGAAAGCGCCAACACAGAAAAATCAGTCCCTAAAACCCCAACTGCTGAGGATGCATACAGACCCACTTCCTTCACCAATTCCAAGGGCGATGACTCGGCCAGCTACGCAAACAAACTAAAAGAACTGCAGCATAAATACGAACCGAGTTTTGAGAAAAAGAAAAGCTAATTTAGCTTTAAAGACCAGAATATTCCAGCAATCATCAGTAGTACGACTTTCTTCCTCTGAACCGTCTTCTCCTAAAAGACATATTACAGCCCCACTTCTGCTCAAAAAGTCTCTGTCAGTATCATCACATAAAATAACCAATCTTTCGAAATCACAAGCTATACACGCAACTCTTAAAACAACTTCAAAGCCGTTATTCTTATGTACTCCAATCAGTTCAACAAGAAAAATAAAATCATCTACATACAAAAGACAGCGAAGTCTCTCTTCAGACACCATGGGAAGATCACTTGGTTAAATTTCCAATATTTCTTTCTCCTGTCTTCTTCCTCTATTTCTAGCAGCTGGTGAGTTTTCAGACCATCCGTATTTCAGATCTCTCTTCCGGCCTCTTCTCTCAAAACACAAGAACCTACTCACTAAATCTCGTCTTGCATTCTGATTTTGTTAAACAGCACTCAGACCGGAGTGGGAAAGAAAGGTATAAGGTTTTCATTCTCCTCCCTGTAAAACTTTTACCAGCTAGCAATAAAAGCAATTATATTTAACATATATCTCGACTTTCAATAGTAAACACACTCCCTCTATTTGTCTGCCTACTTCCATCAACAGCCCTAGTAACCCACTACACAAGAAATTGTCAAGGCATCATTTCGACCTAGGGTCACCTATCGTCAAAACCCACTAACAGATATTTTGACTAACATTGATAGATTTGGCTTGCTTCTCTTAACGAAAGAATTCTGCACTCACTGATACCTTGCATCTGTATTTTTACCCGTTAACATTTCGAGTACTCTTTCCGACAAAAATGATAATTATATTCTCCATTTTTAGAAAAATCTCTTCTCATCTTGAATATCACTTAAAATTAATACCAGCCATCCGAAAATAGGGTTACATAAACAGTATTACAAACAGATAAGAAGATCACCAGTGACTGTATTAATCTGACTGTCAGGGCTATCTGCTGGAACAGACCTGCCACTTAAATCATAAACTGCTGCTTATTTATTGTTTGGAAGAGTTAATTTGTGAATTACCATAACACCCCCTCCTAAGAATCATTTCCGCAGAAGTCTTAATACTTTTTACTTTTTGAATTAACGATGAGAAAATCCGTCATTTCCCATTTTCTTTTAAAACAGCGCTGTCCCGGTGCCGCTTGTGGTATTGGCATGTGAAATGTATCGTAAATGACATCCATTAGTTTTTTCTTTTCACGAGGATCACGAGGCGTTTGTTGATTTGATTTAAATATCATTTTTGAGTAAACTGAGGACCTTTAATTATGTCGACCATATTCCCTAATCTTTTCTCAATTGTACCAATTTCCCAGAAATATTCCTTATTTCGGAACATCCCGAAAAAAACTTTCTATCCGGGTTGGTAGGGTTTTGTGGGTACCCTGTTTGTTTGTTCAGGTTTTGTTTGTTTGGGAAGTAGCTTGTCGAACATAGACCTAATTTTACGCGCAAACATTTCCTCGGCTGTGGGTAATGATAATGGTGTGCTGTTGTTGTGCGTAATTCTGTACAACTGTTATAGGAACTGTTATAGGGCTTTTTTTGTGAGTGTGCCCCTAGCCTTCTTCAGATCTCTTTTTCGCGTGTCAACGAAGCGCTCGGCTTGTCCGTTGGACCTTGCTTGATGTGGAGCGATCGTAATAAGACTGATCTGGAAGGTCTCACAAAAATACTTTAAAATCGCCGTACGTAAATTGTGTTCCATTGTCTGACATTAATCAATCGGCTACAAAAATTAAAAATTTCGAGCTTAGTGGATTTAAATATTTATCTATGTTTATCCGCATTTTTTTTTTAATTAAGCCGATTAAAATAAAAAAAAACCTTTAGAACATCGAAATAACAAATTCATTGAAGTAAATAAAAATTAACTTTAATTTCCTACTTATTCAGGGAACACAAGTGCTTTGTTTCCTCGAAAAAAAAATGAATTCTCGTAGTTTAGCGTCTTGCGTTCAAGTTTAGTGTAAGTTAGTTACATTTTTTTTTGTTCGATTTTCATTTCTGGACTACCAAGTACTGTTGAATAGAAAAGTGTGACGAAAATTAGTATTCTGGGCATCCAATGTTGAACCAATATTAATACTTTCCACGTAGTCATTTTGGGATCCTCAAGAGTCCTTCAGATTTATCGTCGCCAAGTTGTTGTGGCCTGGTTAGGGGCCAGAAATAAAGACACAAAGACGGAATAGAGTTAGACAAATATATTGAGAGAGTTATTATATATATATATATATATATATATATATATATATATATATATATATATATGCTTAGGTCTTGATGCGTTTAGTAAAATAAAGGAAGGTAAAGAAGTTTTTAGATATTGCCTATTTATTATACATTAATATTTCGAGATCAAAATCTCATCTTCAGAATGGCTCCTATATACCTAATATACACAATGGTTCAAGCAAATTACAATACTTTACTATATATATATATATATATATATATATATATATATATTGTCCTACTTCGATTCCACGACTTGGAGCTTCATGCGCTATGCAATCTTTGGGGCATATTATAAACTGACAGTTTAGTAGATTTGAATTTATGTTCACATGATGTTCATGAGACTTAAAACTTATAAAGTTAGTTTACTGCTTTTAGTATAAATTTAAATATATTAAGACATATAGATAAAAATTTTTAAATAAAATTATAAAGTTAATATTTTAAAATTAAAAATATGAAAATGCAGTGAGATTAAATCAAATAGACGTAATTCATATTCATTAACTAATATTTACGGAGATTAAGTAGGGAGAGTAAAGGAGTAAGGAGGAAAGAGGCATACTTAAAGAGTAATCTGTATCAATCGAGGTTTAAGAATTTAAATAAGTATTCTTTCTATGGCACCATGTAGTAATTAAATCACTTTTTGTTAAGTAGATTAGGGTTATTTATATGGTTTAAGATGACAAGTTTTTCTAAAAAGCATAAATTAGATTTGCCTCCTTTTCCATTCTAAAATTTGGTTTTAGCGACTATATTCCAGGTAATAACTGAGTTCTTATTGTTTTTTTATTTGAAATAATATACAGATAAAGCAGTGTTTTTACTGTGCTGTTGCTTAATGACAACATTTAATTGTTAAATATAAATTTCAACATGTTAACGGTCGATCTAATGTATCATTTAACATCATGATCATCCGAATGAATGCGAGATCTATAAATAATATTTTCTAACATGCATTGGCCATTCAATGGACAGGTCCTATTTTTCGGCAGTTGAAATTATATTTTAAAGGATCATTATTGTTAGTTAGATAGTAGGGTAACTGATATTATTCAGGTAGGTTAAGATCGAGATCAAAATCTCATCTTCAGAATGGCTCCTATATACCTAATATACACAATGGTTCAAGCAAATTACAATACTTTACTATATATATATATATATATATATATATATATATATATATATATATATTTATCAGATATCATTATGTTGGGAAATATGTTTATCTATGTCCTTAACGCAACTATAACTGACTTTAAAATTGTTTTTGTTAAATAGTTTTTAGTGTGGGTGAATGGCAGAAATTTCTGTGAATTTAATTCTTCTCACTAAAACTAATATATATATATATATATATATATATATATATATATATATATATATATATATATATGCGGATGATTATTTACGCTCTCATCCGTCGACTGAGCACTCGAAAAAAATGGTTAAAAATTTGCTACTAACCGCTATTTGTGCATTGTTCATTCAGCAATTAATTTGAACACTCTCGGCTAACGGCGTGTGTTGACATTGTGCCTTATTCCACCGTGCGCCGATAGCCTAGAGGTTGAATCTCCGACTGATGCCAGATCGGTCGGGGTTGCAATCCTGGCTGGAAGCAATCGGGTGTCTAACCGTCCTGATGAGCTGTGATACAGTAAAACAGGACTATCTGCGGATGAATTATATATATATATATATATATATATATATATATATATATCCGAGTGAATAAGGAACGAAGAAAAATTCACAACGTCCAAAACATTTATTTAAAACAGTGCTCGATATAAAATATAGAGCTGTGAATATTTATTATAAATGATATTTTAGAACATGTACAATTTTTTTTATATCCACTACAAATTGTACATTTTCTTTTGACATTCAAATTACAATGTCTCATCAGGTGGTGTGGAAGGAAATGGAAAGCCTCTTTTCTTATATTTGGCGAGTTGTGTGTGGGATGTTGGTGGGGGTTAGCGATAAGGGAATAAGTCTTGTAAATTGTTCGTTAGAATCTTGAAAGAAGTATGGTGAGTAGGGAATATAATTGATTAATGAAAGTGTCGGGAATTTCGTAGACAGATTTAACATGAGAGGGTTGCGTATAGGTTTATGGCCTCATGGTTAGGCTTTATTTTTTGGGTCTATTAGAGGCGGAGAGAAAGGAAGTGTAAAGGGTGGGGATGGATGGAAATGGACCTATCTTTAATGTTTATTTGTACAATTACAGAAAATTTTAGTATTTAAACTCAGATTTTATAATTAATTTAATTTTGTATATTTAACCTTAATTTTGAGTTTAGAAAATCACTTTTTCTATAAAACTATATGTTAGATCACAGTTTTTGTACTTAATCTAAATTAGATCACAGTTTTATAATTAATTTCATTTTGTATATTTAACCATTATTTTGAATTTAGAAAATCACTTTTTTATAAAAAAAAACTTTAAATTAGATCACAGTTTGTGGTGTGTAATAGTTAGAATTTGATGTAAAAGTGTTGTTAATACAATAAAGGTTTACAGTCTCCAAGGGGTCCTCGCTTTGGCTTTTGTAGTATTTTTTAGCATGAGTGTATGTTTAGTTCTTTAATGTGTTTGCGGTTTACTGTGATTTCATGCCTCTGGTTTAAAAGTTTGTTACTATTCATGTATTTAATGATTTCAATTTTTTCTTGACGACAAAGGAAACATGATTCCTTTATTGATTTATATGTTCTTGCTTGTTTGAGGATTTTTCATTTAACTTTAGGTGTTTTGTATTCGTTTTTTAATTCCCAAAAGTATTTGGAAAGAGACGTCATGTTTTGTTTTTCTTTGTTATTGAAGGATGAGAGGTGATTGTAAAAGCGCTTTTTAAATACGTTCGTGGTGTTTCTGATATACATTTTTTCCTCTTTGGAATTCTTCGTGGAGGAAATTGAACACATATATATCAGGGATTTCATCAAACATTTATTAGGAATGGGGCATAGGTTTGGGTTTTTACAGTTACAAAGGTTGTTATTATGGGGCGGACTGGTATTAGTATTGGAGTTATTTTTGCTGTGTGTTTTTAATATTTTACTGTTATGGACTTTAATTATTATTTCCATATTGTTGGAGCAGCTATCTAGGAGAGAATGGCAACCCGTTATGTATGTGAGATTTAATTCCATATTCTGCATGTTGTTATATGCACGATTTGTTGTATTTGTTCCTAATTTATTTCCGGTTTAAAATTCCTCTGTTATAAACCATTCTTTAAAAGTGTTCTGTGTGAAATTAGCATTTACCTTTTGTTATTTATCAACGGTCTGAACGAGACAATGGTAATATTCTTTTTACATTGCTGAAATAAATTTTAGATTTATATCTGTTCAAAAAAGTGTTGAATTTATCTTTCACCCCCCCCCCCCATATATATATATATATATGTAGCGGCCACAGTTCTATTTCCTTTCGCGAATCAGTGCCCCCGATGGGAGATTCGGTCACTAACTAACCAATCAACTGGCGGAGCGCATTGATTCCTTCTTCCTCTCTAGAACTATTTTCCTAGTCCATTTTGGTAGAACGGACAAAAGGCAGAGAGCCATGAGCCAGTAAGAAAAACAGACGTCTCTCTCACATCGCTGCCACTGATTCCCCTTGGAACCCTTTCGCTGAAGAAGACGCTGCCGCTAGCTTCGCACACTCTTCCTACAAACCAAGTACCAGCCTACCGACCAGCGAACCAAATGGACACTTATACACTATCACTCTTGTACGCCTACTAAGAGAATAAACCATTCTTTGTTGTTGTTTTTAGAAGGAAGTTTCGTAATTCATTTGTGTTGCCTAAAAATATAGTGTTGGAGAAATTAATCATTTCCTATAACTCTCTCTCTCTCTCTCTCTCTCTCTATATATATATATATATATATATATATATGTGTGTGTGTGTGTGTGTGTGTGTGTGTGTGTGTGTGTGTGTGTATGCGTGTGTAATAAGAGAGAGAGAGACTAAGATTCATTAGGACATATCATCTACGAGAAATGGAAAATTCTTTGAAAACTAAACGATATTCATCTCAAATCTAGCGATAGTCGACAATGGTGAAATTACGGCCATTTGATACGTTTAAGCGTTTTGTTCGTTGCTTCTTTTATATACGACAACTTATAATTTATCATATTGTCAAATTTTCAAAATATACTATTAAAAATGTCAACATTACTTAATACGCTTCATTAAAGATGTCAGCATTACTTATATCGAGTGAAGAATCGTTTACACGGTCAGCGAGAAGGTTTATTCCCAACACTGTAACATCTTTCAAACAGACACAACGTTGCAAGACAATCTCGAATGTATTGCTATTTATCTTGTCAAATTTCGAGATCTACTTCATTGTTTAGTTACACTTATTCTTATCAATAGCGCTAGGCCACTCTCCGTGACGTCAACTGAAACGGTACACTTGTTGCGTAGAGTAGGGTTAATGTTTTTTTGATTCGGCCTTGTGTCAGACATTATCCAAATCTATACAGTTTACAAGTTTTATGCAGAATTATCATCATAATCATTATCAGAAGGTTTTCATCATCAGAAGGTTGGTTGTCAGTTAGAATGTGTGCATTAGTGTAGCAGAGTGGAATAATAAAACATACAGTTTGAATGTTAAAATAGAAATTTATTAAATGGATGAATAACACAAGTTGTAGAAGTTAATGGGCAATTAGAAACATTATTAAGCAGTTAAGGGTAGAGTTCATACAAAAATTTTGTAGTAATTATTGTTGAAAGAGATAAGGAGGAAGAGGACAAGGTGCGACCTGACCTTATTTCCGGGTCGATTTGAAGTTGATTACATTTTAGATGTGTGTCTCTTTTTCGCTGCTCCCATCTGAGTCTCTGACGCTGCGATGTCATTTATATGTCCTTTTGAATTTCGCGCGGGATTGCTCAGTCCTTTCAAGTCTTACAAGTCGATTCCATTTGTCAAAAATCATTTCAACATCTACTTGCGAAATCTGGTTTCGACTTTTTCGTTAAGCACATAGTCAATCTTTTTTCTATTTGGGAAAACCAGGATTTCACACATCGTTGTAAATTTTTATAAAAGTGAAGAAGAGAGTTGATTTTAATTAATTTCTTATCCGCTACATACTCACACTTTCCCCCGTATTGCAGAAATAATTTTGAATTGCCACTTTGCGCAATAGACTCCAGTTTTGTTTGGTTGTTTAAATGCATACCAAGTCTTTATGGGTCATTTAATACCGAGTTTCTATTTTTTGGAGAGGTTTGAATTAATAGAAAATATGCATTCTGTTTTCACAATTGAATACATTTCAGATAATACTTAGCTTTTTGTAGATATACATGTTTGTTCAGACATAGTTAATAGAGGCGGCGATGGGTGTATTATGTGTTGTTTTGTTGAAGTTATGTTTTGGAATAGAGTTCTATTGAAGAATTGCAGGATATTATATGAATTAATGTCATGAAAGTGCTCTTTCATGTCGACTCTTTTGTTTATTTGGCATATCAACTTCTTCTTCTATGTGCCCTGTCCCTTCAGGACGTAGGCGATCATGGCTTTCCACGTTTCCCTATTCCCGCTGGCTCTGAGCACGCCTTCTGTTACACCATGCAATCCTCGTTCCGTCATCCACATGATTAGGTCCTTCAAATATGTTATCCGTTGCTTTCCCCTGTCTCATTTACAACTCTATCTGGCCTGTTAGTCAGGTTCTCCAAGCCCTCCTTCCTCATTGCGTGTCTCAGGAACTTTAGCTGTTTCTTCCTGATGTTCAGTATTAATTTTCTTTTGTTTCCATCATTTCCAAAACCTCATCATTGCTCACATGCTCGATCCATGATATTCGCAGCATCCTTCTGTAGAACCACATTTCAGTTGCTTTAAGTTTTTCCTTCATCTTTCATGATATTGTCCAGAATTCACTGCCATATTGAGGAACCGACATCACATAGCAATCTAGTACTCTCTTCCTTGTTTCTAGCGAAATTGTCCTGTTTTTAATACTTTTACTCAACTTCTGGCATGATTCCTTCACCATGCCAATTCGCCTTCGGATCTCTGTGTCGCACTTTCCGTCCTCTGTTATAACGCTTCCCAGGTATTTAAATTTTTGTACATGCTTGATTCTGGTATTCCCGACCTGTATTTGGCATATTGGGCTGCCCTTTTTACTGATGACCATGCATGAGGTTTTCGTGCAGTTTATTTCTAGACCTTTCTTGTTACTTTCTTTAGCTACCTTCTGTAGGAGGTCTTGTAGTTTCCTTTCTGTGTCTGCTATCAGCACTGTATCATCTGCGTGCATATCAACTTATATGGATTATTTATTGCCGAAATCTAAAGATTTTGAGAGTACTTTTATGACTTAAACTGCAGACGAAATGTATTGTTAGTAATTTTACTATAAATGTGCATTCAAAATAAAGTGTTAGGAAATCATTTGGCGATACCGAAAGGTTAAAAGGTTAAAACCCTAATTACATAATCGGCTGATCTTCCTAATTTTAATATTTAAAATCTCTGCATGATAAATCTTTATATTTTATTATTTCTTAAAAATGGCTATTGAGCAATTTTTTATACAAATATTTACTGGTATAATAAGAACCTGACTAATTATTGCTAAATAATTATATATATATATATATATATATATATATATATATATATATATATATATATATGTAATTATTATTGTAAAACGTACTAAGAAAACAGTATCACTAATAATGACTAAAATCATCAAGTCCTACGTCCTACAGTTAACAAAACGGTAAATTTAGTCGTCAATCCCAAAAGGTAATACCAAATGGGAAGAGGGGAATCAAAAAAAGAAACAAACAAAGCAAAAGCTGTGTTCGAAAGAAAAAAACCCAAGACGAAAACCTTAACAGTAAAGAGCTCAATACGAAAGTACGAAAGTAGAGCAAAGATACGAACTAAATCTAAAAGTGAGCCAAAGCCGACCGCGGTTTCACTCGCCCTTGTCCTGACGATCCGGCGAGTGAAACCGCGGTCGGCTTTGGCTCACTTTTAGATTTAGTTCGTATATATATATATATATATATATATATATATATATATACACACAAAACGCACACACACACACACACACACGCGCACACATATATATATATATGGTGTTACAAAAGTCTACTCACTTTTTGAATGAAAGAAATGATAGATACATTGACTTACAAATAGGATTAATAGTTAAAACTAAGAGGTATTAATGCTTACTGACTTAGAATAAAGATTAACGATTTAAATTAAATGTTAAATTAAATTAAAATGATGGATTTGAAAAGAGAAACAGATTCAAGAAGTTATCGGAAATCAGAAAGTAAATACATTTTTTGTGATCATCACCTCACCCGTTACACCCAATGATGTATAGGGCAGGAACATTTTGTTACTGTTTAAATAAAAAACTGTTGTTAGCCCTGCGCCCAATACCCAAACCTAGAGGACCGGTGTACCATTCTTAGTCCTTACATTTACAGCACCTAGTATTCTCAAACGTTCACCCATCTAAGTACTAACCAGGCTCGATGTTGTTTAACTTCGGTGATCGGACGAGAACCGGTGTATTCAACACGATATAGCCGTTGACATTTTCTGTGATACCCTGTATATATACTGTCGGTATGCAGACGATTTGCTCCTAGTATTCCAGATGTGCGTGTGGTGCAGTGGATATTGGCTCAGAATGAGAAATCAGTAGAGTCGAGTTCGAATTTCAGTTGCATTCGTTGCATTTACTTACGTCCAAATATTCTCTGAAAAGGTATGAATCCATCTATTCTCCCTCCAGCTATGGATTGAATAACAGAACAGGTTGGGTTCTATAACCTTGCTTGGCAACCAGACTACCGCAAAAAGTAATGGCAACCTATTGCGGGAAAGTCTTTTGTTTAGTCAATCATGGATCGAAAGAGACATGAACGCCGAAGCATTTATCACGTATGGCACTTAACAGACTGATGCATTCTGGATTATTCTAATATCCTTCCTAAATAAATCGACTTTTCCTAGCAGTTTAAATAAATGATTGTGCCATATCTTGTCAAATACTCTTTCGCAAACTATAAGACATAATTGCCCATTCCTCTGCGGTTCTATTTCTCTCTCTCTCTCTCTCTCTCTCTCTCTCTCTCTCTCTCTCTCTCTCTCTCTCTCTCTCTCTTTCTATCACTCATGTCATTCTACTCATGAATATAGCATTTCTTGTTCCTGTGTCTTTAATGTAACTACAATTTTGTTGTCCTATTTCCGGACTAATTTTGTTTCTCGCTCTCTTCATTAGGATTCACATCAATAGTTTGGATATGTAGAGCATTAAACTGATTGTCGATGGAGATCGCATTCATTTGCACCTGTTTTTCCAATTTACTTTTCGTTTAATTTTATTTCAAATAAAAAAATCTTTTCATAACGATGCGAAGTTATTCTTTTAGAATAATCCGGGCTTTCAATTTTCCAAATAATGAAAGTTTATTCACAGCTCTTTACCGAAGCTTTACGGAAATAGCCGAAGTGGGGGTGGGGGCGAACGGCAGCGATGGTAGCGACTGTAGCGACGGCGGTAGTGGAGCTCTGTCGCTCGGCAGCTCAGAAACTGATTTTTCTCACTGGGGTCTCGATTTTTGTACTTGTCCCCAATTCTTTTGAGGGATTCTGCAAGACCCGGGGTATCTTTATGCACACCAGATCTTTGACCAATGAAATTTCTTTCCACCTACACATTTCAAGGTGGCATTATATCATTCCCTTGATTCAACCAATGAGCCAACAACACCTTATATGAGGTAATTTTTTCTTCCTTTTTTTCTTTTTAATTACATCATTTTCGGTTTTCAAAAAGTCTTAAACCATTTCCTATCAAAATGCGGGAAATAAGGATCTGACCTTACTCTAACCCCATGAAAAAGTTTCTGCCAACTTGTTTTGACTATCGTCGTCTTCCATTTTTACCAGGCAAAAATACACTTTTGAATACAATGGGAAAAATATTTTTTCTTTTTCCCCAATTTCTAACTAATTTCTTTTACAAGTACGTAAGTACTAAATATTTTTAAGCAGAGATCATATCACGACAGTAAAGTTCACAACCAACAATACCACTAATAATAATTTCCTTCGTATGTTTTTCCTGTGGAAATACGGTTAAAAAAGAAAAAAACTTAACAAACCACGTCGGAAATTGAACTCGCCATCGTCTTTTATATTTACACGACATTGATAAATAATTAGTATGTGACAATTTGTGTGACAGTGAGTCCTCGGCTTACGACTGTCTCGATCTACGCTGTTTCGTGGTTATGATGCAATCTCCAATAATCTTTTTTGACTCCTGCTGTTTGCCGCTTACATAAGGCGCCGTGGGTCAGTCCCTAGTGTATTTTCGTGCGTTAGCGCTCTCGTTTGAGTTGTGTTTGTGGAAACGTATTGTTATTCATCACGGCGACCTTTTTTGATGGTGGAGCTATGAGGAAAAGGAAAGCCATCATCAGGAACGTAAACATTGTAAAACGCATTGAAAAGGGAGAAACAACGACGAACATTAGCTGACTGCTTGGCTTAAGTCGTTTCAATGTCTCTTAATTCATGGACACTACCGGCCATAATTTTTAGGCCACCCCAGTTTTTTTTAAAGAAATTATGTATTTCTTATTATTTTTAGTATTTATTGCCAAATGGATAATTCTAAATGAAAATAGAATGGTGCATGGGTAGGTTGTGGAGGCTATCACAATGCGTGTAATGGAATAAAGGAAGGTAAAGAAGGTGTTGGGTATTACCTATTTGTTATTCATTAATATTTCGAGATCAAAATCTTATCTTCAGAATGGTAATAAATTTTGTTTTCACGTCTGCTTGTTGACCGTATCTTTCAACGAGTGGTCTGCTACTGCTGACGTTAATTTTAGTAAGTGTATGTGTGTGTGTATGTATATCTGTAAGTGTATTTGTGTATGTATGTATGTATGTATGTATGCATGCATGTATGTATGGTTTATATATGTGAGTGTTAACCGATAGTAGGATTTGGCCTTTTCGCATCTACGTTAAAGTGATAGTGGGCACCGTTTTACAATCTGATGAAATCTGTCTGCTTTAATTTATGGTTTATATATGTGACCGATAGGAGGATTTGGCATTTTCGCATCTCTCTCAGAGTGATAGTGGGCGCCGTTTTACGACTTGGTGTTATCTCAATCTGCTTTAATTGGAGGTGTGTTTATGGCTACATTATTTTTATTTATTTATGGTTCTTTTGTTATTCTTACTTTGCAAAATTTTACAAGGCAAGGAAGCAAAGATGAACTCGTCCGAATCACCGTAAATTTTCTTCATTTTTTCATCGATGAAACTGCAATATAGGTAATTATTAAATATTTATAAATTCATTTGATGCATATATTATTGTGCAGTATTAACAAAAGACCGTTCTATTTTCATTTACAATTATTCACTTGGCAATAAATACTAAAAGATTGTATGAAATACATCATTTTTTTAAACACTTGTGTGGCCTAATAATTATGGCCGGTAGTGTACATATGTGTATACATATTGGTTTTCCCTGTAAGTGATAAGAAAATTTTTTTATTAAATTGTAAGATGATTATTTCCGGTTAACAATGAAAGCACACAAATATTTATTTTTCTGTCTTCCCATGATTTGTTTTTGCTTCCGAGTACTGAAAGAGAAACAAGGTTTTATGTTTCCTCATCTTATCGACTGAGAGCGTATGCCATAATGGGCAATAAATAGAGAAGCAGCTTCAAACTATTTTGTTTCATTATTTGTATTATATTCCTTTCATTCTACGTATTATATCTATACCCTCTATGTTTATTTTAGTTCTAATTATGTTAAAACTAGCAGTATAGCCCGGCGTTGCTCGGGTGTAATGAAAGCTTATATATATATATATATATATATATATATATATATGTATATATATATATATATATATTATCGATTTTCTGCACTATTATAAGAACTGCAACCTTGAAACTTCTGAATATCGTTTCTTATGTCTTTGTCTATGAGTGTATCAAGTTGATTAAAATCCGAATACTCCTTCTATAACCCGATTTTTTCGATTATCGATTTTCGATATTTATCAGGGGTACCTCGACACAAAACCTAGCTAAGAACACTCGCAGACGCTTATAGTACAACTGTAAATTTTCAAGAAAATCGGTTCAGCCGTTTCGGAGTCTATAGGTAACGGACACACACACAGACAAAGTTCCATTTATAAATGAGTTTAGATGTGCCATAGCAATGAGTTGTTATGTCCTAAATTATTAATTTACACTTGCATTAGAATAGGTGTGCTTATTCACGGAAAATAGCCGATACGTTCCGATTTACACAATTTACATTATTCGGAGTATTGATCCCCATCTCCGGCCTTCTTCAGGTTAGGAATTTCGAATTAAAAGAGGATTTACACAATAAATGAGAATGATATACCCCAGTGATCGTAATAAAGGTTTCAGTTCAAAATCTTTAGCACCTGAAGAAGACCGGAGCGTACAACGACCGAAAGGTCGTACAAATGGCAACCAAGATGAGGACAATAGTCCGAATAATGTAAATATTGTAAATACTACCACATCTCAGAAATATAGACAAATATGTTCCAATTTACACAGAAAATTGCGTTACTCTGTAGTAAATCGAAGTATAATGTTTGAAAATGAATACCTATTTTGATTATTCCTTGCAGCTATGAGTTGCGCATGAAAGATTATTCAAAGCAACTAAAATTAATTAAACGTAATAAAAGAATTCATTTAGAAAGAAAAAGATTAATTGCTTCTGTTTAACGACATTGGTGAAGAAATTGTGTGCTTAGTATTCAAAATGCTCTTCATTCTCAACAATGTGTACCTCTCAGTCAGTTAAATTCCATAGGTAATACACGCTTGAATGATCATGTCTCGAAATAGATATGACTGATTGGACAAAATATTTTCCTGAAGTAAGTTGCTATTACTTTCTGTGGTAGAGCGATCATCAAACAAGTCTACAGAACCTAATCTCTCCTGCTATTTAATTCATAGCTGGAGGGAAAGCGATAGGTTAATACCTTTCCTAAGGGTATTTGTTGGTAAATGAATGCCAAGAGTTAAACTGGAATTCGAACTCAGTTTTCCAATTCCCCGTTCTGAGCCGATATCCATTGCACCACAACGTACATCAATGTCTACGACTACCTGCTTTCGATATATTAGCAGTCTTAATTATTCTCGAGAGAATATTTATTCTCATTTGTAGTCACTGAGAGGTTTTATGGATTCCATCGCTACGGTAATTCGACAAAAGTTAATCTGTTGATGAATGCAGTGAGCTTTCAACACTGTCTTCTCGTCTAGTCCATCTGCTTCGAAATTTTTAGTACATACCTAATATAAGATATTAATTTCTTGTGGGATAATCGGACATTCAGCACAATGTAGACCCAGTCAGAGGTTTGCCAAGAATAAAGTCAACATGGCGGAGGATTCATTCAATGGAATCAACAGCTACGTGTCACCGACCAAGAAGAGCATTCAAGTTGAAGGACATAGGATATGGTTTGACCTGGAGATAGAGGGGCTCCTCTAGGTTTATTTGCGCAATACGCGCAATGCATTATTGAATACTTCGGCTTTCAACGCAGATATGTGGTTATAATTGGACAGGTGTTGAGCCTCACAGCAACCTCACTATCACACCTGGTTATACGACTGATGATAATAATGATGAATATTGTATTAAAGTTGAACTCTGTTGAATATAAAACTCTCTACTCGATGAAATAGCTGAATAATATACTGGAAAGCTTATTTTTGAATTATTAAGCATAATTGTGTAATTTTTATGCCATGTAGGTATCGTTTATATTTACTATGAAGTTACCACCCTGTTTGGTGAAAGGTCAATCCTTTGCTGATGAGACTGGAGTGACCTTTCCGGGTCGGTAGCATAAGCAATGTTATATAGAGGCCCTGTGCTATGAAAGTGCGTTGTAGTGCAGTGGATATCGGCTCGGAACTAGAAATCGAGGAGCCGAGTTCGAATTTCAGTTGAATTCCTTCCATTCACTTATGCGCAAATTCTCTTAGGAAAGGTATTAATCCGTCTCTTCCTTCCAGTTATGGGTTAAATAACAGGACAGATTGGCTTCTATAGCCTTGACTTGCAGCCAGTTAACGGCAGAACGTAATGGCAACCTACTGCGAGATAATCTTCTACCCCGTCAGTCATGTCTTTTTTGAGACATGATCGCCCAAGCGTGCATCACGTATGGCACTTAACTGACTGACTGACTGTTCTGCTCAGACGGTTTACTTCTTGAAGAGACACGGTTTATAAAACAAGTATATTGTCTGAAACAGATTGACGTTTTAAGATTATTACGATATATAATCGTTTCTTTTAGGCTGCTTTTATATTTAATTAAATGGACGAGTCTTTGGCAATAATATAAAAGAGGCTGCGCTGGAAAAGAATTGATAATAATGGATATTGAATATTAATCCCAAGACATATAAGAGAGAACAATTATTATATTTTTTAGATATCATTTATTTATTTTCTCTTGAGACGGCAAAAAATAAACTTAAAAAACCCTAAAAGTATGTATTTTTATTATTTCAAAATATTCTCTTTGTTTTCACTAATCTAAATCTTATCACAAACACAAGATTTTGACCAAGCACTCTGCTCATCACCAGGACCAGTTTATGAAACACTTGTTTAGTAAGAATGCACATGGTATCACAAGAAAGAAATAACAGCTCAATCAACAAATATCTCATATCAGCCAAACAATGGACACTTGATGAGAGCCAGAGGGTACTTAGTCGAAACGTTGTTCCTATAATTACATCAGTATGAACAAAAATGAGAAACATTGTTCGAAATAATAAAAGTATATTGACAATTACTTGTCTCAGAAATGAAATAGTAAATTATGAAAAGCGGTACAAAACTGACATAATAACCACGTGATAATGACAAACTGAAATTGAAACTCAATCAGTCAGTTAAGTGCCATACGTAAAACACGCTTGTATATAGTTTCTGCCTTGTAGCGTTATACAAAAATACATGTTTTCCTTTCCTTTCTTTTAACTATTAAGGTGTAACTATATCATACATATCTAGGTACAGCAGATTCAGTTAGTTAAGTGCCATAAGTGATACGATACACGCTTGGGCGATCATGTCTCGAAAAAGACATGACTGACTGGGTAGAAGATTATCCTGCAGTAGGTTGCCAGTGCTTTCTGCGGTAGACTAGTTGCCAGCCAAAGCTATAGAACCCAATCTGTCCTATTATTTATCCCATAACTGGAAGGAAGAAAGGAATTAATACCTTTCCCAAGGGTATTTGCGCGTAAGTGAATGCAACGATTTGAACTGGAATTCGATCTCGGCTCCCCGATTTCTCGTTCCTAGTCGATATCTACTGCACCACAACGCACATCTGAAACTGAAAATAAAGGCTCTAAAACACAATGTCATTTGGGGTGATAATATAGCAAATATAGTAGTTGGTTATATCTAGTGGTCATGATCTGTAAACAGATTTATATAAGTAAAAATGAAAACAATATTTCAAAATAATAAAAGTACATACTAAGTTTATTTTTTGCGGCCTCAAAAAACTACATTTATAATTTAAAAAGATTATTCAAGTATGTATCAGGCAGTGAAAACTCCATTCTGTAAAACCGAACAAGGACTTGCATCGCATAATAACAAAATAATGAACAGATATATATTAACCAAATACTTGGCAACTGATGGTGACCAGAAGGTATTTGGTCGAAAAGTTGTTTGTAACAAGACGTTTTTAGTCATGCAATTTTCTTTTTAGATAAAATATTCAATCGGCAATGCATAAATAAAAATATAAAAACTTGCTTCTTTGAATCGATATTTCTTGTTCGTTGAAAATATATTTTAGTTGAAACTCAAAAAGAATTTAAGAAAAATATTGATTTCTTAGTCATAAAGATATCAATACGGCTGTTATAAGTTCGTGACAGTTTGATGCATTATAAAAAATGAGTTCTATTCTGAAATAAAAATTATTTTTAAAATATTTTTCTCGCAGAAATTTTTAAAAACATTTTGATGGATAGCTGTGAGAAAATTAATACTAATATTTATATCTTTAAGAAAATTACAACCACACTTAGCGTCTTACACAATATTTGCAGCTACAGAGTAATTATTACTAACATTAGATGAAAAAAACAATTACAAATACAAGTGTTATGAGACACTTACAACATTATACGACAAGACAATTACTACTAATATTTAAAGCCATAAGACAATTACTACTAACATTTTGATTGAAAAAGAAGCAATTACTGCTAACATTTCAAATCATAAAACAATTAATACACTATTTAAAGCCATAAAGCAATTAAGATAAACAGGTAAAGCCGTAAAACAATACCAACATTTAAAGTCATAAAACAATACTGATTTTTAAAACCATAAAAAAAATTAATACAAATATTTAAAGCCATAAAATAATTACTACTAACATTGAAAGCCATAAGACAATTAATATTAACATTGAAAAGCCATGAAACATTTACTGTTGAAATTTAGTTCGAAAAAACAATAAATACTAAATTATAAAACTATTGCTACTAACGGTTGTGGCCTTGTTGGGACCAGAAATAAAAACACAAAGAAGGAATAGAGTTAAATAAATATATTTAACAAAGACAGTAGTACTAACGTACACCATTGTGAAATTATTAGCGTGACTGTTAGTCCGGCTGTCAGTTATCTGCTGGAATGGATTCCGCTCTCATTCTCTGCTCTCTACAAAGCAGAACTGCTGCTTAAATATAATTTGGAAGATTTTATGCGTCATATGGGTAAGCTACCGCAACATCCTTCCTGCTAAGTATCAACTCCGCAGGAATCTTTATATTTTTTTCTTTTATGATTTACGACGAGAAAATCCATCATTTTTCTTTTCCTCCGTAAACGGCGCTGTTCCGGGGCCGCTTGCGGAATTGACATGTCAAAAGTATCGTAAATGACATCACTTCTTGTTCTTCAAGAAGACCGCTGTCAGCATTGTCCGACAGGCGATTCCTGATTTGATTTAAATGTCTTTTGTGAGTGAACCTTTAATGATATAGACCATATTTCCTACTATTTTGTCAAATGTACCCATTTCTCAGAAACATTTGTTATATCCCAGAACATACAGATTGAAAACTTTCTCTTCGGGTTGGTAGCGTTTTGTAGGTACCGTGCTTGTTCATTAAGGTTTTGTTTGTTTGAAAAGTAGCTTGTCAAACACAGACCTGATTTTATGCGCAAGCATTACCTCGACTAGGGGTAATGATGATGGTGTGTTGTCGTTAGGCGTGATGTTATACAAATGAAGGAACTGTAGCGAGGCTTTTTCAGTGGGTGTGCCCCTAGCTTTCTTTAGAGCATTTTTAGCGTATCGAAGAAGCACTTGGGTTGTCCATTAAACCTTAGGTGATATTATTGATCTGGAAGGTCTCACAAAAGTCCTTAAATTCGATGGACATGAATTGCATCCTATTGTCTGACACTAAACAATCAATTACCTCAAATCTCGCGAACAGTTCGTTTAGGAAATTGATTGTCATTTCTGTAGTGAGATTTCTACATCTAAGAACTTTTGGCTACTTAGAAGAACTATAAACTACTAGAAGATAGTAGAATCCGTGTAATGGACCTGCAAAATCTGCATAAATTCGAGGACATGGTAGGCCCGTTTTGGGTCAAGGACTATATATGATTGGAGTTACCTTAGCTGCCATGTCACAGACTTTACATAACTTTACCATATTTTTGATATCCTTATCCATGTTTCGCCTGTATACATAAGGCTTTTCATCCTTGTATTCCCTGGATGACCTGCATGAAAATCTTTCAGAATCCTTCTTTGTAGTGTTGTGTGAATGACGACTCGCTCACTATACAGCAGTACTTCGTCGCATAAAGTAAAAATATCTGTAGTCTGCCTGTCTTTTTTAAGAATTTTGATTTTGGTTTGTCTGATAAAGTTATCGTTTACAGCTTCTTCTTTGATTTGTTCGAGGGTTGCAGAGAATTTCCTCACTAAACTGGACAATGTAGTTTTACATTATCCCTCTGTTCGGAGAAACAACCACAGTATCTTCGAGAAATTCTCTGTGTTTCGAGATTAATCTGGACAGTCCGTCGGCAGAGTTTTTTTAGACGGTATGAACTCCATTTTAAAGTTATAATTTTAAAAAAATTATTCCCCATCTCCGCAGTACATTTCCTGTACGTACAGGCAAACCTTTTTTAGAACCGAAGAGTGTCAGTAACGGTTGCAATGTAAAGTGTCTACTGTGTAAAGTGTCTACTGTAAATGTAACGGTGAAAATTGTTACTTCGTTACTGCTAAAATAATTCCAAACAACTTCTCAATTTTCAAGTGGTTCTTTTCTGCAGAAAGAAGTGTTTTCAATGTATAAACTATGGATTGGATTTGTGAGATTTATCTGGAATCTTGTGCAGAATACATCCTCCAATGCCATACGAGCTGGGGTCGCTAGCAACTATAATGTCCAAGTCTGGGATATAGTGGGTGAGAAACAAGTCTAACGTTAAGACTTTATTTTGACGAATGCTTTTTGGAATTCAGGTGTCCACTCCCAGTTCCTGTTTTCGTTCTTGTTCTTCGTTTACCGGAGCGCGTAATTGGTGCATATTCGGTGTAAACAACTGGTAGTAATTTGCCAGTCCTAAAAAACTTTGTAAAGTAGGGACATTTTCGGGATGTGACATGTCCTTGATTGATGTAGCGCGTTCTGGATCTGGTCTTGTGCCCTCTTCATCGATAATGTGTCCCAAGTATTTAATCCTCTCGATAAAAAGTCGCATTTGGATTCTTTCAATTTGATCCGTACTACCGAATTCTTGAGAAGAATTTATGAACATGTTCCTTATGCTGTTCTACATTTTAAATGATCATTAATATGTCACCCAAATATGCAACCGCAAAGTCAAAGTCGATTAGCATAGTATATGTCATTTGTTCAAAAACTGCAGGCGCAACCATTACCCCGAACGGTAGACTTTTGAACTTGTACAACCCACGATGGGTTTTGATACAGAGCAACTTAGAACATTTTTCTTTAACCGGTATTTGAAGCTACTCGTCACTTAGGTCGATTTTGAAAAGAAATTCTCTTCATTTTCGTTCACGAATTTTTTTTCCGGTCTAGGTAAAGAATAATGATTGTCTTTGAGTACCACATTAAGCTCCGTCGAGAAATCGGTGCAGACCCAGACTCCTTTGTCTTCTTCATATAGGCGGTCAGTGAAGCCCACTGACTGTAAACAATTTTCGACAAGACATCGATTCTTTCTAGTCTATCGTATTCTTCATTTATTTTTGGTAAAAAGGCGAAAGACACAATTTTTTTTTTTAATCACTGGCTGAATGTCATTTTTAAACTTGAATTTTGCCGTCATCGTATTGCACCAACCAAGGCACCCAGAAAAAAACACTTCCAGAAAAGTTTCTTTTAGGTCTTTTGTCTCGGTCATCCGGCTTTCGAGTTTTGGGGAAAAAGAATTAATCGGCATGTCCCAGAACTGAATTTTTTCCATCCAGTTGGTGAAAAATAAATTTTCTGTGATTTTTTAATACGAATGTCTTTAGTTTTAACGTCTTTCCTTGAAATGTTACATTCTCTCGTAAACTTGATTTTCTCCCATGGCAATTGTTTAGTTTTTAACAAGGTTGGTTTTCCCAAATTTTTCCAAGTGTGTAGATGTATGATTGTTACAGCTGTACCAGAATCCAACTGCAGTGTAATATTCTTATTTAGGATTTGTACTTGTACGTACTTCCTAATGTTTAACCTGTCTTGTTCATCTGCTTTCTTTTATTTGTTAGGTAGGATTTAACCTTTTTTCTAGCTCGTGAATGTGAGCTCTTGTGTCCAATAGGGCTACAATTTAGTCATTTTTTATTCCAGTAAGGGAATAAAAATTATACATTATAATAATCCGAAACCTAAACACTGTTTAGGAATCAAACTGTTTATTTTCTTTTTTGATTAGTTTGATATAGAAGGAGAAATAAATTGTTTTTCTTTTCGGCGTACTTTTCTTATGTGAGCTATGCCACATTCTTCAATATTTTTCGAATCTTGGCGTACGCTTCCAAATCTCTAACAATCTTCCGTTATTTTTTGGAGATTAAGGTTTGTTTCCTTTTCTAATTTATTCAGAACTCTACATCTGATTTCAGAGTCTTTACCTGAAACGAGTTCCTGAACAAATATCAGACATTTGAAATTATTACCACTTAATTCTGACTGCTTGAAATCATCGCAATGCTTGTTCACGACCGACGCGAACGTAGTGAAATCTTATTTCTAGTTAAATTCATGCACTTCCGTCTCTTATAAGAGAGTAAAGTTTTATGAATAAAAATTCTGTAAGAAGTTTAAACGCGTAAGTATATGTCAGTTCGATTGTTTTACAGAGTAAAATACATTTAACAAATTTGGCGTGCTCTGTGGTGCCAAGTTTGTGAAGAAGAAGGCGAATTTGCTTAGAGTAGAACTAATTTATGAAATCTGTTGCGTATAAGTCTTCGGATCTTCTAAAACCGGAGTGGAAAGTTATGTCCCCCATCCGGACAATATGTAAAAGTGTCTATTACGTCCCAGATCGTGTAATGTTAGAACGCACTTTCGTTTTCTCTAATTTGTCTCCAGTTTGCCAGTTTAAGCAAGTTTCTTTGCACTTGCTGATTTTGAAATAGAATTTCTTCGAGTTTTTGATGCCTGACTTCAGTTTGTTTTTAAAATTCAAGTCGTTCTTTTTCAGCTTGCTTAAGCATGTTATTCCTTCTTTCTGAGTTTGCTTTTGAATTTCAAGTGGTTCCTTTTGTATATCCAGCTGGAGTTACTCTATTTTTTTTGCTTCTCAAGTTGCTTTTCTTGCCATTTAAGTTCCCGTTGTTTTTTCTTCTCTTGCCATTTAAGCTCCCGTCGGTTTTACTTTTCAAGTTAGAACTCAAGAATTTCTAGCATGGGGTTATTTAAATTCATTCATTTTTATCCGTGTCTCTTTTTATTTTTATTTGTGTTAGGAATACCTGAATACAAATTAAATTCAAATGAAAAAAGCTTTAGTTTCTTACTCACTCTGTAACGAAATAACAATTAATTAAAAGTGAATAAATTTAATTTCTTAGTCACTGAGAGAATGACGATTGCTTTTTTATCTTCTCGAAAAACATGAATTCTCCTAGTTTAGCGACTTGCTTTCAAGTTCAGTGTAAGTTAGTTACATATTTTCTTTCGTTCTGTTTCCGTTTTTAGACTACCAAGTACTTTTGAGTAGAACAAAGTTTGACTAAAATAGAATTGTTTTTTGATCAGTTTCTTTTTCGAGGTTGCCAAGTACTGTTGGATAGAACAAAGTGTGACGAAAAATAGAATTTCGTGCGTACAATATTGAACCAATATTGACAATTGCCCCGCAGTATTTTTTTGATCCTCAAAGGTCTTTAAGAAACCTCGTCGCCAAGTTGTTGTGGACTTGTTGGGGCCAGAAATAAAGACACAAAGAAGGAATAAAGTTAAACAAATATATTTAACCAAGACTAATAAGAATATCTGCCAAAGAGAAATTATTAGCGCAATTGTTATTCGGCTGTTAGTGTTGTCTGCTGTAATAGATTTCGCTCTCACTCTCTGGTCTCTACAAAGCATAAATGCTGCTTATATATTGTTTGCTTATATATTACGTGTCATATGAGTAAGTCATCATAACGCTAACATTTGTAGCTATAAGACAATTGCTACTAACTTTTACAGATATACGAGATTTACTACTAATAGTTGCAGCTAAAAATCAATTAGTACTGCTAATACTAATATAACAGCAATAAGCAGTTAATACTCATATAACAGCAATAATCAATTCTCTCTTTAATATATGAAACCCCTTCCTGAGTAACTAGATTCGATTAATTGATTTGTTATCGTTTTTTTTTCTTTTAGTAACAATGCATGGTCATCAGCAAAAGGAGCAACCCAAAATGCCAAATACAGGTGGGGGATACCAGAATCAAGCAAGTACAAAAATTTAAATACCTAGGAAGTGTTCTAACAGGAGATGGAAAGTGCGACACAGAGATCCGAAGGCGAATTAGCATGGCAAAGGACGCGTTCCAGAAGCTGAATGTACTAAGACACAGGAAGATTTCACTAGAAACAAAGAAAAGAGTGCTGGATTGCTATGTGATGTCAGTTCTTAAATACGGCAGTAAATGCTGAACAATATCATCGAAAATGAGGACAAAACTTGAAGCATCGGAAATGTGGTTCTACAGAAGGATGCTGCGGATGTTGTGGAATGAGCATGCAAGTAACGATGAGGTTTTGAAAAAAATGGCAACGAAAAGAAAATTAATAGTGAGCATCAGGAACAGACAACTGAAGTTCCTGGGACATGCAATGAGGAAAGAGAGCTTGGAGAACCTGATAGTGACAGGCCAGGTAGAAGGAAAAAGAGACAGCGAAAGGCAGCGGATAACATATTTGCAGGGTCTAATCAGGTGGATGACGGAATGGGGGTTGCGAGGTGTAACAAGAGCAAACATACTAAGAGCCACCAGGGATAGGGAGCCGTGTAGAACCATAATCGCCTACGTCCTGAAGGGACATGGCACATAAAAGAAGAAGTAACTATCTGTTTTTCTGGTTCCTGGTGTTTGCATTAGAAGGATCTCAAAATTTGTTTTCTACAAAAATGAATTTGGGAAATGAATCGATTTTGATATCCTTAAAATAGAAATTTTTTTTTAAATAAACCTATCATGTCTTTTCAGGTTATAGGCGAACATATTCAGTTTTCTTTTAATATCTGTAAAGTGTGATTTTTCTTGGTGTAGATAATTGCAGTCCTATTCCGTTGAATTCTACACAGTTTTGAACACAGTATCTTAATTGTACTAGAGTAGTCGCCAACCAAAGCTAGCGATCCTAGTCTTTTTTGCTATTTAAACTATATTTTACATTGATTCAAGTCTTTCGTGAGGATGTTGGTGCACTCTGTAAGCCATAGTATTGACTGGAATTGTTGAATTCATTTTCTAAGTTATTAAAACTTATTCCAACAGAGCCGATTCATGTACACACCGTGAGTGCAATCGCTAAAGCCCCGGTGACGGTACGCTGATCCAGTTAGTACTGCAGAAATACATTTGAACAAATATTTTGATATACTTGTTCTCCACCCATCTGACTTAATCATATTTTTCCTATCCATCATGACTTTGCTTTCTGTTGGTTAACTGAGCTTAAATAAACCCTCTAAATTTCTCGACGCCCACTCTTTAATACACTGGGTATGGTAACAATTGTGTTGTTTTAACATTTTTATATAAGATGGTTCCTAACAGAAAAATATTTAACTGCCTAACGTGGTACTAATGAACTAGTCTCGAAACACAAAGGCTCTTATGTTGTAGTCCGCTATGCATTTATTATAAACACTTGTCATGTAAATATAATTATATACATTCTGTAATTAGTCAACATTGCTTCTTCTATGCAAGTTTCGTTAAAAATGAGACATGGAGTCATGGTTAAGTTTTTTTGTGTAATTTTTCATGTAATCTTTTCAGAACATAAAATATATAAAAACTGTCTAAATGTTTTATTTCGCCAAGCTCTTTTGGCGATACTTTTAGTCATTATCAGGGATTAATTGTATTTTACTTTTAACTGAATGTATAAATAGTTTTGAGTAGGTATGTATAGTCACAGAAATGTTTAATTTTCCCAAACCCCGTTTCTCATCCACTTACTTAATCAAGTATGTTACCCGCTGCTTTCATTCCTGTCTTTCTTTCCCCTCTATCTGACCTAGGCTTACCAGATTCTCTAAACACTCTTTCCTCATTACATGTCTCAGGAAGTTTAGCCGTCTTTTTCTGATGTTCAGTATTAATTTCCTTTTCGTTCCTATCCTTTCTATAACCTAATCCTTGCTCACATGTTCATGATATCCACAGCATCCTTCTGTAAAACCACACTTCAGTTGCCTTATAGTTTTTCTTTGTCTTTGATGATATTGTCCAGCATTCACTACCATAATGAAGAACAGACATCAGATGGCAATCCAGTACTCTCTTCTTTGATTCTTAATACTCTACTTAGCTTCTGGAATGCGTCCTTTGCCATGCCATGTTGCATTTTCCGTCTTTTGTTAGTACACATCGCAGGTATTCAAAGATCATAAAGAACATTTAAAAACTAACCCAGCATGCAGATTTATAAATCCAACCAAAAGTGAATTTTGTAAAATGAGTAAAGCAATATTAGAAAGAATTAATTCTTAATTAAGGAAGAACTTAGGCGTAAACTAATGGAAACATACAAAAACAACTACAGACTGTTTCAAAAAACACTGTAGAAAAAACAAACGTAATTGCCAATTTGTATAATTAGACATAAAAGTATTCTATCCTCTATAACAGAATCCATGCTAGATAAGGCCATCGCCTTAGCCATGGAAAAAATAAAAATAAACACTAAGGAAATCGATATAATCACTTCCATATATCACCACTATTCGACAATGAATACGCATGGATAATGAAAGAAGGGATATTTGACACTACAATGGGAAGCTTTGACGGTGCAGAAACCTGCAAAATCATAGATATATATTTACTACACGAACTAAGTAAAATAATGGATATAAATGATACAGGACTCTACAAAGACGACGGTCTCATAATCTTAAGAAACTATAACAAACAACACACATCAAATCTAGAAAAAAAATTATAAAGATTTTAAAAAATAACGGATTTGACATCGACATAAAAACTAACGTAAACGATGTAGATTTTCTATATGTTACCTTCAACCTAAGAATGGCTACATATAAGCCATACAGAAAACCCAGTGAGAAACCACTGTATATACACACTTCTTCCAATCACCCCCCATCTATAATCAGGCAGATACAAAATCAATTGAACGTAGGCTTTCGGCAACTGTTCCAATCAAACCCTGTTTAACGAAACTAAGAATGACTATGAAACAGCCCTAAAGGGTAGTGGATTCCCGGCAACAATCACTACTCACCAGAGAGCACAAAAATGCCAACAGGAAGATAAATATAATATAGTTCCACCCACAGTATATTAAAAACGTAAAAACAAACACAGGAAAAATATTCTTCAAACTCTTACGAAAACACTTCCGGGAATCAAGGACTCACCACAAAAAATTCAACAAAAAGAGGGTAAAAATCAGCTACAGCTGCACCGAAAACATGGCATAAATAATAAAAAAGCACAACAGAAAAACTATTAGCAAACAACCCGAACAAACTAAACCCACGTGTAACTGCAAAATAAGGAATGAATTTCCTTTAAGCGGTAATTGTTTACAAAACAACGTAATACACCAAGCGACGGTAAAATCACCAGACAATGAGAAAAAATATACATAGTAGTAACAATAGGACCCTGGAAACAAAGAAACTTCGCACACAAAACATCCTTCACAAATAGTTAATACACGAACAGCACAATGCTTTTAAAGTATATCTGGAAATATTATATATTAAAAACAAAGCCCAAATAACACCAAAAATTTCATGGAAAATACAGAAAAGAACCTAATACAACTAATCCAAAACCTGCAGACTTTGTTTAAAAAAAATAGCTATTATCACCTTCCCAGACCAAAGCAAACTACTAAATAATCTGAAAATACCGACATGGAAACAAATTTTACTACGTTACTTAAAAATCAAAAACTGTAAATAATGTTTACAATAAAGAACATATAGTTTAATTCAGGCACATAATAAACAAATTAAAAAACCACTGCCACCATAACAACCATTAGAACAGATAGAATAAAATTAAAATAAACACAAAAATAAAATAAAATAAAATAAAATAAATAAATAAAATAAAATAAATAACAAGTTCAAATAAATAAATAAATTAATTAATTAAACATCAAAAACCGAAAAGAATAAATACATATAAAAATAAAAAAAAGTAAAATAAATTTATCTAAATGAATAAATAAACCAGTCTCGCCAAAATAATCGTTAGAAGGATTACCCACAATGCACCACTGAGCCTTATTTATAAATAACCAAGTGAATGTCGCCTGATGATTACGCTTAGCATGAAACAGTCTGTCGCCTCGGAATATTGACTTCAATGTTCATACGCTTTATCTTTGATATTGAGCACTTGATCCTATAAATATAGCACCCTTTAATATATATATATATATATATATATATATATATGTATGTATATATGCAGTACTTTTGAGTGCTTGCAAAATTTAATGCAAACAAGAGATATGAAAAAATTTATGTTGCAAGTTTTTCAACGTTACTTACTCGAGCAGACTTTCGTCACCCCCTGACGACACCATCAGCAACTATCTAATCACTGCATTTATCTTTTCATTTTCTCTTTGCCACTATTAGATTTTAACTCACACGTTAAGAAGCAGTGTTAAAAAGCCCATTGTAAGTAGTCGTAAGGGTGTAGTGATGTAGAGACATTTCGCTTGGGACCCATTTAATCATCACTTCTACAGCAATATCTTATCTTTAAACATCTTTGGCTGTTCACATTCCAAGCATGATGCCTATGCATTTTTGTTTTATTTTCTTTTATTTTTCTGGTGGCTTTTTTATTGTTTCCTCCTATGTAATCACTTTATTGTATTGTCTTTTAGATTCCGTTTTTCTTATTTCAGTTTTTACATTTATTCCTGTAATAAATTTGGTGAGGACCTGATAAGTTCACCTCCAAAATATAGCGGAAAATGTTCCTTCTGTTTTTAATTTTTCAATTAACCCTGGAACACTAACCATTAATTAAACTTACACCACTACTAACCATGTTATTATCGTACCCGATTTGAAAATATAAAAAAAGTATTAAATATAAATCCGTATTTGAAACATTTTACATGCAGGCATTTCAAAATTTGTACTTTGAGTTAACATTAATAGGAACTGAAAAACGTATTATTTAGGTAAGAAATTCAGGTACTAAAAATTTAATTAAATAGTAATTAAAATGGCGTAAATAAAATTTATTGAATAACATATTTACTATTTAATTTATTTAGGTTGAGACTGTGATGAGATGTCTGTGCTATATTCATTTTTGCATAATTTAGACGATAATTCATCCATCGCTTCATATACATATATATATATATATATATATGTGTGTGTGTGTGTGTGTGTGTGTGTGTGTGTGTGTGTGTGTGTGTGCGCGTGCGTGCGTGTGTGTGTGTGTTCGAGGATGCCTGTCTAGAAGGCCGGCGAGCTAAATCCCCTTGTTGACGCTTGCTCCGGCACACTAATGTTTGTTCAACACACACAGAGCCCACCTGTGGTTTATACTACAACTATGCATACTGAGCGGACCTTACTTACAGTTTCTGGGTAAGAACGCGTTATCCGGCGTGAACAGAATTCCGAACAGAGCCAAGACGCTCAAATCCTCGGTCACGATAACTTGTGCCTTCGAGTCAGTACAGCCATTGACCCAGTTTTATTGACAGGGCTTGGTTCAACAAGTCGTATGATATTCAGGCACTTACCAAAGTCGATGCACGCTGAGATCGCCTCCTCCAGATGGATAATACTTTCCTGAAGTCACCTTCCTAACAAATGGTGTGATTTGAACCCTGGTTTCATGTTCAGAAAGCGAACGTTTAACCAATCAGTCTTGCGCCCACCAAAAACAGAAAATAAATTACATTACAGTGAAAACAGCATAAACTACTAACATCGAAAGTATAACATCTATTAGGATGGCCAGTGAAGTGGCTGAAAGCGCTTTGAAAATTAATAATTATGGTACATTTTTAAAGAACGCTCTTTTTAAAAAACAGAAAATTAAATACATTACAGTCAAAACATGAGGATAAAATAATATCTCAGAATAAAATTCTTACGAATGGCCAGTGAAGTGGCAGAAAGGGCTTGGAAATTTAATAATTATAGAACATTTTTAAATAAATATATATCTGATAAAATATAGTTTTAATCTATTATATATTTATGAGTTAAAGTAATCAATTTCAGGGATGGATTGTAACTAATTATAAAAATATAATCTGTTAAATCTGTAAAAAGAGAAAATAAATTACATTACAGTCAAAACGTGGGTATAAAATAACAACATCGAAAATATAACATCTTAATTGTTTTATTCAAGACGTTTTGGCCTTCGGGTGTTATACCTTGGAATTTCGAACTAAACACTTGATTTTATCCATTGGCGTATATTGTTTTGTTCTACATGCTATCTCAGTTTCTTTGATTTCCCTTTAGTAACGCAACTCTCGAAATTTTTGTTAACCTTTGCTGAGGACAGGTCAGTCAGTTAAGTGCCATACGTGATACACGCTTGGGCGATCATGTCTCGAAAGAGACATGACTGACTGGGCAGAATATTAACCCGCAGTAGGTTGCCTTTGCTTTCTGCGGTAGACTGGTTGCCGACCAAAGCTATAGAACCCAATCTGTTGTGTTATTTAACCCATAACTGGAAGGAAGAGCCGGATTAATACCTTTCCCAAGGGTATTTGCGCGTAAGTGAATGCAATGAATTCAACTGGAATTCGAACTCGGCTCTTTCTCGTTCCGAGCCGATATCCACTATACCACAACGCACATATTGAACTTAAAACTCGTTGGATTCCTTCAACTAACTTTTTTATCCATTGTGCCATGTTTCCACAGTGAATATTTTTTGGAACTTATAAACTTAATGTCTCAATAAACATTTTTTTTCAACTACAGATTATATTACAATTTTTTATTAAACTATTTATATATACAGGTCAGTGATGCATTGTGGATAGTCGTATTGTATTGTGGGTAGACCAATCTGTAATTTTAACAGTTATTTTGGTTAGCGACAACGGTTGTTTCGAACTATTTTAGGCGTTATAAAGTAAAAAGAATTGAGAACAGATGCAACTTTTTGCTATTTATAATTTTCTCTGTTAACTTTGTTTTATTTATTATCGATTACTTAATTGTTGGTTCTTATCATTACGCTTATTTATGTTTATGTGTCTGTTCGTGGTTTGTTAATTTGTTTATAATTTACTTATGAGTGGGCACGTGGCGTCAAAAATGACGGCAAAATACTTATATGGATATGCCGTCTAAAATGAAGACAACATATGTATTGATATATCTACTATTAAGTATCTTACATTAAAACAAGAAAAAACAACAAAATAACCCGAAAGACAGGAGGGATATATATATATATATATATATATATGCTCAGTGGGTAAACGGTGAGGGTAATTCAACAAGATTAACTTAATTAATTATTATATCTATATAGAGAGCTCAATGAATGTTATCCAGTGCAATATTGTATTTATAAAGGAAAAGTCAACACGTCATTTCAAGTGGTTATAAACTACAGTTCATTTCTATGAGCCAATTAGCTCATTTCATCAAACCTCATAGAAATGAACTACAGTTCATAACCACTTGAAATGACGTGTTGACTTTTCCTTTATATATATATATATATATAAATTAAACCAGTCTAATTTTCCTTTTTAAATAGATTTGCAAAGAAATTAAAAAAAGAAAAAGAAAAAGATAAAACAAAATAAAATCAAATAAACAAGAAAAGAAAAAATTGACAGGTCTGGGTTCGCAAAAAAAGGAAAGAGAATTGTAACTTAAAATTAACGGACTTAAAATTAATTGTATGTATAATTGTAAATGATTTTTTTTTTTACCTCGCGGTGTCTTTATTTAGTTTAAATCAAATGACCTAATCTTTTAAAAAAAAAAATTATTTTAAATCCTATATCTTTTTATTCCCTTTAAAAATAATTATGCCTTTTTAAGTAAAGGCCTTTTTCTAATACTTCAACGTTTTTGGGAAGTTAGGTTTTTGAATATGTCCAGCGTCGGTAATATATAATTTTTTTTTCTTTCTTTTCTTTTCTTTTTCCCTCCCTTCCTTCCTTTATCTCTCTTATCTCCCACCTTTTTTCCGTATTGCTTAACCTTACATCAATTCATCACGCCGTCCATTAATTTAATTTTACAATTCTCTTTCCTTTTTTTTGCGAATCCAGACGATGTCAATTTTTTCTTTTCTTGTTTGATTTTATTTTGTTTTATCTTTTTCTTTTTCTTTTTCTTTTTTAATTTCTTTGCAAATCTATTTAAAAAGGAAAATTAGACTGATTTTTCTCCAGTTTCTGAAAGGATTTTTCTGTTGCTGAGGTGATGGGTTATTCCCCGTGGGGATTTTCATATCGAAATGATCATCCAACATCATTGAATTAATCCTTTTTTAATTTATATTTGATCTTTAATATTTTATTGCATGGAGCTCTCTTCCTGTATCATTTTTTAATATTAAAATAAAATTTTTAATATTAATTAGGATCGGTTTTTTGGAATTTACCTTCCTGCTTTTTCCGCTTGGATTAAAGTATCTGAATTAATATATATATATATATATATATATATATATATATATATATATATGGAATATGGTAAGATTTTGAAGGCTTTCATAATGCGTTTACTAAAATGAAGGAAGGTAAATAAGTTGTTGGATATCACCTATTTATTATACATTAATATTTCGAGATTAAAATCTCATCTTCAGAATGTTAGAGGGTTTGTGTTTGAGCCCGCGCCTTTCAGTAAATGGTCCTTCCTGACTGCTGCTGCTGTTATTAATTGTAATGTGTGTGTGTGTGTGTGTGTGTGTGTGTGTGTGTGTGTGTGTGTGTGTGTGTGCTAGAGCATGTTTGTGTGTGTGTGTTTATGGTGTGTATATGTGTAATTGATAGTTGGGGGTTTTATGGTCTGAAGGTATCAGTCTAATTTGATATGTTCTTTATATATATATATATATATATATATATATATATACGCAGCGCTCATTCAGTGAAATGAATTAGAGCGGTCTAGATATTGAGCGCGTATAATGATATGCGCTAAAAGTCTGCCTACTTCCACCGAACGCACATAGCCCAGGAGTAGAGTCGCCGACTGATGCCATTTCGGTCGGGTTTCAATCCTGGGTAAGAAAGCAAACGGAGTCTAACCGTACTGATGAGATGTGATACGGCGAAACAGATTTGTCTGCGGATGACAATATATATGTATATATATAGTAAGTAATTAACCTAAAGAGCCAACGAACCTACCATGGTTTCATCTAACCGGATCTTTAGGGAAGGTTCGTTGGCTCTTTAGGTTAGTTACTTACTTTGTTTGCTCTACATGTGTATTGAGCGCTGTTTGTTTTTGGTTACTTGTCTCGGGTTTTTTTCTTTGGGCTACGACTGATGTTCAAGTGCTTAGCTCTTTCTTTTTTTATTACCATTTTTTCCTTCCGCGTATGAGGATTTTTCGAAACGAGTACAGCGATAAGTTTACATTTATATATATATATATATATATATATATATATATATATATATCAATAAAAAAATCTAAATCTAAAAAATCAACTTTATATATATATATATATATATATATATATGGCAATAAAAATCTAGGAAATGATTTGGATATAATCCTAGAAGATCCTATTAGTATCCTCTAAATATTAAAACTGATCCAATCGAGAGCTCAATGTAAATCAAATCTACAGAAGAGATATTCATTTATTTTTTCTACATTCTATATTTGACTGTGGTTGACAATGCATGTCTGAAACTGACATGCTGAAATAGCTATCCCCTAAATGTGATCTGTATTTCCAGACTGATATATCCCGGAAAGGGATATATATCTGATTCGAGGTAGTTAAGCTGTTTGAACAAATGTAAACGGGTAAGACAATCAAGCACGTAGACCTAATGGATGGTACTCGTCGTGTGCAGTGTCCTGAAATGTACGCGTAGTCAATAGACCTAGACCAACAGTCGTTGAGCTTGAAGAACTCTATTCGTAGATTTGTACACAAATATCGGTAGACCTATGGACGTATACCTCTAGATCGCTACGCGTCCTGGCCTTCGTCTGTATTTATGTCTGACACCAGCCAATCCCATTGCTGTGCGGGGAACCAAGGTGTATGCACATTCAGTACATATTTATTACATCACGGATAAAATATATATATATATATATATATATATATATATATATATATATATATATATATATACACAACTGTCTTTATTGTAATCAAGATTTGCGAAGAATATATATATATATATATATATATATATATATATATATATATATATATATATATATATATTCTTCACAACTCTACGACATAATTATTACAAAAAAATTAAATAATAAGCAACTTTTAAAGAACAAACACGTAGCATGTGCTTTCATAACTGGTAGCAAAAGGAATGAACTGAGCCGACGCTGTCTCGTTATTGTATCTCAGTCCATGAGCTTGACATAAGGGATATATATATATATATATATATATATATATATATATATATATATATATATAACGATCTTTATTAGAAGAGGGAGGAATTGGATTAATTTATTTGGGTATTTTTGTGTATTTAGTTCATTTTATTTTATTTACTTTTTTTTTTGCTCATTCTTGTGTGTTTTCAGTTTTTGATTTTTAAATAGCGTAGTATGAATTTATTTTTGTGACTGTATTTTGAGATATTTTCTGATTGTTTGTTTAGTATTTTGTGTTGTTTTGGAAATGTAATTATACCTATAGGCAAATTTTGCAGTTTATATTTTTATAATTGCATGCACTCTATCCTTGATATTGAGTACTTTAACTCATAAATATATCATAGATTAAAACTATATTTATATATATATATATATATATATATATATATATATATATATATATTTAAAATTTTTCTATAATTATTAACTTTCCAAGCACTTTCTGCCAATTTACTGGCCATTCTTGAGACTTTTATTTTTAGATATTATTTTATCCTCATGCTTTGACTGCAATGTATTTAATTTTTTGTTTTTGAAAAGGAACGTTCTTTAAAAATATTCCATAATTATAAAATTTCAAAGCGCTTTCAGCCACTTCACTGGCCATCCTCAAAGATGTTATATTTTCGATGTTGTTTTTTATACTCATATTTTGACTGCAATGTAATTTATTTTCTGTTTTTCTTTTGGGCGCGTGACCGAATGGTTAAACGTTCGCTTTCTGAACATGAAGACAAGGTTCTAATCATACCATTTGTCAGGAAGGAGGAGGTGATCTCAGCGTGCGTCACCTTTGGAAAGTGACCGAAAACCATTAGAACGAATCTCTGTGAGTAAAATTAAGTCTATGGTTGTGCTAAATCGAAGTCACAAGTTATCGTGACCGAAGGTTTGAGCGTCTTGGCTCTGTTCTGATTGATGTTCATGCCGGATAACGCGCTCTTATCCAGAAAACCGTATGTAAGGTCCGCTCAGCATACATAGTTGCAGTATAAACGACATTTGGGCTCTGTGTGTGTTGAACAAACATTAGTGTGCCTAAGCAAAGCGTCTGCAATAGGGTTTAGCTCACCGGCCTTGTAGACAGGCATCCTCGGACACACACACACACACACACACACACACACACACACACACACACACACACATATATATATATATACATTTTACATTTGTAAACGAGTTATTACGCGGGCCCTGACCCGTAGAAACCCCTGTCCAACTTCGTGACACTAGAGATAACAAATCGAATTGAACAGAAATTGTTTAATGTGTTAAAACGAGATATCTCAGCTATTTTCTCTTTTGCATAATTTACACGATAATTCATCCATCGATATATATATATATATATATATATATATATATATATCGATGGATGAATTATCGTGTAAATTATATATATATATATATATATATATATATATATATATATATATTATTACTTTGTATTTGATCATAATAAAATTAGACCAGTGCACATTTGTATTAAAAAGTGTTCAATACAATTATATTGTAGAACTTTTGAATATTTTACATTTGTTAACGAGTTATTACGCGACCTAAGTTTCTACTATGTGGTGTCTTCAGGCGATTTGCAATAACTGCTTTTACCGTTTACCGTTTTTTAAGAAAGTTAACGTCACGGTGTTTTTTAACGCTTACGTGACGGAGAAGTTTTGATCCCAAATATATTTTATTTTGACCATCGTCAAAGTCGCACGTGCAAAAATTTTCCGTCACATGAGCGTTAAAAAAAGCCATCGTTACATAAGCGTTCTTAAAAAAAACCGGTAAAATCAGTGATTTCAAATCGCCTGAAGACTCCACTCATGACAGAAACCTGGGTCGCGAAATAACTCGTTTACAAATGGAAAATATTCAAAAGTTCTACAATATAATTGTACTGAACACTTTTTAATACAAATGTTCACTGGTCTAATTTTATTATGACCAAAATTTAAGTAATTAAAATGTATATATAAATATATATATTTTTATATATGTTTAATCCAAAAGGATAAGCAGGAAGGTAAATCCCAAAATTCCGATCCTAATTAATATTAATTTCATTAATATTAAAATTGATCAAGATGAAGGGCTCAATGCAATTTTTATATTCTAATTACTTCTGCCTGTATAAAATGTTTTCTCATTTGAATTTGTGAATAAATATTCGTTGCTAAAGACACGAGATTTTTCTCGTGAAAATGGCTATTCAACGAATTTGAACATCGAAATTTTGTTTTATTTTTATATATATATATATATATATATATATATATATATATATATATATAAGGATCCGCAGACAGATCTGTTTCTCTGTATCACAGCTCATTAGTATGGTTAGACTCCGATTGCTTTTTAACACAGGATTGAAACTCGACCGAATTGGCGTCAGTCGGCGATTTTACCTCTGAGCTATGATCGCTCAGTAGAAGGAGGCAGACATTTTAGCGTGTATATTAGCATTATACACGCCCAATAGCCGAGAGTGTTCTAATTCATTGCTGAATGAACGCTGCGTAGATGCCAGAGTAGCTACTGTTTTTCAAAGTCTACCATTCTTCCAGAGTGCTCAATCAGGGTGTGAGAGCGTAAATAGTCATATATATATATATATATATATATATATATATATGAATGAAACGATGGATGAATTATCGTCTAAATTATGCAAAAAGGAAAATAGCTCCGATATCTCATTTTAACACATTAAACCATTTCTGTTCACTTCGATTTGTTATCTTTATTGTCACGAAGTTGGACAGGGGTTTCTACGGCTTAGGGTCTACATTTTAGTAAAGGCAAGAAATCCTCGCTTGTGGGTTGTTTTGATGACCGTATCTGTTTTTCATTCATATCTTGCTCAGCTATTATTTCTTACTGGTCTTTAACAGTGTCAAAATGTGTCTATATAATGCTGACGGGAGTATGAGTTAAATTAAGACTATGTCCATGTTGTTTCTCCATCAACGCATTCTTTGTTCAAGTTGTATTGCAAGACCGGCGGAAACATGATGTGCTCAGACGAAGGTACGTAGAAGTAATTTGTCGAAACTTCGGACCGATTACATGGAATAATCCCAATTGTTGTTGACAGTTCTGAAAGAATTGTTGATGCAATTTGTAACACCTGTTAAAATGTTTGTTGTAATTGGATTCAGTCAGTCATTTAAATGCCTACGTGATACTAGCATGCGCGATCATGTCTTTTTCGGTAAAAGACTGATTAAGCAGAAGGCTTTTTCGTAGTAGGTTGTCATTTATTGCTGTGTTAGACTGATTCGTAACCAAGGCTATAAAACCCAATCTATCCTGCTATTCAACCCATAACTGCAAAAGTAGAAGGAGAAGAAGTAGATTAATATCTTTCACAAGGGTATTTGAACATAAGTGAATGAAACGAATTCGACAAGAATTCGAACTCGGCTCTCCGATTTCGGAGTCGGTATCTATTACACTACTACGCAAATCCTAGTTTCTAATTCAGTCACTTAAGTGCCATCCGTAAAACACGCTTGGGCGATCATGTCCCGAAAGAGACATGACTGACTGGGCAGAGCATTATCCCGCAGTAGGTTGCCATTGCTTTCTGCGGTAGACTGGTTGCCAGCTATGGCTATAGAACCCAATCTGTCCTGAATAATAACTGAAAGGAAGAGACGGATAAATACCTTTCCCAAGGGTATTTGCGCGTAAGTGAATGCAATGAATTCAACTGGAATTCGAACTAGGCTCCCCGATTTCTCGTTCCGAGCCGATATCCACTAGCATTACACATCGTAAATTAAAATAACATTAAACACTAAAAAAAAAAAAGCATATTCCGAACTTTTTTAGGTTGAAATGAATCAGGCTGTTGATATATCGTATTTCAGGACACTGGCTGATTGACGTTGGCGCTACACTTCACTTGCCCAACGGTGACACAGTCATACACCCGAACCAGCAGAAAGCTCAGCAATTCGCTCTCTAAGAATCTTCGCTGGCAGCGTTTTCATGTGCGGGGTTGCTCATTTAATTGTTCAGTGATTACATAATGTATTTCCACTGACCATTCAAATACTATCTAGTGAATTGCTTGCAGAAAATAAAGTTAAAACTTTAATAAAGTGACACTACAAGTGACTCCTTTCCTTACCTTGCATCCACAGTTTGGTTGCGCTCATGATCTTTAAAAATTCCCGGTTGTCAAATGTCTGTTCAAAACAATTCGCTGAACTCCGGGTCAGGATATTTCCAGTAACACCTGTCAGCTTGTCAACTTCAGACTTTTTGAATTGCACGGTCACTTTACATTTGAACTCGATTCATATTCTCCTTATGATATCCTCAAATGTAATATAACTACTTCTTCTCCTTCATCGGCCGTGTCCCTTCAAGATATTGACGATCACGGAGTCCCATTTATACCTGTCTCTTGTCACTCTTAATATCTTTCCTCTTGGTTTCTCTCTCGAATCCCACACTACCATTCATTTGCTCAAGCCTATCAAGTATGTCTCGCACTGCTTTCCCCTGTCTCGCTTTCATTCTATCCGTTCTGTGAGCATTAGATTCTCTAGGCCCTCTTTCCTCAATATGTGTCACAGGAAACTCTTCTGTCTCATCCTGAGTTTTCTTCCATTTGCTCAAGCCTATCAAATATGTCTCGCGCTGCATTCTTCTGTATCTCTTTCCTTCTATTCTTCCTGTAAATATTAGATTCTCTAGGCCCTCTTTTTTATTACGTGCCCCAGGAGCCTTAGCTTTCTTTTCCTGATAAGGAGTAATTTCCTTTTCCTTTGCATCCATTAATACCTTTTTTTTTTACAGAAAAATATCCTTCTCACCGTAGAATAAGTTTTAATCACCAGTCAATTTTTGGCACTACATTTTCAAACTAGCCATAATGTCTGAGCCGTATGTCCTGAAAAACATGCCCCGATGCTTGAAAGAGAAGACAGATGGACAATGAACAGTAGCATTTAAACATTCTCCGACAATAAGAGCTTAAAAAGATAGGCTCTAGTAATATTTGCTAATTTTATCTTAATAAGCAAAAAGAAAACAGGATAGAGTTGGAACAGCAATACACTGGGAATAGTTTAAACGAATTATGTTCAACAATGTAAACATGCTTTCAATTTAGTTCAGAAATTGTAGGGGGGGGGGAATAAAATGGATTTAATATTATGGGATTCTAAATGCAAAATAACCATTCCACTAACGTAAGGAACTGTAAAAAGAGAAGGAGCCATATCGTCGACATGGCTGTACAAGTTAAAATAAATAAAAATAAAGCGAATAATTAAATCAAATAATGGGATCTTATTAAGGAACTGACAAAAATAGGAAATACGAAGTAATGCCAATAATAGCTAGAGCACTTGGAAACGTACCAAAAATGCCAGAATAAAGAACTGGATATTTATAGAATTGAGATAGTAGAGATTACTGTGACGATGGGGCTTGAGTTGGAGCCGTAGAAGTTGCTGGAATTTTAAAGAGATTTGATGTCATTCAATCTCAAAAGATAGTCGCTAAGAATCTGGTCTGAAAATGCAAATTCGTGGAATAATATTAATGATAATGAATCATTGAAAGTAATTATATCAGAGTTATAAAAACGATGTCGTAGAAAATAATTATCATGATATTAATAGTGTTATGTTTTAAAAATATTTTTAAAAAAAGCAAATGAAAAATAAGGAAAGATAAGTAAGTAAATAAATCAGTATCGTCTGCTTTTATCATCGAAAGAGAGCCGTCTGTGCCCTCGCCTGATGACGTCAGTAGACAGACACTGGGTTTGGTTAGTGTGGGTGGCTGGCACTAAATGCAGCATTAGGCTTTTCTTTCTAATCTAGTTGTCTTTTGGTTGGCATAGATAGTTAGCTTGTGTAATGGCCGCGACAAGGGCTAGGCCTGGCCAGGATAAGCCAGGTTGGGTCAGGTTATGCATGCAGTGGGTAAGAAAGATTTTGAATTTTGAAGGAAAAATGAGCCGGTGCATTTACGATAATTAAAAAAGAAAAAAACAAACATATATTAGTAGGATCTTCTTCTAACCTTAATTATAATATGTTTAAGAAAGTGCCGACCCTCTTTTTAGATTTCAATTTTTTTTTCTTTTTGAGAACATTTTTCTAAAAAAAAAAACGAAAAAAAAAACAGGTGTTTTGTTTCAACATCTTTGTAAAATATCCGATATGAGAAATTTGCGAGACAAGACAATCATGAAGTCTATATATTTGATCCTCATACACACAATATCTTCTCTGTTATAATAAAGGCTGTTGAGTATATATTTTCATGAAGTTCAGCCTGCTGTTAAAGATTGTTGTCTGCCCATTTAAATAATGTATGTTCTCTTAATGTATCTTACCCAGACATAATAATTTTATTTTAAATTTAAAAAAACTACAACCTTTCATTTATAACTTATGCTCTAATATAACTTAAAAATGAAAAATTATTTTACTAAAATAAATGACCCACAAAATACTTAATTAGTTTTCTTAACTACAATATGCTTTAGTATACCATAAGTATTTAATCCTAACATAAACATTCTAACATAAACATTCCATCCCCTTTACTCATGAAGTAGTTTAATAAAAAGAAAAAACAATCCAACCTGCTGTTAAAAGATTGTTTACCTATTTAAGTATTGTGGGGTCCTAATATGCACCTCATTCAGACGAAATAATTTTCTTTAAAATTTAATTTATTACAATGTTTAATTTATAAATTATACACCAACATATTTTTAAAAATAAAAATTATTTTACTAAAATAAATGGCCCACACAATACTTAATTGTTGTTCTTAATACAATATAACTAAGTATACCACAAATATTTAATCCTATTTCGGACCAAAGCTTTCTACCCCTTTTACTCATAGATAGTAGTAAAAGAACAATCTATTGTTCAATAAAAAAAACTAAAATCCAACCTTCCGTTAACAATTATTGTCCATCTATTTAAAAAATCTAAGGTCTAGAGAAATTATATATATTTTTACAGAGAAATTAAGATGACAAGAATTTTAAAAAATCATGTCACCTTAATTTCACTAGTTAATGTCCTCTTAGATATAAAATTGTTGCTATTATAAAATTAATATAGCATCATCACCATGCAAAAATAGGCTAAAATCAAAGGAGGCATTATTGATAAAAAATAAAGAAAATACAACACTCAATAATATCAACTACGAACACGCTAACAATGTGCTTACCCTGTTCGGTACATAACACATACACACTACTCTTTAAACACATATAACACTACATACATTATGTTACAATTAAAATAAAATCCATCCTCAATAATGGTTAAAAGTATAACCGAAAGTGCTCGGATAAGTAAATGTCCTTGAAAGAAAAAAAAATATTTCCTTCAAGAAAAAGTCATAAGATCACATGAAAAATTACGTAAAAACTTAGCCATAATAGCTTGTCTGTCATTTTTAGTAAAACCTGCATATATATATATATATATATATATATATATATATATATATATATATACTAGCAGTATAGCCCGGCGTTGCTCGGATGTAATGAAAGCTGGAACTCAGACACAGCCTAAAGAATATTTGTGTGAAGTTTGGCGAGAATCGGATAAAAATTGTGGATTTGTATAAAGTACATACAGACAAACAGACACACACACAAACATCTTGCCTTTTATATATAGACATATTATCGATTTTCTGCACTATTGTAAGAACTGCAACTTTGAAACTTCTGAATATCGTTTCTTATGTCTTTGTCTATGAGTGTATCAAATTTGATTAAAATCGGACCACTCTTTCTATAACCCGAATTTTTCGATTATCAATTTTCGATATTTATCAAGGGTACCTTGACACAAAACCTAGCTAAGAACACTCGCAGACACTTATAGTACAACTGTGTAAATTTTCAAGAAAATCAGTTCAGCCGTTTCGGAGTCTATAGGTAACGGACACACACAGACACACAGACACACAGAGAAAAGTTTCATTTATAAATAAGTTTAGATATAAACACTAACAGCCATAATTTTTAGGCCACTACAGTTTTTTTTTTAAAGAAATGATGTATTTCATACTATTTTTAGTATTTATTGCCAAGTGGATAATTCTAAATGAAAATAGAATGATTCTTTTATTATTATTACTTTGGAAAATTAAAGAAACTGCAATATAGGTAATTATTAAATATTTATAAATTCTGTATTAACAGAAGAACCATTTCATTTTCATTTACAATTATTCACTTAGCAATAAATACAAAAAATAGTATGAAATACATCATTTTTTAAAACACTGGGGTGGCCTAATAATTATGGTAGTGTATATATATATATATATATATGGAACAGTTTTTTCACGAATGAGAAACTTGTTTGTTACGCTCGGTGTATGGTAAGATCTTATAAATTGTATCATATTAACATATCTCATGGTGTTTGTATCTGTTTTTGCAATCCCTACTTTTCATGTTTCTCCCTAAATCTAATTGTGCACTACTTGCCTTGAATTGATTTTCATAACAAATGATCTTTGGGCATTACTCTCTTTCGTTGTAATGCAGTCAAGTTTTGCTTCATACTACTATTAGCTGACTTTCGTTATATTATAATTGACCTCTTTTTGCCCAGTCTTTTTTCGTTTAGTGAATGTTTGTTTCCTTACATTACATATATACATTGTTTCTACACAGTGTCCTTCTCAGTTTATGAACTGACCCAACACTATAGTCATGCAGTTTGCATTTCTTACATCACGATCCCTTAACATTCGAACTGATAAAGAAAACATAACTTTTTTGATCTTATCTCATATTAGATAATCCGATTCGTATCCAAAATCGCTCTCTGTATTTTCCTCTCATTTTCTACGTGCATTGATTGCTATTGTGCAATATTAACAAAAGAACCATTTTATTTTCATTTACAATTATTCATGTGGCAATAAATACTAAAAATAGTATGAAATACATCATTTTTTTAAAACACTGGGGTGGCTTAATAATTATGGCTGGTAGTATATATATATATATATATATATATATATATATATATATATATATTAAAATAGTTTTAACCATTATTGAGGATGGATTTTATTTTAAAAAATGAAATATATATATATATATATATATATATATATATATATATGTATGTATATTAGTGTTTCACTAATATTTCTCTGTATATATTATATATATCGATATAATAAAACAAGTTTCTCATTGTTGAAGAAACTGTTCCATATATATATATATATATATATATATATATATATATATATATATATGTGGAACGACTTGGCCCTCAGAAAAAAAAGGAACTCGATACATAAAGCCACAAATTTATTCGCCTGAAGGGAGTCAGTCTTATACTAGAAACACGTGTAACGTTACAAATAGCATTATGGACACTTAAAGTAACATAACATGTATAATAAAAAGAACATTAAACATACACTTTAAACAAAACGTTAACGGCCTCTCTCTTTCTCTCTCTCTCTCTCTCTCTCCCTCTCTCTCTCTCTCTCTCTCTCTCTCTCTCTATATATATATATATATATATATATATATATATTTATAGTAAAAGAAATAGGGTTGTTCCAACGAGAGAAATTGGTATAGAATAGAAAGTGTGAGAGGTCGTTAACGTTTTGTTTAAAGTGTATATTTGTGGCTTTATGTATCGAGTTCCTTTTTTTCTGAGGGCCAAGTTGTTCCACATATACATATATATATATATGGGACAGTTTCTTCAAGAATGAGAAACTTGTTTTATTATATCTATATATATAATATATAGAGAGAAATATTAGTGAAACACTAATATATATATATATATATATATATATATATATATATATATAATTTTTAAACGAGTTATTTCGCTACCTTCGTTTCCACCATGACTGGTTTCTTCAGGCGATTTTTAATAACTTTAATAATAGTAATTTTAATAATTTTAGTTATTAAAAATCGCCTGAAGAAACCAGTCATGGTGAAAAAAAAGGTAGCAAAATAACTCGTTTAAAAATGAAAAATATTCAAAAGTTCTACAATATAATTGTATAGAACACTTTTTAATACAAATAATCAATATATATATATATATATATATATATATATATATATATATATATATATTTTAATGTTAAACTGTGATGATGCTAATTGCGAAGATTGATGATTTTTTCCAGTGGTTTACAGATAAAAAGGTATTGAGGTAAAAAGTGTATTTGACCGTTAATAGGATTAATTAATTTTTTTATCAATAATGCCTCCTTGTTGTTGCTAACATGTTCACTTTATGGTATCCTCGCACATTTCGGTTGCTTCAAGTCCTTTGTTCATCTTTGATTGCAGGGCAATCGCCCTGCATTCAGGACGTAGGCGAACATTGCCCCCCCCCCATATGTCTCTATCTCTTGTAGACCTTAACATCCTCACATACCTTGCTCCACCGTCCAGTTGCTCATGCACATTAAATATATCATGCGTTGCTTTCCCCTATCTCCCTTTCCCACTGTCTGTCCTGCGAGTATCAGATTCTCCAAGCCCTCCTTCCTTATTACATGTCCTCAGATCTCCAGCTGTTTTTTACCTAATTTTAAGTATTTTTTTGTTTCTATCCTCTCTAACACCTTGTCGTTGCTAATATGTTCAGTCTATGGTATTTTCACCATCCTTCTGTAGAACCACATTCCATTGCTTCAAGTCCTTTCTTCAACTTTGATGAGAATGCCCAGTATTTATATAACATACATCACATTACAATCCAGTTCTCTTTTCTTTGTTTCCAGCGACGAAATTTTCCTGTCTCTCAATACACTATACAGCCATTGTAATGTGTCCTTGGCTATGCCAATACGCCTTTTGGGTCTCAGTGTCTCCCGTTCCGTCCACTTACCGGGTATTTAAATTTCTGTGCCTGTACTTTGATGTTGTGAAATCTTTGGCGATTTCGCATTGACGCATTCTTCGTAACCTTTCGAGGATCTTCATCCTCTTTTACAATCCCACTGCCGCCAATAAGGAAGTAGGAATAATTTCGTTAAAAATTCAAGCAGTAGTATCCAAAGTTTATACAATCGACAAAGTATAAACTTTGTCGATTGGTGAATATTCAGTACCCCTCTTTCTCCAGACATTTGCCACAACATTTCTGCCAAAAAGTTTGATTTTCATTTCGTCTGAGGAAAATGGATTCGTATACCTATCAATGATGATGTTGACTCCAATAGACACACAACGTTTGCACGCCATATTTTCGGTATCTCCGTAAGTAGATAACATTTATCCTCCTGAGTGGTATCAATAAAAATAAAGTTAAAAACTTGAACGGCGTTACTGAATAGGCCTGAAAGGTAAAAACTTTTTAAAAATTACGAAAGGACATTGTCGAACTTTTCCTAAAAAGTAAACTTCCGTTTATCTGAGATGGATATCTACACGACTAAGCACACACACACACACACACACACACACACACATATATATATATATATATACATATTTATATATACATATACTGTTAAATATAACAGACAATGAATGTCTATAATGTTTAATCATGAGCCGTTATAAACATCGTATTTTGTCTTTAATTTCAGGTGAAATTAACATATCTATCTATCTATCTGTCTATCTATCTATCTATCTATCTATCTATCTATCTATCTATACATACATATATATATATATATATATATATATATATATATATATAAATGAAACACAAAAATGAATATATATATATATACTATTAGTACTATATGCTATTTACGCTCTCACACCCTGATTGAGCACTCTGGAAGAATGGCAGACTTTGAAAACCCGTAGCTAACCCATCATATAACTTAATTTTAATACATTTCTTTTAAACCTATTTTTTAACTAATCAATATTTATTAGCAATTTGAATTTCATTGAGGTTTTTTTAGAAAATCACCCCTGTACTAAAACTTTTGCACACTAACCGGAAATGTGCAAAAGGGTTAGGACAGGGGTGATTTTAAACTTTCTTTTGATGCCTCATATTTAATTCCGGTGAATAGCTATTTCTTCGAGAAAATCTTCGCTTCTTCAGCAACGGCGAAACGAAAAAACGTTTTTTTGTTCCTTGTAGAAATGGCTATTCAACGGAATTAAATATCAAAATGTTTGTTTTATTTTTTATATTTGGCTCAGTAAATAGAATATAATATTTGCATCGAGCCCTCCATTTTGATCAATTTTAATATTAATGAAATGAATATTAATTAGTATCTGCTGTTTGGGATCTACCTATCTGATCATCCTTTTGGATTTAATAAATATATATATATATATACGCTCTTAGGGACGACTTTTTTGACAATGCAGTTGAGAAGGAAATTCTTTCTGTTATGTAGGGAGTAACTAGACAGGAGAATTTTTTTGTAAGTGGGAATGCAATGAAATTTCTGTTCCTTGAGATGATTTCCATGTTCACACAGAATGAGTTGAAATATATGAATCGGAATCCAACAAAATGAATGGAGTATATAACGACCAAGTAGAAAAAGTGTCTTTAATCTCGCATGTTTCACTTATTTTTAAATCATTCGTCTTTAATTAATCTCTGAAGAAGTTTGTTAAAAGTGAATTCCATCCTCACATAATCATTACAAAAAATTATTCTATTTGGTTACTTCTTACATCACAAAATGAATTTTCTTCTCAGTTGAATTGCCTAAAACCTCTTCTCTAAAAGGCATCTTTAAAGTACTAAGGACATTTTCCCCATATATATTAGTCATCCACATACAAGCCAGTTTTCCTGTATCACAGCTCATCAGTGTCGCTAGACATATACACTTGCTTTTGGTCGGGATCGAAACTCGACCGATGTGGTGTTAGTCGGAGTCTCTAGTCCCTAAGCCATCGGCGCATGGCATCAGAGACAACAAAAAATCACAGTATTTGTTGAATTTTTTATCGGGTCTAAGCTTTCGGTTCACGTAAGCCATTATCAAAGAGTCTTTCGCTATTTCAATTTGCCTTTTCACAAGGCTCCATTTATATTTCAAGGTGGTGATGGTGTGTTGGGCTGCTGGATCATGTAATTTAAATTGTGTGTATTTTGGCAGCATTTATTCATTAATGCAGGTTTCATTGAATAATATAGACAAGTTTTGTCTATTAATTTTGTGTAGGATCCGTTCATACCGTCTGATATACACACACCATCACCACCTTGAAATATAAATGGAGCCTTGTGAAAAGGCAAATTGAAATAGCGAAAGACTCTTTGATAATGGCTTATGTGAGCCGAAAGCTTAGACCCGATAAAAAATTCAACAAATACTGTGATTTTTTGTTGTCTTTTAACGACATCACCATCAAGTACATCAGACGGTATGAACGGATCCTACACAAAATTAATAGACAAAACTTGTCTATATTAGTCAATGAAACCTGCATTAATGAAAAAATGCTGCCAAAATACACACAATATATATATATATATATATATATATATATATTTAAAAAATATTTTTAAAAAATAATCAATAAAAATATCCCACGAAGAAAATCCAATATTTAATAATGCAAAAGTTTACAAAACATTTATTAAATCATGTATTAATAGTTCGTAGCGTAATCGTCATTGCTAATTATATGTAGGCGTTTAGAGTAGTCCCCTATCGAATTTCTTTCGTGTATCTTGGCTAAAATTTTTCTCTTCTTTGGCACAAATTTCCTTTAGTTCATTCAAGATTTGCAGGTTCCTCCTTTGACTTCTCAATTTCAGCTCTTTTCATACGTTTTTATTTGGGTTTAGATCTGCAGATTTATCTATCTACTAGCAGTATAGCCCGGCGTTGATCGGGTGTAATGAAAGCTTTAAAACTAATCCATGGTCCTGGAGCTCAGGCTTTTTGGATGTTGGCACGAAAGACTAAAAAGCAATAGTTGTTTCCAGTTAAAAAGAAACCGTAGACTGAAAGAAAAATGAATGGATGTAAGTCAAATTTTCATTTCCTGGTATCGATATCAAATAGGTTTTTTCGTCGTAAACTGAATTTTGAAGGCTAAATAAGTCCTCTGAGTAAATGGTTTCATGGATGAGATTAAGAACTACAATTATACATACTTAGAGCAAAACCCGAAGCAAAAACCAAAATAAAAGGGCTGAAAAAATTACAGACATACAGACAGATAAACAGACACACGCACAAACATTTTGCCTTATATATATATATATATTCTCGGTTTTCTGCACTATTGTAAGAACTGTAACCTTGAAACTTCTGAATATCGTTTCTTATGTCTTTGTCTATGAGTGTATCAAATTTGATTAAAATTGAATCACTCCTTCTATAAGCCGATTTTTTCGATTATCAATTTTCGATGTTTATCGGGGGTACCTTAACACAAACCTAGCTAAGAACACTCGCCGACGTTTATAGTAGAACTTAGTAAATTTTCAATAAAATCGATTCAGCTGTTTCGGAGTCTATAGGTAATGGACACACACACAGACAAGTTTCATTTATAAATAAATTTAGATTTTAGAATGTTTGTTCTATTTGATGTGCGCCATGATTTTGTAAACTTTGCAGTATATTAAGGATTATTGTCTTATTGAGAGACCCAGTTTGGTTTGAAAGCCAACAAATGTGCATTCTGACATTTTTTATAATGTTCTCTAATTATCCACTCTTCTATTGTTTCAATATTCTCTACACCTTTAGTAGTTAAGCAAACCTAAATCATGATTGATCCGCCTATATATTTTACTGTTGGGATAGTATTATTCGGCGAATATTCAGTACCCTTTTTTCTTCAGATATTTGCTACAGCATCTCTGCCAAAATGTTCAACTTTTATTTCGTCAGACCAAAGTACATTTTCTAAAATGCTACAGGTTTGATACAATGGTCGTTTGCAAAATCCAGTCAAACAAGAATTTTGTTTGATTAATAAGTGTTTTTTTCTTCCTTGGAGTCCTCTTAAAGATGCCATATTGACGATGTGAACGACTAATTGTTTCCTTACACACTTTTATTCCGTTTTCTTCTAGTCCTCCCTAAAGTTCTTTAAACGTTACTCGGTGCTTGTTGCTAACTTTTCTTGCCAATAATATTGCAGTACGTTCCGTTACCTTTCTTGGACGACCAAAGGTCTTTTTTTCCAATTTTGCTTTTTCTAATTTGGTCAATGTTTAAAGGATGATTTATAGAAAAAAGAATGACGTAATACTTTTAATCATCCCTAAAAGGAATCATAAAATTAATATGGAACGTTCTAAAAATATCCCATCCTAATTTGGAACATTCTAGTAAAATTTGAAAACTTTTATAAAAAGCTGTTGTAAACAACAACAACAACAACAAAAAAGTTGATGCAAACTTTTGGGTTACTAAATATCGGTTTTTCTTCATGGAATATTTTTGAATTTAAAAAAAATCTGATTGTTTGACTAAATACCTAAATATATGTTGTACGAGCAGCAAAAGTTTAATTAATGTAACTATTAGAAATACATAAAAAAATGTAATATGTTGCAAACTCTTGCGGTGCACTGTATACATATATATATATATATATATAGAAGATTGTTGTAATTTGCTTGGGGCATTGTGTATATTAGTTGTGTGGGTAGGTTTTAAAGTGTTGTAATATAAAGGAAGGTAAAAAAGATGTTAGGTATTACATTCATTAATATTTCGAGATCAAAATCTCAACTTCAGAATGATAGGAGTTCTTGATTTCACGTCCGCTCGTGGAAAGTCCCTTTCAACGAATGGTCATCTTTTGTTGCTATTGCTGTCGTTTATTGTATTGAGTGGGTGTGTCTGTGTACCTGTAAGTGTGTTTGTGCATGTATAATGTATGTGTGTGTGTGTGTTTATAGCTTATATATGTCTGCGTTGACTGATTTTGGCGTTTACGCATCGTTGTTAAAGTGATAGTGGGCGCCGTTTTACGATCTGATGTTATATATGTCTGCTTTAAGTTATGGTTTATATATGTCGTTTTCGTCTCTCTATTAGAGTGATAGTGGACGTCGTTATACGATCTGGTGTATATCTTTCTGCTTTAGTTGGAGGTGCGTTTATTGTTATATATATAACTGCCATCCGCTCTTCGCTCTCGTGTGTGTGTGTGTGCGTGGGTGGGTGATTATATATATATATATATATATATATATATATATATATATATATATATAAACAGATTCTTTTTATAACTACACCAATTAACAATTATTTTTAAAAGGATCAATTTTTTATTAAAAAGATACAAAAGTATCTCAGTTAAAAAGGGAAAATAAAAAATATAAGAAGGGGATTTTAGATGCCTTTCGGCCGACACGTCTTCAGAAATAAATTGACGGGAATTAAAACAGAGAAGTTGTCAGAGGTTAAAAACACAGGATTGATTAAAAACATGGCCATCGCCTATGTTGGGTGGTTATTATCTCTAAAGAGTTCTAACTTATATTTCAATTCTCTATGTCTGAACATGACAGGACGTTGTATGTTCATGGTCAGAGACTTCAAGATATCAAGATGGGGCCTCGTCCTAGCCCTGTGCAAGACAGAGAAGAAATCCGTGGAATATTGTGTCCTGGAGTCGCTTGAGTTCAATAGGTGCTCGCCGATTGCTGACTCATGATTCTGCGACTGCCGATATGTTATAGGCTTCTTTCTGCGGACTCTACTCGGCACGTGCTGAGCTATCCTTCCCTCCAAACGCTGAATGGTCTTGCCCACGTAGTCGGTCTCGCTCCGACACTTATACTGATAAACAATGAGACTTTGTTGATTGGTACGCAAGACATCCTTACGTGGAGGGTGGGGGAAGCAGTTCTTGTAATGATGTTCCTAACATTGACAGCACTGAAGCAACGCTTGATGGAATTTACAATTTTCTCAGATAATACTTGACCCTTAGAAACTGTCCATGGGAGTCTTAAATAAATAGAACACTTGAGAGGGGCCGAATTTTCTCGCTTCATTGAACGTGTTAACTTTTTGTCACATGACTGCTGTTAAAACACTTTCTGGGTACCCATTAACAATTGTTTCACATTTCTTAAGTCGGCATTGAGTTTATCTTTGTTTCCTTTCCTTGCAAAATTTTGCAAAGTAATTATAACAAAAGAACCATTCTATTTTCATTTGGTAATAAATACTAAAAACTGGTGTGGCCTAATAATTATGGTCGGTAGTATATATATATATATAAATATATATATATATATATATATATATATATATATATATATATATCCACATTAATTATATATATATATATATATACAATACAAAATCTAGAATTGAGCCACCACCTACCGCGGTTTCACACGAACGGATCTTCAGGGCAAGTTAGCATTATTTTCCGATATTTAGTCTGTTATTATTAGTGTTGACTGACTGTGATTAAATTCATTACTATATATATATATATATATACAAACATAAGTTATTATAACTAACAAGTACGGGACACGAAGTAGATTTCGAATTTACTAATTAGTAGTAAGTGGGAAGTAGACTAGAAAATTAATCATTACTCAACACCGATACGATTTTTTTAAAATTATACATTAAATTCACAGTTGAACAATGTTATTATCCCTGAACAATTTCACTTTCTTGTTGCTTTTTAGTTTCCTCACTGGTTTCAGTTTTTCAGATGGTCACACAATTGTATCAGTGACGCAAATCTATTTTACTCGTTTTATTTCACGATAGAAAGTAGGCGTTACAGTGTTTCTCGGAGGAAGGTGTATATATAAAGGATGTATATCAACCGGTTGCCCCAAAATCTCATCACCACGTGATGGCTTGACTCACTAAGTTCTCCGGATGCAACTGAATCGTTCTAATTCTTGCAACCGTGTACTTGTCTTAGAGCTTTTGCGGTTTTATGTCAAAACTTAAACAAAAGAAATCCATCACTTCCAGGATCACAGACGAGGTTCAAACCACCCTTACTCAATTAAGGTTATCAGCCTACTGATCAGCATTGGCTCGGAACGAGAAACCGGGGAGCCGAGTTCGAATTCCAGTTGATTCCATTGTATTCACTTCCGCGAAAATACCCTCGGGAAAGGTATTAATCCGTCTCTTCCTTCCAGTTATGGGTTAAATAGCAGGACAGATTGGGTTCTGTAGCCTTGGTCGGCAACAAGTCTACCACAGAAAACAATGGCAACCTGCTGCGGGATAATATTCTGCCCAGTCAGTCATGTCTCGAAAGAGACATGATCGCCCAAGCGTGTATCACGTATGGCACTTAACTGACTGACTGATCAGCATTGCTTAACTATTATCATATAAATATTTCAACCAAAAAACATATAACACTTATATAATGATACACCTAGATATGGAACCTTCTAGCTTTGTGGTTACCACTTAACCACATGTATTATTAATAAATTTTGTTTGATATAACTTGTTAATTAAATGTTTGCATATTTTCTACAGCCGGTAGGGATTTAATAACAATGCTAGGAAAGAGATATTTCCAGTTTGCATCATAAGAATTAAGTGGGTATTATTCTGCGGGATGTTGTGCAGTGGATATTGGCTCGGAACTCGCTGCATTCACTTACACGCAAACATCCTTGGGAAAGGTAATAATCCATTTCTTCCCTCCAGTTATGGGTTAAATAACAGAACAGCTTGTGCCCTATACCCTTTACTGGAAAGTAGTCTACCGCAGAAAGCACTGGCAACCTACTGCGGGATAATCTTCTGCCCAGTCAGTCATGTCTCTTTTGAGACATGATCGCCCAAGCGGGTATCACGTATGGCACTTAACTGACTGAAACTGATGTACCTAGATATGTATGATATAGTTACACCTTAATAGTTAAAAGAAAGGAAAAGAAAACATGTATTTTTGTATAACGCTACAAGGCAGAAACTATATACAAGCGTGTTTTACGTATGGCACTTAACTGACTGATTGAGTTTCAATCTCAATTTGGCATTATCACGTGGTTATTATGTCAGTTTTGTACCGTTTTTCATAATTTACTATTTCATTTCTGAGACGAATAATTGTCAATATACTTTTATTATTTCTAAAAATGTTTCTCATTTTTGGTAATACTGATGTAATTATAAGCACAACGTTTCGACTAAGTACCCTCTGGCTTTCATTAGGTGTCCATTATTTGGCTGATAAATGATATTTGTTGACTGAGCTGTTATTTATTTATTTCTTGTGATACCATGTGCGTTCTTACTGAACAAGTGTTTTATAACCTAGTCCTGGTAATGAGTGCTTGGTCAAAATTTTGTGTTTGTGATAAGATTTATGTAAGTGAAAAAGAAGATAATATTTCAAAATAATAAAAATACATACTAAGTTTATTTTTGCCATCTCAAAAAAACTAAATGATATCTAAAAAATATAATAATTGTTCAAATCTGTCTCTTATATGTCTTGGGATTAATATTCAATATCCATTATTAAATATAAGACTATTTTCAAGTCTCTTGAATATATAATAGGAATATTTCAGTAAGTTTAGTGCCTTACGTGATATACGCCTGGTCGATCATGTCTCGAAAGCGACATGACTGACTGTGCGGAAGATACTTTTGAAGTAGTTTCCCATTACTTTTTGCGGTAAACTGGTTGCCAACCAAAGTTATAGAACCCAATCTGTCCTGCTATTTAACCCATAAATAGAGGGAAAAGACGGATTAATACCTTTCCCAAGGGTATTTGCTCGTAAATAAATGCAACGAATTCAACTGGAAGTTGAACTCGGCTCTTCGGGTTCTCTTTCAGTTATCCAATGCCACAGAAACTATTCTTAATATATATATATATATATATATATATATATATATATATATATTATCTGTAAATTCAGCAGATTACATTTAACGGGGATAGCTATTTCACCATGTCAGTTCGAGACATGCATTGCCAACCCCATTCGATCAAAGAATGTAGATAAATTCTTGTCCGGAAGTAAGAGTTAGTAAAGGAAGAAGTGAGGAGTGACAGGTTCAAGCCGAGAAGAATCGTAGTAGTAAAATATCTTTTAGTAGTGGAAGGCAGGTGGTTTAGGGGGATGGGAAGTCATTTTCATTTTAGTGTTTGTTTCATATTTCTAGTTTTATTTTTGATTTCTTGGAAGTTCATTTGGAAGTAGACGTTAAGGCTTGACCTGACCAGCCGATTGATCGGAACAGGCCTCTCCGACCGCCCGTCTAGCCAAATTGTCTCTTTATTTCCCCATATTTCAGTGTGGCTATTAAAATCCAAAGGGCCAAAGTGATGTGTTGCAAGACCATGACCTCTTTGAACCCGGGCCATGGCCTGCTCCATCACCAGGATCCCGTCTCCAGACGACACGGATCCCCATCCACGGCCAAGAGGTGGCCCCATTGAGGGACTTTTACCCTCTGCAGAGGTGCAGTCGACGTATTCTGAAGCCCCGCCGACAGGGCAGCAGATCACATTTAGCGGGATAGCTATTTCAACATGCCAGTTCAAGACATGCATTATCAACCCCAATCAACCAGAAAAAGTTTTGTCCGGGAACAATCGTTAGTAAAGGAAGTGGGTGAAGAATATCGATTACGATAGGTTTAAACCTAGGAAATCGTAGTAGTAATTTCTTTTGACAGTGGAAGGCCAGTGGTTTGACCATTGGGTTAGTGGTTGTAGGTAAAAGGGAAACAGGCTACGGATTCACCAAATTTAAAATCTAATCTATGTAGGTGGCAAAACCTATTATGAATAAATGAAAGGAGATAATTCAGTCAGTTTAGTGCCATACGTGAAACACGCTTGGGCGATCATGTCTTTTTCGAGACATGACTGACTGGGCAGAAGCTTATTCCGCAGTAGGTTGCCATTGCTTTCTGCGGTAGACTGATTGCCGACCAAGGCTATAGAACCCCATCTGTCCTGCTATTTAACCCATAACTGGAGGGAAGAGACGGATTAATACCTTTCCCAAGGGTATTTGCGCGTAAGTGAATGCAATGGATTCAACAGGAATTTGAACTCAGCTCCCCAGTTTCTCATTCCGAGCCGATATCCACTGTACTACAGCGCACATCCAAGGAGATAATTAGTGAAGTTTAAATTTACTATGGTGATAATACATGCTAATCAAACCATTACGTTTATTCGGGAGTACATTCTGATAGTGAAACTTAAAAATTCTATTGTTTTCTGTTAAACATAGATGACATCTATCCCCTATCACCTTCCACTTTATTTGTGGGTTTAGGCTTTCTTCCTTCAACTCACAGTTTTCGGGAGAGGGCTGTCTGATACCTTGCATTAGGGTTAATAAAGGAGTGCCTGCGGGTATAGAATCTTTGTTTCCAATTTCCCGCCGAAATTCCGATGTACACGTTATATTTTTCCTTGTTTACTTTAGAGGAGATGGTAGCTTGATATATCACATTTGTAGATCTACATTTTTCTTCAACCGAATAGTTTTCTCTGGATCTGCAATTGCAAGAGGATGTCATCTGTTCTGTATTAGATTCCTTAAAATTCTTAAAAATTTGGTTATTAAATTAGCTAATAATGTTTTACATATAACTAGTATAGGAATAAATAATCTTAATCATTTTCCTAGTAAATATTTTACTGAGAAGGATTATTATTATGAAAATGTTTATTGATTTAAGAAAGAGCTTTCTAATGTTAACGGTTGATATTCTACAGAACGGGAGATTGAATAATATAACCTTCCTTTTCCTATGCTTACCTCTAGCTTTCTGAGATTCAGATATATTAGTTGGTGTTAAACAACTTAATTTATCTTTGTAGCCGCTTCATATAAGTTTTTTTTATTATCACTAAAGCTTCTAAGGTTAGAAGATAATCTGCTAATTCTAGTATTAAACGTCTTCGGCATTTGTTTTATAATAGAGTTAGAGTGGTTAGAATTAATTTTGATGTAGCTATGGGTTTCATATTCCTTATGGTTTAAAAGAATTATTATCGAGGTTCCAGGTAATGTCTAGGTTATTCACAATCTTTAAGACGGAAGAAGTCTCTATTTTAAATCATAGCATTTTAAAGGCTTTAATGATTTTCTTCTGGATTTTCGTAGTCAAGAGACCATTACTATTCGGGATAAACATAAGTCCATCATTTCAGTATAGGTCTACCTGCTTAGGATCCACAATTCTATTAAGGGTGTCTTGGATATAGATGCCTACCAAATCGGTAACCTGGACTGAATCATGTGGTCCCATGGAGACGTCAAATTTACTATTAAGAATTTTAGTCCAGGTAGAAACGTTAAGAGTAAAGAAAGATTTTCTAGCTGCTAGAATAATATTAGATTCTTTGTCTGTGATATATATATATATATATATATATATATATATATATATATATATATTCATTCAGGAGTCAGTCGATTATGCAACTTTGTTTCAAATTTTCAATATTTTCAGGCATTTTATATTAACTGATTCTCCAACGCTTTTTTGAAAAGTACAACAGGAACTTTCAGAACGCATAACCGGAAATTTAAGTTTAAAATAATTAGAATTTCAAAATAAGGAGTAGCCGGTCCAGAATTATAAACACTTTCATTCGGGTTTGTATGATTCTAAAATATAATTTCTAATACGTTTACTCGGCTCCTCCTTATTTTCAAATTCCATTTATTTTAAACTTCCACTTATGCGTTCAGAAAATTCCGGTTATGAGTTTGAAAAATTTGGAGAATCAGTTATTATAAAACGCGCAAAGATGCCGAAAGGTTGAAACCAAGGCCACGTAACCTACTGACTTTCGAATAAAAATATTTAAAAGCTCTACACTATATATGTATTGATCACTTTTAATACAACTGTATACGAGTCTAATTTAAGTCGGACCAATAACTAGTATATATATATATATATATATATATATGTGTGTGTGTGTGTGTGTGTGTGTGTGTAATTATCTAAATAAAAAAAACTGTAATGTGATAACAACACAGAGCATTAGGCAGAAAACGCCAAATAAAATGTTACACTTTCAGCAATGTAACTAACAAGGAATTAAGTAGAAAATTACGAGAGAAATAAAACTAAATTGATAGACGAATTTCTAAAAAATAAACAACTTTTCGAAAACGTAAAAAATTAACAAAAATATTTTATTTTAGCCTATTTTTTGCTTCTTATTTTTAATTCCAGATATGAATTCTGATAAATAATTCCAGTGAATGATAGAAAATCTCATCAAAAATAACTTGGAAGACATGAAGCAACCAAAATGTGGTTCTACAGAAGTATGTTGAGGATACCGTGGATAGAACTTAGGAACAAAGACGAAGTTTTGGAGAGAATGGACACGAGAAGTAAACTGATACTTAACATAAAAAAGACAGTTAACGTCTTGGGGACATGTAATGAGGAAGGCCACAATTTAAACAACATAAGGTACGTTCGGCAAAGACATAAGAATAATCAAGAATCTCTACTGGCAGCAAACGGCCTGCATACGGACAGGTAACGACCTCAGTAGATACACAAAGATAGAAAAAGGCGTAAGACAAGGATGTGTCTTTTCACCGGATTTGTTCAACCTATACAGCGAGAATATTTTGAGGACCCTAGATGACACGCCAGGATTTATTATTGGAGGCACAACCTGAACAACAAGATATGCGGACGATACAGTGCTGATTGCGGACACGGAAAGGAAACTACAAGACCTCATACAGAAAGTAGCAGTGGAGAGTGACAAGAAGGGACTACAAATAAACTTTAAGAAAACTGAGTGCATGGTCATCAGCAAAAGATACAATCCAAAATGCCAAATACAGGTGGAGAATAACAGAATCAAATAAGTACAAGAATTTAAGTACCTAGGAAGTGTTCTAACAGGAGATGGAAAGTGCAACACGGAGATCCGAAGGCGAATTGGCATGGCAAAAGACGCGTTCCAGAAGATGAGCAAAATACTAACACACAGGAAGATCTCAATAGAAACGAAGAAAAGAGTGCTAGACTGCTACGTGATGTCAGTTCTTCAATACGGCTGTGAATGCTGAACAATATCATCGAAAATGAGGACAAAACTGGAAGCGGCCGAAATGTGGTTCTACAGAAGGATGCTACGGATATAGAGACTGAGCATACAAGCAACGACGAGGTGTTAGAAAGAATGGCAACAAAAAGGAAATTGATGCTGAGCATCAGGAAGAGACAACTAAAGTTCCTGGGACATGCAATGAGGAAGGAGAGCCTGGAGAACCTGATACTGACTGGACAGATAGAAGGAAGGAGAGACAAAGGAAGGCAGCGGATAACATATTTGCAGGGACTGATCAGGTGGATGACGGAACGGGGGTTGCCAGGAGCAACAGGAGCAAACATACTAAGAGCCACAAGGGATAGGGAGACGTGGAGAGCCATGATCGCCTACGTCCTGAAGGGACAGGGCACATAGAAGAAGAAAAAGAAGGTACGCAGATGATACAGTGCTGATAGCAGACACGGAAAGGAAACTATAAGACCTCCTACAGAAGGTAGCTGAAGAGAGTGACAAGAAAGGATTTCAAATAATCTGCAAGAAAACCGAATGAATAGTAATCAGTAAAAAGGGCAGCCCAATATTCCAAATACAGATCGAAGATACTAGAATCAAGCAGGTACAAAAATTTAAATACCTGGGAAGTGTTCTAACAGAAGACGGAAAGTGCGACACAGAGATTCGAAAGCGAATTAGCATGGCGAAGGAAGCATTCCAGAAGTTGAGTAAAGTATTAAGAAACAGGACAATTTCGCTAAAAACAAAGAAGAGAGTACTGGATTGCTATGTGATGTCAGTTCTTCAATATGGCAGTGAATTCTGGACAATATCGAAGATGAAGGAAAAACTTGAAGCAGCTGAAATATGGTTCTCCAGAAGGATGCTGCGGATATCATCGACCGAGCATGTGAGCAATTATGAGGTTTTGGAAAGGATGGAAACGAAAAGGAAATTATTACTGAGCATCAGGAAGAGACAGCTAAATTTACGGGGACATACAATCTGGAAGGAGGGCTTGGAGAATCTGATACTAACAGTCCAGAGAGTGGGGAAAAGAGACAGGGGAAAGCAACGGATAACATATTTGAAGGACCTAATCAGGTGGATGACGGAACGAGGGTTGCGTGGTATAACAGGAGAAAGCGTGCTCAGAGCCACCAGAGGTAGGGAGACGTGGAAAGCCATGATTTCCTACGTCCTGAAAGGATATGGTACATAGAAGAAAACGAAGAAGAAGAAGAAGAAGAAGAAGAAGAAGAGCTTGTAAAACCTGATGATTACGGAACGGATCGAGGGGAAGAAGGACTAAGGAAAACAACGCATATCATACTTGATGAACTTGAGCAGAGAGATGTTGGAACAGCGATTGAGTGGGATAATAGGAGGGGGGTATTAAGAGTCACCTAAGTCCTAAAGGGACACCACACATCGATGAAGAAGAAGAAGAAGAAGAAGAAGAAGAAGAAGAAGAAGAAGAAGAAGAAGAATGATGATGATGATTTTTAAATATTTATTTTGAAGTCTAATTTAATAAGAACTATTGAAGTTTTAAATACGTCTCGAATAGTCTGGCATAAGAAAGAAATGGTAGGGCACTGTTTAATATCGAAATTATTATTTTAAAAATGGTCTACGAAATGTTTTATCATGCAAATAAAAGTAGGAATGATATATAGAAAAAATGTTACTAAAACTCAAGTTGAAAAACCTTTTTTTATATGCTGTATCCTATCAAGACGTAGGCGATCACTGACCCCCACTACCTCTATCTCTTGTCGCATTTAACACTTTTTCTCTTTGGTACCTCTCCCTACTCTGCCTTACACTTGCTCAAGCCCACCAAGTCCGTTTTATTGCCATAAATACTTGGGTACACGCTTGAAATAACTTACAAACGATTTAGATCGAGAGGACATACTAAGAAAAATTGTTTCTCCTGACAGGAATAGAACTTATTTTTTCGTTACCATCAGTAAAACCGTTTCTATAACCGAAACATGCCTTTTCCAATTTGACAATGGGAGACCATCTGGATAGCGCAACGTTTGAATTATTCATTTATGCATTTAAACGTGCATCTCAAACAGTTGTTGGTATTTTATTTAAAATCAGAGGCCATAAAAACAATATGTATTAACTTCATTAGTAAACAAGCATCTGACTAATATTTAACGCAATGTTGCATTTTTTCAATCTCTGGTTACCTCTCATACAATGCGTATTCTTGGTTAAAAAAAAAAAAAATAGAAAAAAGTAGTTACAAGGGTTATTTTTAAAATAATTGGAAAAGAGTGCGTTCATGCGTGTTTAGAAAAATCACACCCGAACAATCACAATCACGTTAAGTTTGTCTTCGCAATTCATTCCTAAGGATGATCTCGGAGGTGATCGAAAGTACTTGGGTTAACTAGAACTACGGCACCTTCTTTGATGAATTTCAACTTAACACCAAGAAGCAATTAGAAAACTAGAAAGTATTATTAAAAAAATAGACATATGTCTATATTATTCAATGAAAACATCCTATATATATGTCTATGTTATTCTATATATATGTCTATATTATTTAATGAAACATCCTATATATATATATATATATATATATATATATATATATATATATATACTGAAGCAGTTGTACGTATTCGGAGAAACATACACACTACTTATCTTATTCGCTATCGCATAGAAAAAATTATTTAACTTTAACGGAATACTAATTTCACCTATGTGGCAAAACACTTTAGAGAGATCCTGTAAATTGTAATGAACGCTTGGAATTTGTAAGCTGTCATTCACCTTTGAAAATCATTACGACCAATACTCACAATTCTAATTGTAGTGATCTCTTCAAATCATTAAATGACATGAATGAAATATGTAGATCACACCTTCATTACAAGCCAACATTCACCGGAGAATATCTTCAACAGCTACCATCTCTAAAATTTGAAGGAAAGAGATCGTCTGATGTCTAAACCATAGTGCAAAAATCATAATTGGAGACTTAGACATATACCCACAGAAATGGTCAACATCAAACGTACCCGTCAAAATAACACCAATCCTGCAAACCTAATACCAGCGTCTGCAGGTAGAAAAGGAAGGGATGAGGGAGAGAATCAGAAAATTTGCACGGTCTGTGTGTCTTAACTCAATGTCTTCTTCTACTTGCCTTGTCCTTTCAGGACGTAGGCGATCATGGCTTTCTTCGCCTCCCTATCCATGATGACTCTTAGCACGCTTTCTTCAGTTACACTACACAACTCTCGTTCTATCATCCATCTGAGCAGGCCCTTCAAATAGGTTATCCGCTGCTTTCCTCTGTCTCTTTATCCCTCTATCTGGCATGTTAGCATCAGCCTTCTTTTCTCATTGCATGTTCCAGGAACGTTAGCTGTCCCATCCTGATCCTTAGTATTAATTTCCTTTACGTTTCCATTCTTTCCAAAATCTCATCATTGCTCACATGCTCGATCCATCATATCGGCAGCATCCTTCTGTAGAACCACATTTCAGCTGCTTCAAGAGTTTCTTTCGTCTTTGATGATATTGTCCAACATTCACTGTCATATTGAAGAACTGACATCACTTAGAAGTCTAGTACTCTATTCTTTGTTTCTAGTGAAAGTTTCCTGTGTTTTAATACTTTAATCAGCTTCTGGAACGCGTCCTTCGGCATACCAATTTACCTTCGTATCTCTGTGTCGCACTTTCTGTCTTCAGTTAGAACATTTCCGAGGTATTTTAATTTTTCTTGTGTAATTTTAGTGTTCCCTACCTGTATTTCGAATTTTGGGCTGCTCTTTTTGCTGATGACCATGCATTCGGTTTTCTTGCAGGTTTTTTTGTAGTCCTTTTTTGTCACTCTCTTCAGCTACCTTCTGTAGGAGGTTTTAATGTCTTACCGGAAAAGATTAGGATCTGCACTCCATGCGATGTCAGGGTAATAATCAGTAGAAACTAAACGCAGATATCTCTGCCGAGAAAAACCCAACATGAGGGAGAACGTCACGAAGAGATCTGTGTACTCCATTCTTTGCAGTTGTAGAATTAAAGAAGCCGTCCCCTAAAAGTAGGGTTGGAGAAAGATCGAAAAACGGTACTGAGAGGTGAAACAATGAACTCAATCTGTGCTAATCATGTGTGAAAGTTAACTGGTAGTCATCAACCCTGCCAAATTAGGTTGAAATACTGGACAAAGAAGAATACTGAATTGGCTATCTAAATAAATCATCTCATATGCTAAGCTATGAGGATCTGCTTAGTAGGCCTAGCATAGAAATAATTGCAATATGGGATCTGTTAACAAAGGAAGAAAGACAAATAACTGATAGTGTTAAATAGTAGCATCTGTATTAAAAAGAAAAAGTTTCAGTCAAGCAGCAGTATCACGCATCAGCAGGCAGTTTAGCTTTAAGACTCTAAGATATCCACGGAGAAATGTGCGAACTTGTGTGTCGAGCCAGGAAGTTTTTCCGCCTGTATCCATCTTGCACATATACAAATCACCCATCTACCGGGCATATAATACTCTTGCCATATCTGGTCAGGCGCTTTTGCTGCTCATCTCAGGGTTCTCGAGGGGCTCCAAATGAGAATCTGTAATGTGATCGGTCCCGACCTAGCAGCTCCAGCCACTTTCTAGCCGGACGGCATGTGGCTTCTCTTTGTTACTTCTACATATATATTTATGGCTTCTGCTCCAACGAACTTAAGTCACAGGTGCCCCTCCACAGAAACTTACTTGCGCAATCACTGGCAACAAAGTACCACCCTTTTACACTTAAATCTACTAAATGTAGCCGACAATTCCACTCTATGAGATTCTTTTCTCGCACTTCCCGCCAGTGGAACTCCCTTCCGTATATTTGCTTCCTGACAGCTACAACCTTCAGAAATATAAATGCAATGTCAATTCCCATCTCTTATTCACTTGACTCCAGTCTTTCCGTCCCTCTTTCTACATCACCCCATGTATCTTGTTCTTTTCCTTTCTCACTCTACCTTTGCAACCGTCTTCACACCTGTGTTCCCATCCTTCTCTTGCCATTTTCCTGACACTCCGTGTAACATGTTCGTCTTTCTCTTCACTCTCCTACTACCTAAATTTTTATTCTCTTATGTACCCTCCTGCTCATTAGTGGCGGTACCACCTTGCTTGGGGTGAAACGGTTAAAAGAATTTGGTGATATCGTAATTGTGAGTTCTATCCTTGATTGGGGCAGTGTGTACTAGGACTCAGTGAAGACAGGCGAGGAATAAGTGGGCAATACTAAAAATAAGAGCTAGACGATACATCTTTAGAACAATCTAACCCGGAGATAAAATAGATGGTTCAGTTCGAAATTCTCTATAATTTTCATCGGATCGGCATACACCTGATGAAAACCGGAGAGCACAACGAATGAAAAATTGTGATAACAATAGTTTGCGTGGAAATAATTTAGATAAATTCAGGTAATACGCTTTTCAAGGAAACTAAAAGACTTTTTACAGAAGGTAGCTAAAGAAAACGGAAATAAAGGGCTAGATATAAACTACGCGAAAACTGAATGCATAATCACCAGTAAGAAGAGGAGCCCAAAATGCCAACTACAGGCTGGTAATACTAAAGCAGGTACAGAAATTTAAATCCTGGGAAGCATTCTAAAAGTGTGACACTGAGATCCGAAGCTGAATTGGCATGGCTAATGATGCATTACAGAAGCTGAGTATATTGATAACTAGCAATATAGCCCGGCGTTGCTCGGGTGTAATGATAACTTTAAAACTAATCCATGGTCCTGGAGCTCAGGCTCAGCCCAAAGAATATTTGTGTGAAGTTTGGTGAAAATCGAATCAAAATTGTGGATTTGTATAAAGGACATACAGACAAACAGACACACGCACACACACACAAACATCTTTCCTTTTATATATATATATATATTATCGATTTTCTGCACTATTCTAAGAACTGCAACCTTGAAACTTCTGAATATCGTTTCTTATGTCTTTGTCTATGAGTGTATCAAATTTGATTAAAATCGGACCACTTTTTTTACAACCCGATTTTTTCGATTATCGATTTTCGATATTCATTGGGGGTACCTCGACACAAAACCTAGCTAAGAACACTTTCAGACACTTATAGTACAACTGTATAAATTTTCAAGAAAATTGGTTCAGCCGTTTCGGAGTCTATAGGTAACGGACACACACACACACACACACACACACACACACACACAGTACAACTGTGTAAATTTTCAAGAAAATCGGTTCAGCCGTTTCGGAGTCTATAGGTAACGGACATACACACAGACACACACACACAAACAAAGTTCCATTTATAAATATGTTTAGATTAGAAAAAAATCGCTGGAAGCAAAGAAGAGATTACTGGATTTTTCTGTAATATCTGTTCTTCAATACAGCAAGAAAGGCTGAATAATCTCCTAAAAGATGAAGGGAAAACTTGAAGCAACTAAAATGTGGTTCTAAAGAAAGATGCTGAGGATACCATAGATCGAACATGTGAGCTACGATGAATTTTTAGAGAAGATGGAAACGAAAATGAAACTAATACGCAATATCAGAAAAAGAAGTTTCTGGGACATGTAATGAAGAAGAAGGGCTTAGAAAATCTGATACTCACAGGTCAGACAGAGAAACACTTGATGAGGAAATCAGTGGTAGAGAGCGGTATATAAGAGTTAACAGGAAAAAGCGTGATAAGGAGATGTGGAAGGCTATGATCGCCTACGTTCTGAAGAGACAGTGCACAAGAAGAAGAAGAAGAAGAAGAAGAAGGAGAAGAATGACTCATTTCATTTGGAAGCAGTAACAACAAGGTACTAAAGCTAATATTTCAACTATATTCAAACTGGTAAGTTAAGTTAAATAGTAAATTGAATGGTAAGTTAAGTTAAATGGTTAGTTAAGTTAAAATTTGTTATAGGGAAACACACCTATTGCTCGGAAAATGCACCCCCCTCCTATATTAATAAGAGTTAACAGGAAGTTCGAAGAAGATCTTGAGAAGTTCATAGAAAACTGTTAGCTGCTCTATTATAATCTCATATGAACCTGTTGCTTTGGTCCTCTTCACTTTGGTCAGTGTTAACCAGATCATAGATTTTAATACTACAGGTCATTTTACGTATTATAAGTTGCACTTTACTGGTGTCATTGAAATAGCTTTCTGTTTTTGTCATACGATTTCTGTCGTATTTATTTTGTCTATTAGGATTTTCTTCTCATTAGAAGGACAACATTTTCGTCCTGCTATTTCCTTATATCTGTATGTATAATCTGTTATATTTATGCTCTGAAATTTACCCGTCTTTGTACACTTCTCTTTTAGTCATTTATATTTTGCATGCTTGCATTTGTTTCTATTGTTGACAAAACGTAAATTGATGAGCCCGATGTGAAAAAAAATAAAGAAATACTTTAGTGCTTCATATATATATATATATATATAAGGGTATTTGTGCGTAAGTGAATACAAGGAATTCAACTAGTGTTCGAACTCGGTTCCACTGATTTCTCGTTCCGAGCCGATATCCATTGCACCACAACGCTCATTATGTGTCCCATTTATAAAACCCAATTGTTATATACTGATTTAAAGTTCGTCATTGCTATGTTGTTCAGTATATGGTATTCTAAACACCTGTCTGTAGAACTGCATTCCTGATACGCCAACTCTCTTTTACGCCTAAACTTGTATTTACTTTGATAAATGAGTAGAGGTATTATATAATGGTTCAGGTTATGGCGCCCTTCTACGAGGAATGGACTATTCCTCTTACTATATATAATTACCTGCAGTTGAGTAGGCAGTTATGTACGGCAGCTGACGACAGCTTGTGCGCAATTAAAGCCAGCTACGTTTCAGGCAATAAGCAGCGTAACTGTACCGTTCGGATTTATTTATTTCTATTTACTGATTATTAACACTCATTTGTGTCTATGTTCTTGTTATACAATACACTGTTTCAGACCTACCTTCTGTGTTCCATGTCTTACTTCCGGCACAAACCGGTCACGACAACTTTGCGGCGGAGTTTCGCTACCACACTCCACAACAAATTGGCGTCAGAGATCCACAACAAATTGGCGACGAAGATCTAAAACAGTTCAGTAAGCATCTTTATCCTGTTAAATAATTTACCTATTTAGATATCATATATGGCTATCGACTTCGGATTTCTGTGTCACGATTTGCTTCCTCTGATAAAAAAAAACACTTTATAGATAATTACGCCTAGGTTTGTATCTACATTGATAAATGGATATTGGTATTATATAATAGTTCACTAAACTTCTTTCAGTCAGTCAGTTAAGTGCCATACATGATACACGCTTTGGGCGAACATGTCTGGAAAGAAACATGACTGACTGGGCAGAAGATTATTCCACACTAGGCTGCCATTACTCTCTGCGGTAGACTGATTACCGACCAAAGCCGAAGAACCCAATCTGTCCTGTTATTTAACGCATGAATGGAGGGAAGAGACGGATTAATAACTTTCCCAAGGGTATATGTGCGAAAGTGAATGCAAGGAATTCAAGCGTAATTCGAACTCAGCTCCCCGATTTCTCATTCCAAGCCGATGTCCATTGCACCATAACGCACATCCTAAACTTCTTTATTCTGTTTAATAATTTAACTAACATTTAGAATGCATCTTTGGCTATCTACTTCAGATTTCGGTGTCACGATTTTCTTCCTCTGATAAAAACACTTCCTAGATATATATATATATATATATATATATATATATATATATATATTGGTACCTACAAACAGCGTATTTATATAATAAACAGGAGTCCTCATTTAGATCAATAAAAATCGATATTTTTCGATTCTATCAAATATCATGGTTTCAGGAAAGTCTAATGAATGGTAATGCAGAAACATTATTCAGTGAAAATAGGTTCTCCTTTTTTTACGAGCGGGACAGTCAATTTTAGTATCACCTTAATGCTTTTACTCAACGTTCTATATTCTGTAAAAATTCATGGCGTTATCTTTTGTCTGTCTTACATTAGATTATCGACTTCTTTTTTGTAGAATCTCTCTTCCCTCGGGATGACTTATTTTAATGTTGTCACAAGGGTGTCTCTTAATTACATCGGCTTTGGCTTCATGCCCGCTTTCAACTTTTATATTTGTTCTTAGCTAAAACAATCTCACTATAGAAGAAGAAGAAACTTGACTCAACAGAAACCTAGCTATTCAGAAGAATACTGAGATTACACTGGTCGAAGAGAATAAGCAACTATGAAGAGCGAACTGACGGCAACAGAAATCTGGTTATAGAGTAGGATACAGATATTATATTAGGCGAAGAGAGTATGCAACAAGAAAATCTCTACATGTATGAAGAGTAACCTGAAGGCAACAGAAATATGGTCCTACAGAAGGATACTGAGATTTTATAGGTCGAAGAGATTAAGGAACAAGACAATATGGACATCTATGAAGAGTAACCTGAAGGCAACAGAAATATGGTCCTACAGAAGGATAATGAGATTTTATAGGACGAAGAGAGTAAGGAATAAGACAATATGGACATGTATGAAGAATAACCTGAAGGCAACAGAAATATGATCCTACAGAAGGATACTGAGATTTTATAGGTCGAAGAGAATAAGCAACTAGAGAATCACGACATAAATGAAGAGTGAACTCAAGGCAACAGAAATCTGGTTATACAGTAGATACTGAGATTATATTAGGCAAAGAGAGTAAGCAACAAGACAATCTATAGCCTTGGCTGGCAACCAATCTACCGCAGAAAGCAATAGCAACCTACTGCGGGATAATCTTCTGCCCAGTCAGTCATGTCTCTTTCGAGACATGATCGCCCAAGCAAGTTTCACGTATGGCACTTAACTGACTGTATTTCTAAGTCGTTTGTTGAAGGTTAGGCAATCTTATTTGCTTTTCTGTTCTTTCTACACGTAAATCTTTCTGTGTCTACATCTTCAAATTTTGTTTTCATCTTTCATTGCACAACATTAAACCCATTTGCGTTGTTATTCGACAAAAGTCCCTACTTATTTTCTTCCTACCTTTGCATATAGGCCCAAAGTGATAAAAATAATTCTTGTCAATGATTGAATTTTTTTCAATAATTAAAATTGATTCTAAATAAGTAGGAATTTTCGAAAGAAAATAATTGGCTTTCACAAGAGAACTTCTAGATATACCAGGCTCTCGACAAGAATGGTGAAGCTCGAACCGTCGCCTTGGATATCTCTAAAGCATTCGACAGAGTATGGCATGCCGGCCTTCTACAGAAACTGCGAAGATACAGCATAACTGGACTTTTGTTGGACTTAATCCAGTCATTCCTCTCTAACCGCACACTGAAGGTGGTATTAAACGGACATGCCTCCCAGAACTACCCTACAAACGCGGGTGTCCCCCAAGGCTCTATCCTAGGTACTACGCTCTTTCTAATCTACATCAATGATCTCCCCGATGGCATAAGATCACAAGTAGGCATGTACGCCGATGATAGCACAATTTACTCTCGCCTCGATCAAAAATCTGGTGCTATTGACAAGGCGAACCTCGCTGCCGAGCTTGAAAAGGACCTTCAATCCGTGGTGGACTGGGGTAAGAAATGGCCCGTAAAATTAAATTCTTCCAAAACGAAGCTGCTGTCAATTAACCACCACAGACAACGCACCTCCCTGTCATTAGCATGGAACAGGCTTGCCTCCCAGCGAGTAAAACACTACGCCTGCTTGGCCTGACACTCTCAGCGGACGTCAAGTGGAATGACTAGGTCGAATCCATTGCTAAATCCGCTGCTATGAAGGTCGGCTCACTGTGCAGGGCGCGGAAATTCTTTCCGTCTGAATCTATCCTGCACTTTTATAAATTTACTATCCGCCCGTGTATTGAATACTGCTGCCACATCTGCCCCTGCTATTCTCCTCTGGGTTCTTGACAAAATACAGTGAAGAATCTGTAATGTGATTGATACCGACTTGGCTGACCGCCTGCAGTCACTCTCTCACCGGCGTGACGTGGCTTCCATGTGCCTCTTCTATAAATACTTTCATGGCTTCTGCTCTGATGAACTTAAATCACTGGTGCCCCCTAGGTGTGAATTTGCACGAGATACTAGATTGGCAACTAGGTTCCACCCTTTTACAGTGAAACCGATGAAATGTAACCACAATTTCTACTCCAACAGCTTCTTTACTCGCACTTTCCGCCTGTGGAATTCTCTTGGGGTGACATGATTAAAAAAAAAAATAAAAAAAATAAAAATAACATGAGAGATTTTAGCCAGTGGGGGAATTTCTATCCGTGGGAAGAGTTTTTAACTAGGAAAGAATTTTAACAAGGGGGCAATTTGTGCAGTAAAGAAATTTATCCAAGGAAATAATTTTATCGATAGAGGGAATTTTAAACAGGATATCCATTTTAGCTTAAAGAAGAATTTTATCTCGGAGGATACAAGGTGGGCAGTTTTATCCAGGATAAGGATTTTAACCAGAGGTGCAAATTTAGCTTGAAAAGAATTTTATCCCGGAGAAAGATATTTTAACAAGTTGGGCAGATTTATCCAGGATAAATATTCTAACCAAAGGTGCAAATTTAGTTTGAAGAAGAATTTTATCCACAGGAAAAATTTTAACAAGCTGGGCATTTTTACTCAAGATAGGAATTTTAACCAGATGTGCAAAATGAGCTGGAATAAGAATTTTAACCCGGAGAAAGAATTTTAATGTGAGCATTTTTATCAAGGATAAGAATTTTAACCAGAGGTGCAAATTTAGTTTGAAAAAGAATCTTATCCCGCAGGAAGAATATTAACAAAATGAACATTTTTATCCAGGACGAAGAATTTTAACCAGATGGGCAAATTTAGCTTGTAGAAGAATTTTATCCCGGAGGAAGAATTTAAACAAGGTGGACAGATTTATCCAGGATAAAATTCTAACCAGAGGTGCAAATTTAGTTTGAAGAAGAATTTTATCTCGGAGGAAGAATTTAAAAAATGTGGACAGTTTTATCCAGGATAAGAATTTTAACCAGAGGTGCAAATTTAGTTTGAAGAAGAATTTTATTCCGGAGGAAGAATTTAAACAAGGTGGACAGATTTATCCAGGATAAAATTCTAACCAGAGGTGCAAATTTAGTTTGAAGAAGAATTTTATCCCGGAGGAATAATTTTAACAAGGTGGCCAGTTTTATCCGGGATTAGAATTATAACCAGAGGTGCAAATTTAATAACGGGTGTAGATTTTAAACTCTATGAAAATATGTATTTTCCCATTTGATGGCGTCTAATAAAATTATTTGGTTTAATAATTTGTTTGAATAATTACGACTATCAAATAAAATAGCGAGAAAATTACTAAATTAGCAAATATCAATTTAAATTGGGGAGAATTGTAAAACTTTTGATTGCAAGAGAAGCACTGTAATGTGACTGTGAGAAGCAGTGTTGAAATATATCTGATAATTGTTAATAATATTATGAGAATGCATAAGTTAATAACAATGTTTTAGCGATCCATAAGTTAATGAAAATGTAATGGCAATCTATGAATTTGTAACAGTGTTATAGTGATCTTTGAGTTAATAACAATGTCATGGGTGTTCATGATGTTAATGACTATGTTAGAGTGATCCATAAGTTAATAAAAATGCAATGGCAATCCATGATATTAATAACAATATTTTGGTGATCCATGAGTTAATAACAACATTATGGTGATCCATGATTTAATAAAAATGTTATGGTGATCCATGAGTTAATAACAACGTTAAGGTGATGCATGAGTTAGAACAATGTTAGGGTGATCCATGATTAACAATATTGTGGTGATTATATTGTTACGAACTGGTAGCATATAGTCGAACCGCAGGTTAAAAAAAAATAAAGAGAAAATGTGGGATCATTTCTCGGTCTTCACTCAGAAATGTACGCAACACACGGGAGTCAACAAAGAACAGACGCAAAACGACGGATTTTAAAATAAAACATTTATTTATAACATATAAAGAAAAAAGAAACAGAAAGTTCGTATATCCAAAGTGGGAGGGGACTATAAAGAAAACAGGAGGAGCGAGCGAATAAAATACAGATATAAAACAAGAGATCAAGCCAAAGTATGACTTATCTGTCCGTCGTTTTTGCAGAAAGAAATTGGGTCGCCGAAGCGAAAGTTCTGTTTTAAAATAATATTTTGTGGAGGTTTCTTCTCCTTTGGAATTGTTCGGAGTTCACGATATCTCGTATAGTCGTTTGGTCGGTCAGTCCAGCTGCTGCATAGCAGCAGCTCTCATTTATAGCCGACAGACTTTGCTGTCTTCAATTCTGTGGGTAGTCATCCGAAGTCGGGACGAGTCTTTTCTTAGCGACGTTTATCTGTCACCGGGTGGACAGGAACTGGAATATCTCTTTTGATTTCGGCTGTCCCCAAAACAGCCACGTGGGCTCTCCCTCCGGAAACGGTGATGCGCGGGTCACGCGGCCTTTGCGTGACCGCCAAGGTTTTCACTTATGACTGACCTCCTTGTAACAGCAAGGTTTTGGAAACCAGACCATTCTTTGCCGCGGTCGCTCCAAGTTCGCGGACTCGTAGCTTGTGTTGGGGAGTAGATAAGGAGGGAAAGAAAGTGTGAAGAGAAGGAAAGAGTATGGCTGATCGTAGGACATATTCGCTCGCCATTTAAAGACATTAGATCTTATCTATTTTTATTTAATTATTTATTTTTCTTTTATATCTAACCGGGACTTTTTTTGGGAGTACATTTTGGCCTTAGGCCGATATCGTTAATAAAAATCGTGGGTACGTAACAATATATTTTCCGATTATCTTTCGAGTAATAATTTTACTTTTATCAAATTCGACTGCCATTATTTCATTATTATTATATAAATCTGAGGCATCACTAATCTACATTTTAAGTTTGAAGAATAACGGTGTCTGTATCACACGAAGAATCCATATACAAAAAGAAATAGAAAAGAATATATAAGTAAAGGAATACAAATATGGAAGATTTAAAAAGAAAATCAAGACAGAAATGAAATCGTATAGAGGTTTGAATAATGAAAAGAAAAATGCCTTAAACGGAAACAGGCTTGCAAATGAAGAAATGGACAGAGAGGAGAACGAACATTGTGGTATAGAGTGTTAAAAAAATGGAAAAACAAACTGGAAAATGAAATTAAAAAAAAGGATAGTAAATAAAACGTATGCATTGACGCCATGTAAGTACATAAAGAAGAAATTAAAGAAATATTGAAAATTAAAGAATTGGACAAACGGTAACTTGAAATCTAACAGGTTTGCAAGTATTATCTGAAGTGGATTATAAGAAAAGTGAAAAATGGGTATTCAAAATAGCACGAATACAATACAACAAAAAGAAACAAATAATAAATTAGAATTAGAAAGGAATATATATATATATATATATATATATATATATATATATATATATATGGATGTGTGTGTCTGTGTGTGTGCTTCCGTGTGTTTGAGGAACGTGTTTCTATGTAAGCATATTCAAAATGAAATCCTTCTTGACAGAAGAAATATATTTCTCAGTGCAGGATTTCTTTGTATGCAATTTTACACTGCCTTTTAAGCTATCGATACAACTTTTCTATTGTTAAAGCTAAAATACTGATATATACACACACACACATATATATATATATATATATATATATATATATATATATATATATATATATATCAAACTCTGATCGAAATTGAGAATTGCTTAAATCAAGTAAAATCTTTTTTGTCTTCGAACATTACGCAAAAAATATGAGATCAAATAAATACTTTTTCCTATTTATCAGAACATCCACTTCGTTTAAGTGAGAAACAAGGCCTTTTCATGTAGTTTTCGTACACATAAATGATAATAAGTCTTTTTGTGAGCAGTGTTGAAAAATATTTTGAAAAGTTTTCTTCCTAAATATATATATATATAGTATTAAATTGTAATAATGCTAAGTACGAAATTTGTTGATTTTTCAGTAGTTTATTGGTAAGAAGGAATTTATGGCGAGCAGGGCTTTTTTATCATGAAGTGCTCGATATCATAATAGTTAATGTGGAAAGATTTTTCACTATATATATATATATATATATATATGCCAAGCCCCATATGATTCACATATAGTTATGTTCATGCGAGACCCAGTGGGCGATCGCGCGTGTGTGTGTCTCTGCGTACGTCAATGGATGTACAAGTGTGTATCTGCGTATGTCTGCGTTTGTATGAGAGACATCACGACGACAAATTTTCCTCCCACTTTCACAAAAATATACCAATATACGCAGCCCTACATATATCCAATCTTTAAAAAAATCAAACTGTTTGTCTGACGATCGCAAGAGCGTAAAACCCAGCGTTACAAACTCACACCTATCTAACTGAATATATATATATATCATCTCATCATCATCATCCTCATCTCATCCGTTACACCCAATGGTGTTTAGGGCAGCACCTTTTTGTTACTGTTTCCATAACTTTTTTTATGGGGCAGGGTTGTTAGCCCTGCGCCCAACCCCCAAACACCTACACCTGGAGGACCGGTGGACCATTCTTGACACTTACGTTTATTACAGCACCTGGTATTCCTAAATGGTCACACATCTAAGTATTGCTCAGGTTTGGTGTATTCAACGCGATATAGCCGTAGGTGCCCCCTAGGTTCGAATTTGCACGAGATACTAGATTAGCAACTAGATCCCACCCTTTTACAGTGAAACCGATAAAATGCAACCGCAACTTCTACTCCAACAGTTTCTTTTCTCGTACTTCCCGACTGTGGAACTCCCTTCCACATGACTGCTTCCTAGACGGCTACAATCTCCAGGAGCTTAAATTTAAGGTCAATAGACACCTCCTCACACACTAACTCGCTTCCATTCTTTCAAACACTCTTCCCACCCACCCAACTATCTATCACCCCCTTCTGACATTTCCTATATCTAACCACTCTTTCTATTTACCTTCCCCTATGTAGCCCCAAGCGCAATAGTGGCAGTGGAATGCCTTGCTTGGGGTGAAACGATTAAAAAAAAAAAGACATATATATATATCTTTTTGATCATCTGAAGAACTGGAGCCCAATTTAAATAAGCTTTTCGAATGCGTTCTTTTCACCGAAACTAATTTCCAAAATTCATATGCCAAAATTGCAACTTTCGTTCTGCATTTTAAGGCCTTTATATGTGGACATATTGCATTTACTTACGCGCAAATAGCCTTGCGGAAGGTATTAATCCATCACTTTTGCCGCCAGCTATGGGTTAAATAGTAGAACAGATTGGGCTCTAAAATTGATAAAGAAAATTGTCTTCTTCTATCTGCCTTATTCTTTCCGGACGTAGTTGATAATGGCCCTCCATGTCTCCCTCTCCCTGTTGGCTCTTAGCACGCTACCTCCGTTCTGCCATCCACCCACCATCCACCCGCTCAGGCCAGTTAAAGACGTTACCTTCCCACTATCTGGCCTGTTAGTATCAGGTTCTCCAACCCTCCTTCCTCACTGCCTGTCACATGAACTTTAGCTGTCTCTTCCTGATGTTCCGTATTAATTTCTTTTTCGTTTCCATCCTTTCCTAAATAAAATAACGAGTAATAAAAAATAGAAAACAAAATATATTTCTCCATGATGCTAAGAGCAAAGTTGCCAGATTAACCTATTTGTTTTTAAAATACGACGAGTTGACGTTGAAGTCTATGTAATAAAAATATTTCCTGCTTCGCTATTTTTAGCTTTCTTTGCCCCAAGATGTAAACACGTGATGATTATATTACCACTGAGGAATGTTATTTTTCCTGGTTCACTGATGACTGACGTCACATGTTTCTTCCAAAACCTCAATTTATTAAGTAGGTCAAATATTCTCTTTAGTTGTTTCAACTCAGCGCAAGGCTGAAATGGGCGACCATACTACTGACCCATCCTATCTTATGGATTAAGTAAAATAAAACAATTAATTATAGTCTAAACGACGCAAAATTCAAAATGACACTAACCTCATTTTAACATATATACAGGGCGCGATGGATGAATTATCGTCAGTTTGACGCAAAAAACTGAAGAATAAATACTGAAGAATAAATTTACTTAATAAAATTACCAATGATTTCAATCACGGCCTCCAGATTACGTCGGAGTCTCCTTGGTGAATTTTGACATAATCCTTGCCTTCAGTTCATCTTTGATGTTACAAGGAGTTTTTTTTGTCTCTTGCTCAACTTCTTCTCAAATACAATTATCATGGTGTCTGGCGAGTTTTGTAGTCTGATGTATGAGGTGCTGTGGTCAGATGTAAGGAGTGATGTGGTCGCGGAAATTGTCTGACAGCTATAATTGGGTTCTCACATATGTTTGGCATGGTTTCTTGTTGCGAGACACAGGATCTTCTAGTAGCCTTTCACTTGACTCGAGGCAGCACTATCTCTTCTTGATGTAGGCCTCCAATTTAAGACTAAGGTCCTTACCAACAAATTCAGAAGTTCTTTTCTTATCAGACCGGTTAGTGAGTTTCTCGAGCTGCAGTCATTTGTATTAAAAAGAAAAAACGGCCATCAACCTTTGAAATGATTTGACACACAGACATGAACGTGTAGTGCACTGGATATCGGTTCGGAAGGAGAAATCAGAGAGACGAGTTCGAATTTCAGTTCAATTTGTTGTATTTATTTACACGCAAAGGGAAAGGTAAGATCTCTTCTCTTCCCTCCAGCTATAGGTTAAATAACAAGAACAAGCGTGCATCCCTTATGACACTAAACTAACTGTGTAAAAATAATCACTGATATTCACATCTGAGATTCCCGCACTGTAGTCTTTTATTTTTTGGGTATCTGTGGGGTGGGGGTGGGAGTGATGCAAAAATAAGACGATGAAAGCAACACTTCGTTTCTCTTCCCCACACTCTCTTATCACCCCCTCCCCCACGCTTCATTCTTTTCCCTTCGCTTTGTATCATTTTTTCTGTCTGCGATGATAGCATTTCCATCTGATCTGTTGATTGAAGAAACTACTAATAGAAAAATGGGCGTCGATCTGCAGCTTTTCATAAACCTCCTGTTTTGGTGACAGGCTTTCTACACACAAACGGTGCCACATTCCATTGTCTATTTTAATTTTTTTTTTATTTCGGGTGACAGCTTGCAAAAACCGTATCCAATTGTTTTTCATCTTGCTCAGTCGTTGCCAAAACATTAACAAAAAATAAGTAAAAAAATAACGAAAAGAAGAATTCAGACTCACTAGAATATAATTAAGACCAACTTTCAGGAGCTTTTGCATGATTATCAAATACTGATTACCAAAATTTCATAGACATTTTTAGCCCGTTTCAAAAAATATAGACATTTTCAGTATTTTTAGAACCGATATTCTCCTTAAAACATCCACGTTGCCCACATGCTCTGCATATGGTATTCTTAGAATCCTTCCAAGAAACATATTTTTGATGAATCGTCTTCAATTTAGGAACGAAATATTCCTGTATCGTATGCTCTTAAATAGCTTCGTCAGGTTGCGACACGCATGGTGCCAAGCAGTTTAAATATTTAAACTGTCAACTGTATACAACGACAAGGTCAATTGTGACAAAAAAGGCTTGAGCGAGCAAACCCTGCGAATCTTTGCAAAAGTAATCCTTCTTCGAACATTACAGACTGGCACTATTGAATCATGAACAAAGAACTGCAAGAAATAATAAAAACTACATCATTTGAAGACTACCAACAGCAGCAATGACTAAAACGTATAGCAAATGTAACTATTTCTTAAGTTCAGTACCATACGCAATACACTCTTGGACGATAATGTCTCTTTCGTTATATGATTGAGTAGGCAGGAGATTACCCTACAGTAGGTTGCTGTTTCTTTCTACGGTAAACTAGTTTCTATAAGACCCGGTCTGTCCATTGCTGGTTAGGAGAAGTGATGCAGTCATACCTTTTCCAGGGGTATTTTCGCATAAATGAAATTAATGGAAGCGACTGGAATTTAAACTTGGTTCTTCCGTCTTCTGATTCTGAGCCTTTTATCCATCACATAGCAATGAGATAATAACCACTGGTGGGCGATGATAAACTGAACAAAAATGGTCGACGATTGGATAATTTAGTGGGCGATATAGGACGTTGAGAATTAAACAGGTATTTCAACATAGGCTACACACCAAAAAATATTCAAAAGTAATATGCAAAGACTTTGTATTAATCCCATAAACTTAAAGCAACTGAAAAACAAAAGAATGCTGCGGACATCATGGACCAAGCATGTGAGCAATGATGAGGTTTTGGAAAGGATGGAAACGAAAAGAAAATTAATCTACTAAATAGGTGAGCGGTGGAAAATGTTTCCTTGAGCGTTGACTCAAAAGAATTTGGAATCTCTGAACTGGATAACTAGCTTCCTCTTAGTATTAAATATATTCAAAGTGAGGTGAAAGAAAATGTCGCCATTTATACAATGGGTATTATTTTCAGCTAACTGCAATTATACTTTCTACGTACTCATTGAACCGACCTGGCTTTGCTTGGCTTTAGTCGTATATCGTTCATTTAACAAGGAAACGATCTGTGCCCAAAAAGGTTAAAAAAGGCTAATGTTGCATTCAGTTTAACTCATCCATATTATTCTACCGAAGTTGTATATATATGGTGTTATTAATTAAATAGTACTGAAATGTGATATATCGTCAGATCTTTTTCTGGATGCATTAACGTAAACGACATCACCATAGGTAGCATTTTCTGAGTGGTCATCTCAAAAACTGCTGTCTCCTTGTAGATATGAAGGTTAACTACTGATTATATTTGCCTTCAATTGGAAAAGATAGTCTGCGAGACGAAACACTGGTAACTTGCGAATAAATGATAATAATAATGATTCATAATTAGCCACATTCAAACATTTCAGAGCTGCCTACTATTTTTTTTTTGTTTATGCCTATTATTTTACTCATAGGGTTTAAATCTGACGAACCGAAGCGATTAAGAGAAATACGTTTTTGATCTCATGTTCATCTGGTTCTGTTTTTTTTTTCTTTTTAATTTTGAAATTGATAATTTCTTTTTAAAAAATCCAAGACTTACCATGTTAAACGATGAGTAAGAAATCACTTCGCTAATTTATTAGACGCAATTGCTGCCAGGAATCCGTTCACACACACACACACACACACACACACACACACACATATATATATATATATATATATATATATATATATATATATATATCCTACTTGTCTAACTATAGACACAGAACAGATTAAGTTTCAGATGAGTGGTTGAAAGAGAACAATGACGTCAGAGCTTATATATACTAAGAAAAGTAAAAGCATACCTTGTTCTCATATATATTTATGTTTGTATATATATATATATATATATATATATAACAGATCTGTCTGCGGATGACTATAGTATATATATATATATATATATATGCGTGTATCTGTGTGTGTGTGTGTGTGTGATTTAATTGTAGATAAAAGGGCGCAAACGTGACTGAGCATTAAAAATAGACGGATATTGATAGTATGGTGATGCAACAGATTTTTCAAGCACAAAAATGTACGGATAATCAAGATAGTGAAGGCTGAGTTGTGATGTGCCAATTCTCGGATGGAGGGAGGTTCAGAATATTATTCTTAGACAAACTTCTTAAAAATTGTTTGCCGAGTTCAAATTTTGACTCTGAAGCTTGAGACGTGAGTCGAGGAAGCGGTTCGGTTTCGTAAGTCGAAGCAGGACTTTTATTTTTTTTCGAATCATGAAATTTTCGATCCAGAAAAGTCCCACCTCTCTCTCTCTCTCTCTCTCTCTCTCTCTCTCTCTCTCTCTCTCTCTTTTCATAAAAAGTTATCTTTCGCCGTGAGTTAGAGAGAACTTATTTATGGATTATTATCCTGTTTTCTACTGACGGACTGTGATTTTAAGAGATTAGTCAAACGATCTGAAACTTGGTAATACTCACACGCCCAAAACACACACACACACACACACACACACACACAAGCACAATCACACACACAAATACACACACGTATACTGAAAGCATACAAGCACAAAATACAAATAATAGAATATATATATATACCAAATGTCTAAAGTCGATGCCTAAGGCTTAAAAATAATTAAAAAAATTAAAAATACGCCCAAAATACAAACACAATCGCACCCCTATATATATATATATATATATCGTCCGATCATCGAAGTTATTGAGCCTGGTCATTACATAGATGGGTGACCGTTTGGGAATACCAGGTGATGTAACGTAAAAAGCAAGAATGGTCCATTGGTCCTCTAGGTTTGAGGGTTGGGCGCAGGGCTAACAACCACCATAAAAAAAACAGTTGTGTTACGGAAACAGTAAGAAAAAGTTACTGCCTTACACACCACTGAGTGCAAAAGGGTGAGATGATATATATATATATATATACCAAGTGACTAAAATCGATGCCTAAGGTTTAAAAATAATTAAAAAAAATAAAATCTCTTTCTTCATGGTTTTATTTTCATTTTGATTTCAAGTTAATAGATAAAATTTAATATTTTCAATAAGTAAAATTCTTTAGTGTATTTCAAAAGCAAATTTAAATAAAATTTAAATTAATTTGAAGGAGTTTTTTTTTCTAAAACATTTGATTAGCGTCCTTTTTAGTCGTCTTTCATTACAGCGTAATTTTGTTTATTACAATATCGTTTTTGTCAAACTTTATTTTAGAAATATTAGCTGATTTAAACTAAACTTAATCTGATTTTAAACAACTATTATTTACATTAAGTTTAAAATGTCGTAGAAATGTATTTTTAACCAGACAGTCGCTGTTTAAGGCGTTCGTCGGTTTGACAGGTTGATGGTGTTAGATATTTGTCTAATATCTGATGATATTTATCTAATGTTGTTTTATGAAGTCTTTAAGCGTTAGCAAAATTATTGAATTAAGCCTTTACATTCGAAGGACAATTACAGAGATAAAGATATATTTTTAGGGTGTTTATTTTGAAATTAAGCTGTCATTTCACTCTGAGTAACTGTTATAATTATTTCTTTTTTTCTTTTCGGCTTGGCTTAATTAGCTAACACGACAAGTCTGTAATGCGAAAAAATTAAAAAAGATTTTGAATCTTTCAAACTTCCTACCAAATTCATCACCTTTTGAGCTTTGAACACCTATTATACGTACTTTTTTAATACTTTATTTTTTCTTCTATGTGCCGGGTCACTTTAGGACGTGGGCGATCATGGCCGTTCATCTCTTTTAACTCTTTCTCCTGTTATCCCACTTAACCCTCACTCTGCAATTCATCTGCTCCATTCCATTAAGTACGTCACGTGTTGCTTTCCTTTGTTTCTCTTTCCCTTTATCTATCCCGTGAGCTTAATATTCTTCAAATCCCTTTTCCTCATTATATGTCACACAAACATCAGCTGTCTTTTTTCTGATGTTAAGTATCAATTGTCTTTTCACGTCAATCCTCACCAAAACTCATATGTTTTCTCCATGGTATCCTCAGCATCCTTCTGTAGAACCACATTTCGGTTGATTCGAGTCTTTTCTTCATCTTTGATGAGATTGTCCAGTATTCACATCCATACTGAATGGCAGATATCAAAAATCAATCCTGTACTCTCTTCTTTGTTTCCAGAAAAATTTTCATGTCTCTTAATACTGAACTCAGATACTGGAATATATCCTTGGCCATGTCTATCTGCCTTCGGATCTCAGTGTCGCCCTTTCTGTCCTCTGTTAGAACATTTCCAAGGTATTTAAATTTCTGTACCTGCATGATTTTAGTATCTCCGACTTGTAGTTGGCATTTTTGGCTCCTCTTTTTACTGATGACCATGCATTCAATCTTCAATGCAGTAGTTCTCCCTGTCCACTTTCTTTAAATACTTCCTGTAGAAAGTCTTTTAGTTTCTTTTCTCTGTCTGCTCTCAACACTGTATTATCAGCGTATCTTATATTGTTCGGATCGCAGCCGCGACTGACGAATCCTGGCAGGATTTCTAAAGATCCCAGAATTGTCTCGCTGTATGGGTTGAATAGATCTGGTGAGAAGACACATCCTTGTCTTACACCTCTTTCTATCTGCTGAACTTCGTGTGCGGCAGTTTGCTGCCAATGCAGGTTCTTGATTACTCTAATGTCTTTCCCGGACGTCACTATCAGGTCTTTGTGGCGTACTTTGTTGAATACCTTTACGTAGTCTATGAAATACATGTATACGTCTTTCTGCATTTCTATTGCCCTTTTTTGATAACATTCTAAGCATTCCTTGTTCCAGTGTTCTAGAGGTAACCGCACTGTTCTTGTCCTGTTTCAGATCTGATTCTGCTGCGCACTCTACTCCTCAGAATTCGGATGATGAATTTTGTTTTGTCATGAAGCTGATTTCTTTGGTGGGGGGTTCACGTATGTTTTCACCTGGCTTCTTAGGCAGTGCTATGAAAATAGGTCTGCTTTGGTCTTCTGGAATATGACCGCTGTTGTAGATTTCATTTATTTATTTGACTTTGTCTACGCCGAAATCGGATAAGGCTACCAGCATCTCTATTACAATGCCATCTAGTCCTGCTGCTTTTTTTCTATTCAGTTTGATCAGTACAGCTTCTATTTCTGATTTTGATACTTCTGGTCTGTCGATATTTCTGTTTATTGTCGGTTGCTCTCATCTGTCAAATAGATCTCCTACATAGTCTTTTCACCTCTGAAGTATTTTTCTTTTCTCTAATAAAAGCGTTCTATCCTTGAATTTTATACATCCTGTTGAAGAGCATGTCTTTTGTGCTGTCAGTTCTCTTAATCTTTTTATACATTTCTTCATTATTAGTTGTGTTCAATTTCGCGATTTCTGCACATTTATCGTTGAGCCATTCCTCTTTAGCCTGTCTACACTTTCTTCTTACTTTCTTGTGTAGTTTTCTGTATTCCGTTCGATGTCTTGGTATTGTTTTCTGTCTCTTTTGCATCATATCGAGTATCTCACCCATGATCCACTCATTTTTCCTTCTACGTTTGCCGATGTAACTAACGCTTCATTCAGTGCATCCCATTTCGTGTTTCCGTTTGCCAATTTTTTCCTTGTATTTTTTCACACAGTCTGTGTATTTTTTCTGTAGGTTGAAGTCGTTCACGAATCTGTTGTATTGCAGTCTGGGTGTTGCACGAGGCTTCTTCAGTCTCCGAAATTTCATCCTTTCTTTACATATAACCGGGAGACGGTCGCTTCCACGGTCGGCCGTTGGATAAATTATACAATGAACAACTTCATTCCTGCCATCTTCTGTATATAAGACTCATTTTTCTCCACTGTCATTGCAATTGCCTATACCGAATTTGGCAACTGTTATAACTTCCCTTTCCTTACCTACTTTGCCATTCAGATCCCCAATGATAATTCTAATTTCTTGTGATTTACCCTCAGCTTTGTCCAGTATGACAGAAATATTATATTTTCTCATCAGTGTTTTATGTTGTCGGTGCATAAGCTACTATAACCGCAATGTTGACTTAATTTCCTTTCAGTTTAACCACGAGGACTCTTTCGGATAACTGACCGTACTCCAGAATGCAATTATTCATATCTTGGTCTTGTATCAATCCGACTCCCTTTTCATTATTTTTACCGACTTCGTATACGACTCTATGTCACTGACAAAATATTCGTTGTTTCGCCACCTAATTTTGCAAATTCTTAGAAAATTCAATCTACTCATGTACTGCTTGACATTCTTCAACTGTTCACAGTTGTTCAGTGTTCTGATGTTCCATGTCCCTAGATTTTTTTTTGTAACCATATCACCCCAAGCAAGGCGGTAATGCCACTGAAGCGCAGGGGGCTACGTAAGAATGAAAAGAGAAAGCCGGGAACCACATCCTAAACAGGGAACAAGGGATGAGCCTCTACACCTGTACAATAGACGTGGGTGGAGTGTGAACTGGGTGATAGTTTAGTCTATCTACTCCAATTGAGGAAAACAAAAAGAAAGAAAAGAGTGAAAAAATTGGAAAAGAGAAAGCCGGAAACCACATCCTAAAGAGGGAACAAAGGATGAGCCTATACACCTGTTCAATAGACGTGGGTGGAGTGTAACAGTCTCAGGACAAGGTTCTGGTGACACCTATTGCTCATATTGTTCATTTACAGGCTAGGTACCAGCTCCGAATCCTCTTTGTGCCGTTGGCGATAACAGTCGCTGGATGACGATAAGGTGACACCTGTTGTCCATGTAGGTTCTTAACGGTTGAGGAGTGAATTCCTTTAGACTTAACACCCTTGACGCTGTTTGGCTTTTCGTAGGAGTAATAGTAGAATGGTTTCCTGTTGCTTTGTTCACGATGGTTTAGTTTGCTCACCGTTTGCTCCTTTCTTCTGCTGTTTCTGTAGGTTTCGTTTTTTATCCTACCGGGTTTCTAACATCCCATCAAAAAAACATCCCAAAAAACCTTGGAGTGAGCTCGCCGGTCCTATTGCCGACAGTCCGATAGTGAGTTTCTTTTGACATTATATATACATAAAGAAAATAAAATAATTTTAACTTGTATTCTTACCTATGTTTTTTTGATACGGTGTTTACGTTAATCTCTCTGCTGCTGTAGCTAATCACAGACTTTTGGGACGTATTAATAGGGTGTTGGAGAGCGAGAGAACTTGGTTATTAAATTCCGACTTAATATAAGTCCGAATAGACACCTTTACGCAGATAATCTAGTTTCAAAGTTGAATATTTATTGAGTAAAGGGACTTTTTTGAATTGAAAACATTTATGCAAACTTTACATTTCACATTTTTGGTTCATTTGGTATGCTTCGTTCAGAAAGAAGCCAGATTAGCGAAAAGGGAGTTTATAACAAATATAGATAAGATACAGAGATAGAGAAAGAGAAAGAGAGAGAAAAAGAGAGAGAATTCAGAACTAGCCTGATGACGGAGGGGTTTCGTCTAGATATATTGCCAAAGGTACATCCATTATTACTATATCTGAAGAAACACATCAAGAGAAATGAAACGTAATAAATACAGTGATAAATTTCAAGAGGTCGATGCTCACTGGGTGCATCATAAATGTTGCTTGGTCCTGATTAAAGGACGCTGACTAATTGATACTTTGTAAATCAGTTAACTGCCATACGTGATACATGCTTTGGGCGATCATGTCTCGAAAGAGACATGACTGACTGGACAGAAGATTACTCCGCAGTAGTTTGCCATTGCTTTCTACGGTAGACTGGTTGCCAGCCAAGGCTATAGAACTCACTCTGTTCTGTTATTTAACCCATAACTGGAGGGAAGAGACAGTTAATTTCTTTCCCAAGGGTATTTGTGCGTAAGTGAATGCAAGGAGTTCAACTGGAATTCAAACTCGGCACCTCGATTTGTCATTTTGAGTCGATATCTACTGCACCATATCTACTGCACCATAACGCATATGCATATTATTATAATGGTTCGATCATAATTCGGTGTTAGAAATCGACGAACATGCTTTACACTTTGTAAATCCCATAGATAGACAGTTTAATGATTTCAAACCACACTGTGAGACTGAAACACGTAGCTATGTGCCCTTATAATCTATTAAGTAATTGATATCAATAACGATATCAGGGCTATTCTCTGTAGATGACTCAAAACTTTAGCTTTAGACAAGACAGTCAGTTAAGTGCCACTGGGCGATCATGTCTCTTTCAAGTCATGGCTGACTAGGTAGAAGATTTTCCCGTAGTAGGTTTCAATTACTTTCTGTGGTAGACTGGTGGTCAACCAAGGCTATATAATTTTAATTTGCTCTACTACTCAACCCATAGCTGAGATGGAGTCATACCTTTTTCAAGGGTATTTGCTCGTAAGTCAAAACAACGAATTCAGCTGAAATTCGAAATCGGCTGTATGATTTCTCATTACGAGGCAATATACATTACACCACAACGCACGTCCATCCTTAGACAAGATATATCCTAAAATTTGCTAATCCTACAGTTACTTTTTTTCTATGTACTGTGTCCCTTCAGAAACGTTGGTGATAATGGCTCTCAACAATGTCCTGTCGCTTGTAGCTGTTAATTAGACCCGGGATTGGAAGAGATACCAAAAAAAAAAAAAAAAAAGGTAAGAGAAGTCTTCCTCATGAAAGAACACGAAACATAAAAAAGAAATAGTCAGAAACGTATGTTTTAAAAAGAATCTAGGAAATCTTCTTGTTGTTAGATAGCAAGAACCATTCCAGGCGACGGAGTTGGGAAGATTGAGAGAAAAAAATATTTTGTTTATTCGTATTCCAGATTTGTCGTGTTCGCTAATTTAGTGATACTGAAAAAAAAAAAAAATTAAACACGTATTCCGAGTACAGTGACAAGTTAATTCAAAATTAGCACCCCAATAATATTTTTATCTTTCTATAATCGTCCTTCGAATGCAAAATTAATAGATTCCTTAACGGATTTATGATATCTCACATCGACTCAGTCATATAGTAAAATTACGTCTTTCAGCTTTAATAATAATAATAATAATAGCAATAATAATAATAAAACACACACACACACACACACACACACACACATATATATATATATATATATATACGAACACTGCTACTTTAACGACCATTACTAGTCCCAGTTCTAAGGCCGAGGATCGAATTATAGTATTCTACACTAACTCCTAACAAAGTTCCAATTATTGTAATCTTCCCGTATTTAATATATATTCATTATTTCCTATTTAACGTTATTCTTGCTGGACCTTTAATCGCGTCCACGATAATATTCACATCTATCTATCTATCTATCTATCTATCTATCTATCTATCTATCTATCTATCTATCTATCTATCACAGTGTCCATATCAGACTTTCTTTATAAGAATATACATATCTCTCTTTCTCGAACATCCGTGGTATCCGCTCCAAATTTGCAGCTTTGAATCCTCCCTCCAAGTAAACTCACTTGAATTTTTTTTTTTTAATCATATCACCCCGAGCAAGGCGGTAACGCCACTGAAGCGCAGGGGGCTACGTAAGAGTGAACAGATTGGAAAAGAGAAAGCCGGAAACCACATCCTAAGCAGGAAGCAAGGGATGAGCCTCTTCACCTGGTCAATAGACGTGGGTGCAGTGTGAACCGGGCGATAGTTTAGTCTATCTAGCTCTCTGTGAAACTAACCTTGTCCCTTTATTCCTTCGTCTGATTTCTATATTCCTGGTTACTTCCCATCTTTAAGAAGGACTCCAGTGTCCGTATGCATGGAATTGGCGTTTATGTTAGCGAACATCTCCGTCTAGCTAGGGTGACTTCTCTTGTATCTCCTGACCATTTTTCCATGTGTCTCCGTCACTCCCTACTAAGTTCGGTTAGCTATATTTTCTTTCTCTACCACCCCCTTCATTTCCTGACTGTTCTATACTTGACAGCATCTCGAACAATATAGATAAGCCTCTCTCATCCGTTCGCTCATATATTTGTGTCAGGAGACTTTAATGCCCACCTTGTCAAGTGGCTGAAAAATCTATCACAGATTTTTCTGGTGACCATACCATTAATCACTTATGCAAGTGGTGGATTTTTCTACACGTTTCTCCAATAAACCTAATGGAACTGATTCTTTGCTAGATCTCTGTTTCACTTCTATCTCTGACTGTTGTCGTGTCATGCACCTTTGCACTTTTAGCAACTCTAATCATGCTGTGATTTCCGTTGATATCTCCGTCCACCCCCTTCCTCCAAGGAACCTCCGACCAGCAGAATATATTGCTGCTACCAAAGAGCAGACAGTCTTTCCGCGATTTCCTGGAAACAATATTTTTAGTCTTCCCATTTAAGACTGTGCTTCCGAGGTCTCCTCTTGAGTTAAAGCTTTCATTCCAGCCGGGAAGTTATGACTTAAGCCCCATTCTTCCCCCTGTTCCGCCCCCTATTGCCCACAGGTATCATTTCTTCCGGTTTTATCGGAGCCAAGCGTCTGACTATAATAGGCGCCTTTTAAACTCTGCTTGTAATGAGTAAAAGAGAATCCTAAATAATCCTAAATAATGCTAAGTTGTTGTTTGCTGAAAGAATGAAACAGCGTATAGCATTCCGCAAGTTTGGCTCCAAAGACTACTGGCGGCTTTGTAAAAATGGCTTAAACAACAGAAAGCCCCCAATCCCCACTTTTATCAATAAATTTGAGGTCCTCACATTTTCAGCGGACAAGGCTGAATGCTTTGCTTCCAGATCCTACACCAACTCAACATATGATTCGTTTGGTGTATTCACATCTGTTTGCCCACCTCGAACTCAACTGAGTAATGCTTAAATTACATTCTCGCTGGTAATTTCAAAAGCTTGACTCCCGTAAGGCAAGCGGAAGTGACGGAATACCAATCATTATCCTGAAGAAATGTGCCACTGAACTCTCATATGACCTCTCAAAACTCTACAATTACTGCCTTTCTGCTTCCTTTTTTCCTGTCTGCTGGTAATCCTCCTCTGTGGCTCCTGTATTTAACAACTCTGGAGAACTCTCAGACCCCTCTAACTATCGCCCTATCAGCCTCCTGTTTGAGGCCACTATCAATGCTGAAGTGGTACAACATTTCACAGTCCACGGCCTCTTTTCCGATAAACAGTATCATTTCCTCTCCACCAGGTCTATTGCTGATATGCTAACGACCATCACAGAGTAAATATACCAGGCTCTGGATAAGAACTGCGAAACTAAAGCTGTTGCCTTAGATATCTGAAAAGCATTTGACAGAGTCTGACATGCTGGCCTTCTACGAAAGTGACCGGGCTATAGTATAACTGGACGCTTGTTTGATGTAACTGGACGCTTGTTCGATCTAATTTCAATTCGCGTAATAAAGGTAGTATTGAATGAGCATGCTTCCAGACACTATCATACGAACGCAGGTATCCCTCAAGGCTCTATCCTAGGTCCTACGCTTTTTCTCATCTTCATCAACGATCTCCATGATCTAATCAAATCCCAAGTAGGCATCTACGCTGACGATACCACCACTTACACCCGTCTCGTTAAGAAATCTGTCCAGGCTGACGAAGCTAACCTTGCTGCCGATCTTGAAAAGGTCCTCCAATCTGTGGTAGACTGGGGTAAGAAATGGCTCGTAAATTTGAAAGCTTCCAAAAACAAGGCTGCTATCACTTAAGAACCATAGAGAATTGCTTCTACCCTCTATCAGCATGGATCAGGCTAGACTTCCTGAAATCAAACCAGTGCGCCTCCTCGGCCTCAAGTGATATGACTACATTGAATACATAGCTAAATCTTCTGCTAGGAAGGTCGGTTCACTGTGTAGGCCCAGGAAGTTTTTTCTCGTCTGAATCCATCTTGCACATGTATAATTCGCCCGTACATTGAATATTGCTGTCACGTCTGGTCGGGTGCCCCTGCTATTCATCTTGGGCTTCTTGACAAAATCCAACGGAGAATCTGCAATGTAATTGACCCCGACCTGGTAGCTCAACTCCAGTCACTTTCACACCGACATAATGTGACTTCCCTCTGTTTCTTCTATAAATATCTTCACAGCTTCTTCTTTGATGATGCTCCCTCTGCATGAATTTCCCCGAACTACTAGAGTAGCGACTAGGATCCAGCCATTTACAGTAAAACCAATCAATTATAACCGCAACTTCTATGGAATTCTACGGCCTATGGAATTCTCTTTCGTATACTTGCTTCTCTGACAGCTATAATCTCCAAAGATTTAAATGCAAAGTCGATTGACATCTCCTATCTCTTTGACTCGCATCCTTTTCCTGACAAACCTTGTATCATGTTCTTCTCCCAGTCTACTCTACTCTCATACAACTCTCTTCACATCAGTGTTCTCATCCTTCTCTTATCCATTCTCTGACACCCCCTGTAACCTATTCCTTCTTCTCCCAACTCTCCTCATGTAACCTCACCAGTAGCAGTACTGCCTTGCTTGGGGTGAAATGAATATAAAAAAATATCTATCAATCGATTTATTTATCTATCGTAATATATATATATATATATATATATATATATATATATCCGAGTGAATACAGAACTACCCACACCCACACCACTCTATGAAAAATGTATATCGGAAATACCATGAACGTATTTAAAAAGCGATTTTACAATCACCTCCCATCCTTCAATAACTAAGAATAACAAAACATGACATCTCTCTCCAAATACTTTTGGAAGTTACAAGACGAAAATAAAACGCCTAAAGTTAAATGGAAAATCCTTAAACAAGCAAGAACAGCTAAATTTATAAAGGAACCATGTTTCTTCTGTCTTCAAGAAAAAATTGAAATCCTTAAATATATGAATAGTAACAAGCTTTTATACCAGAGGCATGAAACCACAGTAAACTGCAAGCACATTAGAGAACTAACATTACAGTCATGCTAAAAAATACTACAATAGCCAGAGCTAGAACCTCATGGAAAAATTTTTCTAAAAAAGATTTAAAATAATTCTATAGAAAAAATCGAATTACTAAATTCTAAAGTAAGGTTTAATATTCATAATTAACTTAGAAATTTTTCTCAAAAAATTAAAAATGTTGTAGAAGAAATCGATTTACTAAATTTTAAAGTAAGGTTTAATAGCCATCACACAAAACTTCAACTATTACCTTAAATACAAACACACCTATTACCTATTCACCTATTACCTCAAATACAAACATTCTACTTTCCTCCTACATTAAATTCTACTTATTACGCACTTATTACCTGCGTTTCTCTAGTACCTAAATAACCCTAACATTAAAATTTACCTCTTACATTAAATTTTACTACAAACGGTGATATAATAAAAATTTGAAATTTAATAGAAAAAATCGGTTTCCAAATTGTGATCTAATTAAGATTTAAAATTCAATTGAAAAAATCGACTTCCTAAATCCAAAATTATGATTAAATATACAAATTTAGATTATTTACAAAAACCCTACTTAAATACAAAAAATATTCTGTATTGGATACGCATCCAACCCCTAACCTATTCCTCTAAGAAATCCTAAAGGATATAGTCTAGTCACAAGATATATATAAATAAAACACTCTAGCTACTAATGGTAAATCTGTCTAGAATTCAAAGACACTCATTAATCAAACATACTCACTACCCACATACTCACTACCCACACCCACATCACCCTCCTCAAAATTCTAAAGTTCAATCAGCAGTACTTGCTCCCTTATCCACGCCAACCCCACATCACATACACAAGTGAATAAGTATAAGAATAGAAATTTTAAATTAAAAATTTAATAGAAAAAACGGTTTCAAAGCTGTGATCTAATTAATAATTAAAAATTAAAAATTTAATAGGAAAAATATATTTCCTAAATCCAAAGTTAAGATTAAATATACAAATTTACATAATTATAAAGACTCTGCTTAAATACAAAAATATTCGTCTCCACCTCCTACCGGCTTTTCTAAAAAGTCTAAAGGATATAGTCTAGTCACAAGATAATAAAAACTTACATTCTAACTGCTAAGTTTAAATCTGTCTAGAAATCAAAGACTCTCATTAATCAACCACTTTAAGAACACTCTCTCCAAAATTCCAACGGTCAGAGATTTGTTCCCCTATCACTAACCGCCACCAACACCTCAAACACAACTGACCAAATATAAGAAAAGAGGCTTTCCATTCCTTTACATACCACCTGATGAGGTACCGAAGTTTCAATGTCGAAACAAATGAACCTTTGTTGTGGATATATATAGAAAAATTATGTACGTTCTAATATATATATATAACTCTCTCCATATCTATCTATCTAGCTCTCTCTCTTTCTTAGGGTGCTCATATCTATCTATCTATCTATCTATCTATCTATCTATCTATCTATCTATCTATCTATCTATCTATCTATCTAAAAGTATATATATGTATATACTAATGCATAGACATATATGTGTGTGTGTATATATATATCACTCTATCTGATTATGTATTAATCTCAGTTGTCCATATCTATCTATCTATCTATCTATCTATCTATCTATCTATCTATCTATCTATCTGTCTTTCTCATTGTGTCCTTATCTATTTATCTATCTATCGATCTAGTCTATTTCAGTGTATATATATATATATATATATATATATATATATGTGTGTGTGTGTGTGTGTGTGTGTGTGTGTGTGTGTGTGTATAAATAGATAGATTAATAGATCGATAGATAGATACATTGATAGATGGATTGATATATTCGGACAGACTGGTGCGCTTTTGTTCAGGTATCAAATTTCGTCTCAACCGTCGAGCAGAAACCAACGTCAAGTTAATTGTGCAGAATATTTTCACCTCTTTCACGGAAAATGCTAATACAATTGGATTTTTCATTTATAGGCAATCATGGAAAAATCGGAAATTATTTCAGGCTGATTTAGTTAGGTTCCTTGAACATTTTCTGATTCATCATTTTGAACTGAAAAAGTTAAAGTGAAAATTCATGTAATAGAAACACCTCTCTACACTTGTCCCAAAGAAGCCCAATGTCATTTGAATTGCTGGCAAAGTGATGCAATAGGGACACACCATAAATAGTATATCAACTTACCGAAAGGCTATCTAGATTGAATGCCGACGTAAAGTGTTTCATGTAATTAAGAAAATACTCTTTAGTTTTACAGCTGTGCATGATTGACAATTTTAACTGGTTGGTCACCAGATTACTAGATATAAAAGTACATCACTTAGCCTCCTTAATAAAGTACTTTGACTTTTGATTAAACTCAAGTATATTTACGACTGTTCTTGAATAAAAAAAAGTTGAAAAACTAATGTGATATTTTAATTATGTGTAAATACCTGTTCCAAAATATATCACCTACATTTGCCTTAGTGAAGTCCATCAGAGGATGGGATGCGTTGGTTAAGATAAGTTTTCTATTTTTACTCATACGTAAATTTCATATATATATAAAACTTATTTGTTTTCCAGAAAATATTAAAAAAATGAGTCATCTGGCATAAATGTAACCTGCGTAGAATTGTCATAAGACACCATATCCTCTGCTTTTGAGACAAACACACACACAGAGAGGGAGAGAGAGTGAGTGAGAGAGAGAGAGAGAGAGAGAGAGAAGGAGAGTACTGTGCAAAAAAATATTAGGAGAACTATTTTATCTTTTATCAAAATAAAGTTTGAAATCACTCCTGTCCTAACACTTTTGCATACTACCGGTAGTGTGCAAAATTATTATGACAGGGTAATTTTCCTAAAATCCTCACTGAAATTCAAATACAGGGTGAAAAGCCAAACATTCGTAAGAATTATTCAACTAAAAAGGAAGAGGAAGGAAGGCTTCGGAATTTGAATTGGCCCCCAGATATTTCTATTGAACATCGACGGGATATTTTGAATTAAAAAAAATGATAAATCTAATGTTACTTTGTAAGACACACTTTGCAAACAAATGCAAGCTGCTTGGCAGGAGATACCATTAGATACATTGAAGCAGTTTGTGATGTCACTGCCTGACAGAATGAAGGCTGTGATCAAAGCAAATGGTTATTATACGAAATATTAAATTTATTTTGTAACAAGTATTTTTTTCTTGTTAAAGCATTTGTTGAGCAAATCAAATATAATTTCTTTAATTAAATTGTTTATTTTCTGCCAATATGCCTCATAAAATATAAAATAGTTCTTGTCCTAATACCTTTGCACAGTATTATATGTATCTCTCTCTATCTCTCTCTATCTCTCAATATATATATATATACTGAACAGTTATAGGTCAGATTTAAATTAGACCAATAAACGGTTGTATTTAAATGTGGTGAATTTATGTTTAAAAAAACTAACATGTAGATCATTTCGATATTTAAGTTGGGAAAATCTGTCAGTTACGCTATCATGGTTTTATATTTTTCGATTTCTTTAGGCAATTTGTTTTATCACCTGACGAAACGGAAAAATTGAAACCATGGTAGCGTAACCAGCTGATCTTCACTAGCTATATATATAAATATATGAAATGATTTGTTTGAACATTATTTTTGATCGATACTCTTATTTAAGTAAATATTCTGTTTATAATCAGATAGTATATACATTTATTTCTACCCGCCTGATTATTTACGATACATTTTTGTTACGAAAATGTGTGTTAATCGGTAGGTTTCTAACCTGCGACCGCTATCCACATAGGGGAAACCACCAATCGATCTGGCGCGTCTTAGACCTCTCGACCACGAATGACTATCAGTCTAAACAAAGTTAAATCAAGCCTATATAACCCAATTTTCGATTCATCTTAATAACAATATCTACTCTGAAATATATCGTAATTTCAACAAAGTAGATAAACCAAATCATTTCAAATTGTCGGTTGTTTATAACCAGTTTCGTTAAATCTTCGTTAATTTTCGTAACATGTTTACATTTGTTCACATTATGATAATAATGATGTAAATCTCTTTGTCTAGCTGATGTCGCAATGGATAGAAATTCTTAATTTTATCAATTTGTACTTATAATCGAAAGGTCCTATCATTGTTGACACTAGACGTCCAATTTGCCGGTACACTAGTACATCATTTGTTTGGTATGTTTTTCTGCATTTTTCTTTTTCTGTCCCTAAACTTGTCAACTCTCACCTGTCATGTCTGACCCCCGTAATCAACCTGTCTCGTTCGGCAAGTACCAACCAGACATTTCCTGGCAAATGCGCAGGTCGCTTGCTGAAGTAGACACAGCTTTAGCCCATCAGAAATCCAACCAGACTTCCCTGAAATGTTTCCCTCACAGTAATTTCTTCAAATAAAATTAACTATCCCCTTTCGTGTGCAAAACCTTTTATTAAAGTCGCATAATCAATTTAGATATCCGCGAAGCGATCAAACGACTGACTCACCAGATGACTGTTTTGTTTATTTGCAATTTACACTTCAGTTAAATTTGTGGGTAAAAGACATGGACAGAAAGATTGTTCTAATTGACGACAAAATACCACGTTTGAAATCATCACAATGTTAATAATAGTTTTTAAATATTACTTTTTTCATTACTCCGTGTCGCTTCATTATGGAGGTCATCATGGCTCACAAAACTTTTTGATCTTTTGTAGCTCCAAGCAACGTTTGTTACTTTACTATCTTTTACAATTCCTGTTACGAAAGTTACTCAGTTTCTCCCAAATCCTTCATTACCCTGTGAATTTCAATTCTTCAAATCATCTTTTTTTAAAATAATTTCCCCCCAAGCTAGGCAGTACCGCCACCGATGTTTAGGGGGCGATATAAGAGAGTTAAAAATTTTAACCAGGAGGAAAGTAAAGAGAAAGACGAACCAGCTGCAGGGGGTAAAAGAGAAAGGGCAAAAGAAAGATGGGAAGACAGTTGCGAAGGTAGAAAGAAAGGAAAAGAACAAGATGCACGGGGTGATGTAGAAATGGCTGGCGTTAAGTAGATAAGAGATGGGAAATGATTTTGTATTTAAAATCCTGGAGGTTTGTATCCGTCAGGAAAGCAAGTATATGGAAGAGAGTTCCACAGTCAAGAAGCGCGAGAAAAGAAGCTGATGAAGTAAAATTGTCGCCTGCATTTGGCTGATTCTAACTTGGTGCTAGTCTGGTTGCCCGAGTAAATTCTTGTGGAGGGGGCACCAGTGACCAAAGTTCGTCAGAGCAGAATCCATAAAAAATATTTATAAAAGAGACAGAGGGAAGCCACATCCCCGCCAGTGAGAAAGTGGCTGGAGTTGAACTGCGAGGTCGGGACCAATCACATTACAGATTCTCCTTTGGAGCCTGTCGAGGACATTGAGACGAACAGCAGAAGCACCTGACCAGATATGACAACAGTATTCCAGTGCATGGTCGGATGGTTGATTTGTATAGGTGCAAGATGGATTCAGACGGAAAAAACTTCTTTTCTCGCATTTTTGAAAAGATTCTCCAGCACTAACTGTTTGTTCTGAAGAATAATTTTACAACGCAGATAAGCATAATTTTTGTTTGTTTCTAACAAAATTCTCCTCTTGTTTAATATTTTGCTTAGCCTCTGGAAGATTTGTTTTGGTGCTATTCCAACGACCTTAAGAATTTTTGTGGCAATGTTTCTATGTCTAGTAAAAAAATTCCACAGACAGTTAAATCTCTGAAGTTTATAATTCGTAAATCTCATCCTGTGTTGTTCCTCTTAATAACATACAAAGTAATGGTTAGTCATTTTTCTCTCTCTCATTCACTATTTTTTCTAGAATTTTTCTTTTGTCTGTGATTAACATCATGTCATCTGTGTATTTTAATTATGTTGTTATTTATCAATAGTAAATCATAGTACGACTTCTAGCTTTCTTAAGTTCGCCATTCTTTATAGGTTGAATAAATTTGGTGAGAAGACACTCTTAGTCTTACGTTCGTTTTATGTTTACTTGCTCAATACCTTTTCTAGAAAATCGTACAATAATGATAATCACTTATCTTTAAATGCCCAACAAAAAATCCAAGCAATCTGAAAATGGATTTATTCATTTGTAACTTGATTCTGTATAACAGTTTTATTGTTGACAGGTTGCAATGTATGGAATAATGTAATAATAAAATATACATTTTTTTCATTTTAAAAATAGAGATTTATTAAAAGGAAAGAATAACACAAGATGTAGAAGTTACTGTTCAATTAAAAACGTTATTAAGAAGGTTATGGTAGAGTTCGTGTTCCATGATGAAGTTATGGGTATCAAGATTTGTAAAAAATGTTCGTAGTAGTAATTGTTGAAAGAGTATATGCGTACGTACGTATGTATGTGTTTGTTTGGTAGGAATGTATTTGGACGGAGAAGAAAAAGTAAAGGAAATCAGCATTCGAGAAGGAAAGAGAAAGAGAACGAATGTCTGAGTCAGCTTGAAGCTTCTCTCGTTACATTTTAGCTTGTCGTCTTTGCTGCTTCATCCTTGACTGTCTGTGATTGACGCTGACCGGGGCCTTTTATAGTATTCAAATTTTCGCACCGACTCGCGAAGTCCTCAAGTCTTGCAAGTCGTTCCCATTGGTCATAAATCAATTTAACACCTACCAATGAAATCCGGTTTCGACTTTTACTTTAAGTATATGGCCAATTCTTTTTCAATTTGGGAAAAACCAGGATTTCACACGTCATTGTGAATTTTTGTAAAAGTGAAGAAGATTGCTTCTAATTCTTAATTTCCTATCCACCTCATAACTTCCCTTCCCGTCTCGCTGCTCTCATCTGACTGTCTAACTGGCCTTCCTTTCGCCTTTTATAACCATTTAGTTTTTTTTTCGCACTGGATCACCAACTCTTTTCAATCTTGCAAATCGCTCCCATTGGTCAGAAAATCAATTTAGCATACACTCGCAAAATCCGGTTTCGACCTTTTTTTAAGAACATGGTCAATCTTTTTTTTATTTGGCAAAACCAGAATTTCACATGCCATTGTGAACTTTTGTAAAAGTGAAGAAGAAAGTTTATTTTAATTCTTAATTTCCTATCCACTACATATCTTCCAAAAAATAAAGCATAACAAACAACACGAACAACGAGATCAAATAAAGCAACAGTATTAAAACGCAATCTATCAAATGTTTACGAAACAAACAATATTAATAATGCAATGGAGCGACTGTCAAAGAATGCAACAATATAAAAAACGCAAAAAAGCAACTGACAAAGAATTCAACAACTTAAACAACACAATAAAGAATCTTCCAAAGAAACAAACACCATAAACAACGAGATTTAGCAACTACCAAAATAACAAACAACATAAAAAACGCGATGAAGCAACTACCAAAGAAAGCAACAGCATGAACAACATAATGAAATATCTTCCAAAGAAACAAACAACACAAAAAACCTGATCAAGCAACTGCCAAAAAAACAAAAAAAACAAAAACAAAACAAACTCAACACCATAAACAACGTGATAAATCTAATTTCAAAGAAACAAACAAAATAAAAAAGCGATCAAGTACTTCCCAAAGAAACAAACAATGTAAACAGCGTGATCAAGCAACTGCGATAAAACCAAAAAACATGAATAATGCGTTCAAGTAACTGCCAAAGAAACCAACAAAATGAACAAGACGATGAAGCATCTTCCGTCGAAACAAGCAACAAACAACGAGACCAAGCAACTGCCAAAGAAAGAACGAAAACTTCCTAGAAAAGAAATACGTTTGAATGAAAAATTACAATATCAAAACTTGACCTCAGTAAACTCTAGTAAGAACACAAGGAGAATCGAAGGCGAATTAAAAATTAAAATACACTCCTGATCAAAAATTTAAGACCACTTAAAAATCTTTAAAAGGAATTTTTTTTATGGATAGATTTTAAACTCCTCCCACTTAAGGTTACCAATACTACAATCTAAAAGGTTATGGAAACAAAAAGCTACATTTCAAATATTTTATTTTGAAATTTACATTTTTATAAAATGAGGCGATTTACACAGAATTATAAGACCAGGGGTATAAATTGTTAGATCTATGGCAATTCCAATGTTTTTAGTTCAGTTAGAGATTAACAATCACGGCGTAAAGGTGGTACCAAGCCTAAAGCAAGCAAACTTACCAAAGTTGAGTATTCTCGAATTCTAGAATTCCATAAGCAAGACTTGTCACAGAGGGCAATCGCAGCTAAGGTAAATCGCAGTAAAACTGTGATTTGCAACTTTCTAAAGAACAGTGAGAATTATGGAAAAGCAAAATCCTCTGGTATGCCCTCAAAAATTTCTCCTGCATTGAGTAGGAAAATAAGACGGATTGTTATGAAAGACGGGGGACTTTCTTCTAATCAAATTAAGGCAGTCACATGCTGATTGCAGTCCCGTAACCATCAGACGACACTTAAGACAAAAAGGCATGGTAAATAAAAAGCGTAAACAAATTCCTCGGCTACTTCCACGTTACAAGTTGGACCGCTTAAAGTTTGGTCCTGAATACCAAACATGGGACGTTGAGAAGTGGAAGAACGTCCTGTTTTCTGATGAGAAAAAATTCAATCTCGCTGGTCCTGATGGTTTCCAACGATATTGGTATAACAAAAACATGCCTCCTGAAATTTTCTCCGTACGTCATAGTGGTGGAGGGTCCCTAATGGTATGGGGTGCCTTTTCTTACAGAGGGACGATGGAGCTCCAGGTGATGCAGGGTCGTCAGAGAGCGGCTGGTTGTGTTAACATGCTACAAAAAGCATCTTTGATGACGGAGGGCCATCGTTTGTGTGGGGATGGATGGTTATTCCAACAGGATAATGCTGCAATCCATGCTGCAAGACGGACATTGACCTTTCTACAAGAAAATGGGGTCTATCTGTTGGGACATCCTGCATGCTCACCGGACTTGAACCCAACTGAAAATGTTTGGGGATGGATGACAAGAGATGTTTATCGAAATGGCAAACAATATTCAACAAAAATGAACTTTGTGAAGCCATCTTCAGAAGCTGGAGCAACATCCCCGCACCTTAATGGAAACTCTTATTTCTAGCATGCCCGACAGAATTTTTGAAGTCATCAAAACAGTGGAGGTAGACTTCATTATTAAATTTGGTTGTTAAATATTTTCATACACTTTTTGTACAATTTCGTAGAATTTTTGTCTCTGGTCTTATAATTTTGATCATGTGCAAATCGCCTCATTTTATAAAAATGTAAATTTCTAAATAAAATATTTGGAAATTAGCTTTTTGTTTCCATAACCTTTTAGATTGTAGTATTTGTAACCCTAAGTGGGAGGAGTTAAAAATCTATCTGTAAAAAAAAATTTTTTTAAAGATTTTTAAGTGGTCTTAAATTTTTGATCGGGAGTGTAGATACAACACACTATATCCAAATACGGGGGTCATGCAATAAATAAGGTGAATTTTTCGGTGTAAGGACTTCTAATAGATAGATAGATAGATAGATAGATAGATAGATAGATAGATACGAGGGTCATTCAATAAATAAGGTGAATTTTTCGGTATAAGGGCTTCTAATACAGACAGACAGACAGACAGACAGATAGATAGATAGATAGATAGATAGATAGATAGATAGAAGGTTCATTCAATTAATAAAGTGTATTTTTCAGTATAAAGACTTCTAATACAGATAGAAGGTTACTTTTTAAATTTTTTTTCCTTTACTACTTTTTCAAAGGAATTTAATTTTTTGGCAGATTGAAAAAAACAACTTTGAGAGTTTTGGAGATTAAAAAAGATGGCCGACTATCTGGCAATAATATCCGAATTTATGAATAACAGAAAATATATCTACCGAACTAAAAAGGTGAGGTTTTGTACATAACATAATTTGTAAGGGATTCCTCTAATAGGATTTCTTATCAGAGAATGAAAACTTTGACAAGTACTATTTTCCCTAACACAATTTATACTAGCACTGGACGAAGAACGTTAAAAAAGATATCATATGCATTAGCGAAAGCGCTTGCTTGTATTACGTAGAGTCATTAAGCAAACAAAAATATTAAAAAACTATTCCCCCGTGATTTTTAGGCACAAAACATCTACCCTCTGCCCTAAAAAATATTCTACCTATTAATTTAACCTCTAAGATTTTACTTATCAATTTTTAGTTTAAATTAAATTATTACTGAAATAAAAAAATGTATAGCATATTAATAAAATAAATGTTGCATATTTTATTATTGGTTGAATCGTGTAACGGGCTGATACGGCTCTTATTATAGTATAGAATATATGAAATTGTGATGGATAGACAGATACGCTCTTATTATAGTATAAACATGAATTTCAACGGAAACTGGATAATGTTGAAATGTGTACTTGATATGAAGTAAATAATGACTTTTATATTTAAATAGTTAACAAATTTCTATATAGTTTATATTAGTTGCACGGAGGTATATTGAATTCTTTAGTTCTGGTAATACTTTAATTGCAGTTTGATTGATAAAAACAAATTTGATTGAAGCCTGAAATATAAAATCATACAATAATAAAACTATTAATATCGTCTAAAGAACTTTAACATAGACATATTAATATGCAACAGAAATTTGCTTGCCAGATCATCAAAATTTTTCGTAATGACATTTTGTAAATTATATGAATGTATGTGTTTATGAAAATAAGTAGAAATTGTCCCATCTCGACGGAGAATATTAACTCAATCGTAGTATTTAACAGATAATGTACTTTTGGATGGAAATGTATTTATACGCTTTGTATAATTTTCTTAATTAAAAAAAGAAACAATTTCTAGCAGGGTTGGGGAAGACAAGTTAAGTAGTTTGTTGCAGATCAAAGATATTGTCAGATCAAAGATAAAAGATTATGAGAGGATGGCTTCATGAAGTTACCTGAAAGATGGTAGAAAACGGCTAAAATAATTGTAAAAGGGCTGTACCAAAACAAAAATGTTAGAAATTCCCACCCCCATTCCACCCACCCACAAAAAAGAAAAAAGTAAAAGAAATGTTTGGTTAAACCTCTTTAGTTTTTTTGAACAGGAATAAAGGTTTATCAGCTCTATACGTCTGACAACCCCGCCTAATCTCGGAAATTTATTTACTGTTATTTATTCATTTCTTCACAATAAGAATAGATAGGTTCGCCTTTCGTCAGGTTTAAAATCTGTCTGTTGGTCAGGAGTAGAGGTTTATTCCGTGTTTCCTTTTTTTTTGGGGGGGTAGCTTTTCTGCTACTTTCTAAAGTCAGGTTCTTTTTTATATGTCTAACGTAACTGGCAAAAATTTTAATTTTATTTACTATTTATTCATTTCTTTACAATAGGAGTTGATAGGTTCGACTATCGTCCGGTTCACACTACTCTTCGGTCATTCGAAAAGGAGTAGAAGTTTTATTGATTGGTTCTTATTTAATTTAAGAATAATCTCATTCTCTTTCAAGCCCAGTAGCTTATTGCGTCTTAGTGGCATTATAGACTTGCTTGGGGTGAATTGATTCAGTCAGTTAAATGCCATACGTGATACACATTTGGGCGATCATGTTTCAAAAGAGAAATGACTGATTAGGCAGAAGATTATCACGCAGTAGGTTGACATTACTTTTCGTGGCAGACTGGTTGCTAACCAAGGCTATAAAACTTAATCTGTCTTGTTATTTAACCCATAACTAGAGGGAAGAGACGAATTAATACCTTTCCTAAGGGTGTTTGCACGTAAGTGAGTGCTGGGAATTCTATTGGAATTCGAATCGAATTAGAACAAAAAATAAACCTAACGACCTTTTTTTTTTTACCCGAAAGTTCTTTAACATCAGCGTAGCTGCTTTCTAATTTACATAACACATAAAAAATGGACTTTGCTATTCTTGTCAAGTTTCTATGTTCTCTTTTCTAGAACCATGCAGTAATTGACATTTGAAAGCATTCTTTAGAAATAAACTTTATATCTTGCCGCGTTTACATTTAGCTGTTTTTGTCTCGTGTAGTTAAGAGATGAGTGATGCTCATCTAATTTGATATAGCGTACTTACGAAAACGTCTGGCGGAAGAAAATGTCTACCTGAAACTGAACAACCTCGTTCGTCATCTAGTTACTGTTTTATTCGATTTGGATGCGAGCGAAATCAATGATGCAACATCAAATCGGTTAAGAAATAATATTCGAATAGAAAATAGAATAATCAGCCACCAATATTTTTCTCTAAAGTGATGGCTTTTCTGATTGGTTCGGAGAAACTAAAATAAAGCAAATAAAGAAATTTAAATACTTGAGAAGTGTTTTGATAGAGGATGGAAAGTGCAATATTGAGATCCGAAAAAACGCATTGGCATGGCTAAGGACGCATTTCAAAAGCTAACTAGAATACTGAGAGACAGGCAACTCTCATTGGAAACAAAGACAAAGTTGCTGGATTGCTATGTAATATCTGTCATTCTATATGAAAGTGAATGTTGGACGCACTCATCAGAGATGGAGGAGAAGTACGAGGCAGCAAAAATGTGTTTCTACAGAAAGATGCTGAGAATATCATGAACTGAGTCCGTAAGCAAATATAAGTTGTTGGAGAGGATGCAAACGAGAAGAAATTTCATTACATCAGAAAGAGACAAATGAGGTTCCTGGGATACGTAATGAAGAAGGAGGGGCTGGAGAATGTAATACTCACAGGACAGACAGGGGAAAGCAATGCGAGAAATGCTTGATAGGCCTGAGAAAATGGATGGCAGAGCCGGGTTTGGGAGAGATACTAAGAGGAAAAAAGTTAAGAGCGACAAATGACAGGGCCAAGTAGAAGTCCACGATCGCCTACGTCGTGAAGAGACACGACAAATAAAGAAGATGAAGTCCACTTGATCAAAATCTGATATTGCACAAGGCAAATATATAACGGCTAAAATTATATCACTTAATCATTAATCATTAAATGCTTAGAGACTCAAATATAAAAGACTAATAATTAACTATCCTCGAAGCACGAAATAAATGTTAAGCAGCACAAATAAAAAAGACTAATAATTATATATCATCCAAAAACTAAATAAATGCTTTGAAACTAAAATATAAAAGACCGATATTTATATATTCTCTAGTCACGAGATAAATGCTTAAAGACTCCCATATTAAAAAAAAACTAATATTTATGTCTTCCAAACACAAAATAAATGCTCCAAGACTCAAAAATAAAAACCAATATTTATATAACTTCCCAATACGAAATAAATGTTTATAGACTCAATTATAAAAGACCAATATTTATCTATTCTCCAAACACGAAAAAATGTTTAGACACAATGATAAAAGACCAATAGTAATGAATTCTCCAAACACGAAAAAAAATGCAATTATAAAAAAAAATTTCGACTCGAAACGAGAGATCGGGGAGCCGAGTTCGAATTCCAGTTGAATTCTTTGCATTCACTTACGCACAAATACCCTTGGAAAAGGTATTAATCCGTCTCTTCCCTCTAGTTATGGGTTAAATAATAAGATAGATTGGGTTCTATAGTCTTGGCTGACAACCAATCTACAGCAGAAAGCAATGGCAACCTGCTGCGGGATAATCTTCTGCCCAAGTCAGTCATATCTCTTTCGAGACATGATCGCCCAAGCGTGTATCGCGCATGGCACTTAACTGACTGACTGATCCTCCAAACACAAACATTTTTAGACAATTAAATATAAAAAATATATATTTATCTATCCTTTAAACAGGACAAATGCTTAGAAACGCAAATATAAAAAAATTAATTTATCTATCAGCCAAAGACGAAATAAATGCTTAAAGACTCAAATACAAAAGACCACTATTGATATATCCTCCAAAACAAAACAAAAAATGCTTAGAAACTTTAATATAAAAGAAATAAATGTTTTGAGACTCAAATATAAAAGACGAATTTTTAACTATCCTGGAAATACGAAATAAATTTTTAAAGACTCAAAAAGATCAATAATATTCTATTCTCCAACCCCGTAATTATTGCTGTTTTTTTCCGCAATAACCAAGCTATCTTTAAGTAAATAACACACTTCTGGTAACTAAATGATTTTTTCCAGTAGCTTAGCCCATTTTAACCCAGTGTCCTCACGTTTTAGAACATTAAATTTATTTACAAATCACAAGAATCTTTTTTCCAACCGGGCAATATTTGGAAGGTAATTTTATTGATGAATCAACATGTCTTCACTACCTATATATAATAATGGTTTTATATAATGATTTATATCCATTATTCTTTTACATTTTTATGCTGTTCTGAAATGAGGACACTGGGATAAAATGTGTTAAATAAAGAACTCCAGTGAGTCTAAAAAATGTCGTTAGAGCCAGTTTTCAGTGTATTTCTTTCGGACGTTACGTCGAGTGCCTAAGCAAGAATTTATATTATAATCAATAAAGACCGAGTTATAATAGTGGCAGCAAAGATAGAAACGCGTACGAGTGACGAGTATATCGAAAGTCATACTGAATATAAGAAGTGGGAAAACAGTACTGGTTGCTTTGGCGGACAAGATACTAGTACCGACGATGGGAATTTGAACAATTTGTTTAATTTTGTTTTTTAGTTTGAGTAGAAAAAATCCCAAAAGACGGAGAAAATATTGGCTTCTATGGAACAAATTCAGCAATAACAACAGTTGTTGGAACTGCAGTAACGCCAACAGAATTTAATGAAAATAATTCTGAAAGAAACGAAGCTTAAACACAAAAATGATCTTACACTACGAGAAATATCTGACGAATGTCAGAGAATCCTAAGTCTGAAACGCCATGCTGAGGAAGTTCAGGTAAACGAATGTGCTTACATACAAGCAAAAAGAAAATGAACAAAAAGCAGACTTATTCCTTGTTTTAGATGTGGAAGGTTACATATCGGAGACGAATGCCTCTTTAAGAATGCGAAAAGTGTGGTAAAGAAGAACATATAACGTCATGTTGTAAAACTAAGCCAAGAAAAATTCTCATTAGAAAAAATTCGTACACAGCATTGCGACTAAATATGAAAATAGATAACGTGGATTTGAAAATTGTTGTGGATCATCCTCGCTAATTTGTTGGGGAGTTGTGGCGAAACGTCACCGCAAAGTTGTAGAGACCGGTTTGTACCGGAAGTAAGACACGTAACAAGAAGGTTGGTTTAAAAGAGTGTACAAGAAAGAAGATATTCAAAGGAAGTGTTAATAATAAATAATATAGAAATAAATAAGTTCGAAGGTATTACGCTGCCTGACTAGTAGCGGTCGTTAACTGCGCTCGTTAACTGCTGTACTTGACTGCCCGTAACTGTTATTTAACTGCTCTCTAGAAGTCAATAAGGTAATTTATATAGAGAGGAAGATTTCATTCTTCATAGGAGAGCACCATAATAAATGATACCAGGCACTAGTAATTATCTAAACTTTGTCTGTGTGAGTGTATGTGTGTGTGTGTCTGTGTGTGTGTCCGTTACCTATAGACTCCGAAACGGCAGAACCGATTTTCTTAAAAAATTACACAGTTGTACTATAAGCGTCTTCGAGTGTTCCTAGTTGGGTTTTGTGCAGAGGTACCCCCGATAAATATCGAAAATCGATAATCGAAAAAATCATGTTATAGAAGGAGTGGTCCGATTTCAATCAAATTTGATATACTCATAGATAAAGACATAAGAAACGATATTCAGAATTTTCAAGGTTGCTGTTCTTACAATAGTGAAGAAAATTGATTATATATATATATATATATATAAGGCAAGATGTTTGTGCGTGTGTCTGTTTATCTTATATATATATATATATATATATATATATGTGTGTGTGTGTGTGTGTGCGTGTGTCTGTTTACCTTATATATATATATATATATATATATATATATATATATAAGGCAAGATGTTTGTGTGTGTGTCTGTTTATCTGCCTGTATATCTGTATTTTATTCAGCCCTTTTATTTTAGTTTTTGCTTCGGATTTGGCTCTAAGTAGATATAATTGTAGTTCTTAGCTTCAGCCATGATACCATTTACTCCGAGGACTTATTTAGCCTTGAAAATTCAGTTTACGATAAAAAAAAAAAATTTGATATCGATACCAGGAAATCAAAATTTGACTGACATCCATTCATTTTTCTTTCAGTCTACGGTTTCGCTATAACTGGAAACAACTATTGTATTTTAGTCTTTCGTGCCAACGTCCAAAGAGTCTGAGCTCCAGGACCATGGATTAGTTTTAAAGCTTTCTTTACACACGAGCAACGCCGGGGTATACTGCTAGTATCATAATAATCAATAATACCAAATGGGAAGAAAATTAGAATGACTATATTAGAAACGACTTCCAAAGTCGCGTTAGTGTCTTTTGTACTGATGAAATGACTTGTAATGTTTAATTCCATAATACTGGCTAAGTTTTATGTTGAAAATGACACAAACTTATTCAGTACGAACTGGATGGAATTAATTAAGCTTTGGGATCAGCCTAAAAACGTTCATTGCAAAAACTTAAATGCACAATCGACTAATTAAAAGAAAACAAAAGACAGCGAAACTGTAAAGAAAGAATTGAAAAATGTTTTTCGAATGTTCTGTCGAATAAGTTGGATTGATTTTTCAAATTCAAAGCGGAATTTCAAACCAAAAAGTGGTTCGTCGACAATATTTAAACCGAAACAAAGTATATCATTCGCAACATTAGATCAAGTCAACAAAGGATCGGACAGACTTGAAAATATAGGTGTAATTAAAAATCTTTTTTTTCTTCTTTTTCTATGTTCCTTGTCCTTTCAAGACGTAGGCGATCATGACTTTCCACGTCTCCCTATTTTTGGTGACTCTTAGCATGCTTTCTTCTGTTACACCACGCAACCCCCGTTCTGTCATCCACCTGCTCAGGCACTTCAAATATGTTATCCACTGCTTTCCCTTGTCTCTATCTAGCCTGTTAGTATCACGTTTGCCAAGCAATCCTTCCTCAGTGCATGTCCCAGGAACTTTAGCTGTCTCTTCTTGATAATCAGTATTAACTTCTTATTCGGTTCCACCCTTTCCAAAACCTCATCATTGCTCACATGCTCGATCCATGATATCCGCAACATCCTTCTGTAGAAACACATTTCAGTTGCTTGAAGTTTTTTTTTTTACCTTTGATGATATTGTCCAGCATTCACTGCCATATTGAAAAACTAACATCACATAACAATCCAGTACTATTTTCTTTGTTTCTAGCAAAATTTTCCTGTCTCTTAACACTCAACTTCTGGAACGAGTCCTTCGCCATGCCAATTCCCCTTCGGATCTCCGTATCACACTTTATGTAAAGAAAAAAAAATAAAATTCGTGTTTGGGCTGATTTTTAGACAGTGTTAAATGAATGTTTTGAACCCCATAATTCCCCCTTTACCAAGTTCAGAGGAAACATTTTGCGAAGTTAAACAGTGGAAATCTTTTTTCGAAGCTGAATCTTTGTGAAACATATTTACAAATAAATATTGAATAACGTTCAGAGTTAGCAACTATAAATACGCACAAGGAATTGTATAAGGTCAACAAACTTCCTTTTAGGATAAAGGTAGTTCCATCTATATTTCAACAAGCTATGGACAATATGCTTTCAGGCCATGATTTCGCAGTGGCTTATCTGGATGACATATTAATTAAAAGTGTATCTAAAGAACAAAAATATGGGGCATTTAAAAACAGTTTAAAAACACGTGAGTATAGTTTCGAACTCACTGAGGCAATTTGCGAATCGTTTTTCCTACAATTAAGTAACTAGAAGAAGTCATTGACAGAAAAGATCGTCAACCAGAACAGTCGAGGGCAAGTGCAATTAAGATTATGCCTCCCGCCAACAAGCATTACTAGATTACAAACTTTTTTGGGACTAGAAAATTATTATTAAATTTATGTTCGTAATGTGTAGAATTTAAGAACTTAACTGAACAACTACTTCAAAAAGGCATTAAAAGGAACATGACTTATAAATCATTCGAGGGAATAAATAATACTAACATCAGACTTACGATTCATCATTTATCCATCACACCCAATGGTGCATAGGGCAGCAACTTTTTGTTGCTGTTTCTGTAACAAACTCTTTTTACGAGGCAGGGTTGTCAGGAGGACCGGTGGACCATTCTTGGTCCTTACGTATACAGCACCTGGTATTTCCAAATGGTCACCCATTTAAGTATTGACTAGGCTCGATGTTGCTTAACTTCGGTAATAGGACGGGAACCGGTGTATTCAACACGATATAGCTGTAGACAGACTTACGTTTAGCGCACTCCAATTTAAAAAAGCAGAAATTACAGTGACGGCAGATATTACTGATTACGGTATAGGAGGAGTAATTTTGCATAAATACAATGATGGCAATATGAACGTATTCATACATCCTTTTAGTTTGCTACTACCAACAAAAGGAAAACTACAGCCAGACCGAAAAAGAGGCGTTAGCAACTGTATTTGCAGTGAAAAAATTCACAAATTTTTATATGTAAGAACTTTTCGGTTGAAAACAGACCAATAACTTCTTTTATCAATTTATTGATAAAAAACGGAATTCCTAATAATAGAATGAATAGATTACAACGCAGGGGTATTATCTTATTAAATTACGGTTTTATGATGTAATGCCAACCGTCCCAAAAAGTCAAGACATGTGGATGATTTATCAAGATTGACAACAAGAAATTCTGAACCGTTCGAGGACACAGTCATTGCAGCATTAAAAAATGAAATTGAATTTTAAAATATATTATGCAATGTAGTCCGTGATTTATCAGTTAACCTGGAAAAATAAAATCAAAATCAGGAAAAGGAGTGTTCATTGCGGATATATAAAAAAGAAAACAACTAAAAGACAATAAGAAAAAAACGCAATCTAGACTTGAACTCGTTATCTGACGAAGTAGTGATGTTCACACTAAGGTGTGTAATACCTTGCATATTACAAAAGCGAATATCAAATGAATAATAAATAATTTCATAACGGACATCCAGCAATCTCATAGATGAAATCTTTTATGATGAGCTAGGTATCTGGACAAGAATAGATCAAGATACTGAAAAAATAGTAAAAACCTACAGATGTTGTTCTCTTAGGGCAAAATAACCTACCACAATAATACAACCTTAGTGACCAAAGACAGTGACTTCGTGGTCAAGACTGCACATAAATTTTGCAGGTCTAATAAACGGATCACGTTATCTCGAGGCAGATGATAACCTTATTAATTGACTGAAATTTGTGAAGGCAAAAAAGAAAACAACTTCTTCGGTGACAGTGGATTTTTTTAAGCAAACTGTTTGAAAGATATGACATTTCAGAAACCATAGTCTTGGATAATGATACACAATTCACTACTCATTAATTTGAAGATTTTTGGAAAAATATTCTCGATTGAACATATTACTACCCTTCCATATCACCCAAGTTCAAAAAGACGGATTGAAAGTTTGAGATGGGGAGGGGTACTTTCTAGAGAACATTGAATACAGGAAGTCATGAAAAATTGAACAAAGAAACACTACATACATTTTTGAGAGTTTACTGGATAACACCAACTCCCAATACACAATCAGACATGTCGCCCGCAGAATTAATGTTAGCAAGAAAAGAAAAATTAATTCTGCGTTCGATAATTTGTTTAGCCAGTTAAGTGCCATACGCGATACACGCGCGGGCGATCATGTCTCGAAAGAGACATGACTGACTGGGCAGAAGATTATCCCGCAGTAGCTTGCTATTACTTTCTATGGTAGACTATTTGCCAACCAAGTCTATAGAACCTGTCCTGTTATTTAATCCATAACTGGAGAGAAGAGACTGATTAAAACCTTTCCCAAGGGTATTTGCGCGTCATTGAATGCAAGGAATTCACCTGGCATTCGAACTCGGCTCCCCGACTTCTCATTCCGAGCTGATATCCACTGCACCACAACGCACATAAAGAATAAGAACGGATAACGACAAAGACACTAAAGATTTACTGTGTATAAATCTGTAGAAGAAATGTGAACAGACGGTGTAATAATGCCATGAATTAGAAAGATGATATACACATGGTAAATGTAGAAACATTTTAACATAAAATGCATTATAAGAGCTAAAGAAAAGGTTTGCTGAAGAAAGGCCCAAATGAATGGAAGAACCTATGAAAAGACTGTATTATGTTTTGATGTAACTACACTCCAAGAATTCGTTGAACCTACAAGTACGATTTTCAGAGACAGTAAGAAAACAGAGAAACTAGAAGTTGAAAGTAAACTCAAACTTTAATGTTTGAGATTCACAGGAAAATGATGTATTTTTTGGTAGTCTTCTTTCAGATTCACCGGGAAATCAACCTGAAAATCGGACGACTTACATGTCATCTGATATAGTAACTGACATAATGTTTGCTTCGCTTGTTTGGGATTCACCTACAAATCATCCGGGAAATTGTACGTCCTACATGACATCAAATACTGTAATTGAGGTCATTTTTGTTCGTCTTGTTTGAGATTTACCCAGAAATCGTACGTCTTACATGTCATCAAATACAGCAATTTATGTAATTTTTGCTCGTCTTGTTTAAGTTTTGCTAAGAAATTTTCTGGAAATCGTACGTCCTACATGTCATCAAACACAGCAATTTATGTAATTTTTGCTCGTCTTGTTTAAGTTTTGCTAAGAAATTTTCTGTAAATCGTACGTCCTACATGTCATCAAACACAGCAATTGATGTCATTTTTGCTGTTCTTGTTTGAGATTTACCATGAATTCATTCGTGAATTCGTCCGTTTTATATATCATCAAATACAGCAATTAATGTAATTTTTTCTCGGCTTGTTAGAGATTCACCGAGAAATCATCCTGGAAACAGTACGTCTGACATGTCATTAAATATGGCAGTTGATGTAATTTTTGCTCTTCTTGGTTTAGTTTTACAAAACAAAAAAATACATCCGTAAAATTGTATGTCTTAGATATAATCAAATACGTTAACTGATGTTATTTTTGTTCGTCTTGTTTCCGTTTCACTGGAAAATCTTCTTACATGTCATCATTACGGTAACTGATGTAATTATGGCTTGTCATTTTTTTAGATTCACAAAGAAATCCTCCGGGAAATCTTTAGTTTCATATGTCATGAAATACAGTAATTGATGTAATTTTTGCTCGTCTTTTACCCAGAAATCATCCTAGAAATCGTAAGTCTTACATGTCATCAAATGTGGCGATTGATGTAATTTTTGCTCGTCCTGTTTGAGATTCACCAAGAAATCATCCGGGAAATATTTAGTTTTACATGTTGTAAAATATGGTAATTGTCTTAATTTCTGAATGTATTGTTTTGAGATTCACCGGAAAATCATCCTGGATATCTTACGTCTTACATGTCATCAAATACGGTAATTGATGTAATTTTTGTTCTGCTTGTTTTCACCGGGAAATCATCCTGAATATATATTACATCATGCATGTTATCAAATACAGTAACTGATGTAATTGTTGCTCGTCATGTTTGAGATTCACCCAGAAATCGTCCTTCATCATCGCTAGCTCGACTCCTTTGCTCGTTTGTGTAGATTAGAGCCGGAGTAAAGTTGCAATAAAAAACATATATCTAAACTTATTTATAAATGAAACTTTTTCTCTGTCTGTGTGTCTGTGTGTGTGTATCCGTTATCTATAGACTACGAAATGGCTGAACCGATTTTCTTGAAAATTTGCACAGTTGTACGATAAGCGTCTGCGAGTGTTCTTAGCTAGATTTGTGTCGAGGTACCCCCCGATAAATATCGAAAATTGATAATCGAGAAAATCGGATTATAGAAGAAATGGTCTGATTTTAATCAAATTTGATACACTCATAGAAGAAGACATAAGAAACGATATTCAAAAGTTTCAAGGTTGCAGTTCTTACAATAGTGCAGCAAATCGATAATATATATATATATATATATATATATATATATATATATATAAAGCAAGTTGTTTGTGTGTGTGTCTGTTTATCTGTTTGTCTTTATACAAATCCACAATTTTTATCCGATTCTCACCAAACTTTACACAAATATTCTTTAGGCTGAGTCTGAGCTCGAGGACCATGGATTAATTTTAAAGCTTTCATTACACCCGAGCAACGCCGGGCTATACCACTAGTCTTACATACCAACAAAATGATAATTAATGTAATTTCTATTCGTTGTAAATTTTGGAGATTCACCGAGGAATCTTCCTCTTTTCTGACTCGCATTGTTTACTTGCTTACGTAGGTTACCAACCCGTTTCAGCTTGCTACATAAAAAAAATCACATCTTACATGTCATCAACCACAGTATTTGATGTCATTGTTGTTTGTCTGTATTGTTTGGGATTCACAAGAAAATTTTCAGGCTAGCCTTCTTTGCTCGCTGATGTAGATTGACAGTTCTAGTCAAGTCATGTAAAAAACGAACTTCATGTCTGTCATCAAATACAGTAATTAATGCAATATTTGTTCCTCTTGTTTGAGACTCACTGGGAAATCATTTCATCATTTCTGACTCGTGTAATTTGTTCAATGACGTACATTGTCAGCCCAAGGTAATATTCAAACAAAAATTTACGTCTTATAGGTCATCAAATACGGTAATTGATATAATTTTTCTTCGTCATAATTGCATGAAATACACATAGAAATTGTCTTTAATTATTTCTGATTCGTCTTGTTTGTTCGCTGACTGAGATTGTCAGCCCAAGTAAATTTGCCTTAAAAAAGACATATCTTACATCTTATCAAATGAAATAATTGCTGTAATTTTTTTTCATCTATATTGTTCAGATTCATCGGGAGACTTAGATTGTCATTCATATTCGAGTTGCGATAAAAAAACGTATGTCTTACATGTCATTAGATATGGTAATTGATGTAATTTTAATTCACCTAAATTGTTTCAGATTTATTGAAAAAGCGTCTTTCATAATGTTCAACTCACCTTCTTTTCACGTTGACGTCGAATAAAAGTCTGAGTATGTTGCGATAAAAAATTACGTCTAACAACTCATCAAATACGGTAATTGATGCAGTTTCCTTTCGTCTTAAATGGTTGATATTCAGCGGGAGAACGTCTTTCATCATTTGTGACTGGCATTTTTTTCTCATTGGCGTAGATTGACAGCCCAAGTCAAGTTGCGATGAAAAGAAAAAAACTTACGTCTTACATATCAAATACGATAATTGATGTAATTTTCGTCTTAGATATATGAAATTCAACGGGAAATCGTCTTTCATTTCTGACTCGCCTTCTTTGCTCGTTGGCGTATATTGCTAACCCGAGCCAAATTGAGTTAAGATAAAAGGTACGTCTTATATATCAAATACGATAACTGACGTAATTTCCTAGTGAATCTGAAACAATTAAGACTAATAAAAATGGCAGCAATTACCGAAATTGAAGAGGCTTAAGACGTAAATATTTTATCGTAACTTGAACTGTTAATCTACACAAAAGTGTAAAAAAGATGCAATTTTTATTCGTCTTAATTGTTTCAGATTCACTGGGAAATTTTCTGCTTCATTTCTGACACGTGTTCTTTGATCGTTGCCAGCCCAAGTCAAGTTGTGCTAAATAAGGTAGTCTTGTTTGTAATCAAATATGATAAGTGATGTAATATATATATAATCAGAATTTATCACATAGATATGCTATAATATCACTACAAAAGTAACCATTTTGTTTCGATACTATCTGTGTCTCATCAAGTTATGAAGTTTATTTCAATTTGGGGAGTTTTAAAAGATTCAACACTAGCCGAACCCCCTTAGTAAGGGAGGCATTGTTACATAGACCGAGTGGACCAATCAAAACAAAGCAATTTCTACTTTGAAAAATATAAGAACAGACACTAAAAATTGGGGCCTTAACATTAATATTTGATTAAAATAAAGATCAGCATTATTAATCGGTTATTAGATTCACTTTATTTTTATTACGAAATTTAAATTTTGAGTTTAACAAAAGCATTAGATTTAGATTGCTATAAAGGTATTTTTGATATTAAACGACTAAAAACGTGGGTGTACATATTTTCAAATCTAAAAACATCTACATATATACAAATAGTGGAGTATACACACACACACACACGAACACACACCGGCACAGACACACATATCTGTAAGAAAATATACGCATTCATGTGTGTATGTGCGCAAGTATGCAAATATATGCATATTCTTTGAGTATATGTGAAATTTGTAAATATACTTGCATGGTGTTTGGCTAGTCTTGAACCTTTTAAAGCTCTGCAACTTGAAACTTCATCACTTCATAAGACACAAATAGTTTCGAAACAAAGTGACTACTTTGTAGCGATATTATAACATATGTATGTCATAAATTCCAAATAAGTATTATTTGGTTTACTTTGTATTAAGCTCCTTTTTAAGAATAGTGTTTATTTGGATACGGAATTTTATTCCATCTATACCTACCCTATACATGGGTATACATATATATATATATATACAAAACGAATCTTGATATGTGAAGTCACAAGTTTATTCGCCTGAAAAGAGTCAACTTTACACGCAAAACACGTGTAGTTACACAAATGCCATCATGGACACTTAATATATCATACAAAAAGCAAGTAATAATTACAATAATAGCATCAATAAATCTTTACTTTAAACAAAAAGTTCACCGTTTCTCGCACTTTTATATATATATATATATATGTGTGTGTGTGTGTGTGTGTGTTTGTGTGTGTGTGTGTGTATCTGACTAAGTATATTTCAATATGTGTGGATGTGTGTGTTTATCCGCACGTATGTAACTCTTCTACTGATTTCTAACCAATGGTATTGATTAACTGTCATTTTTTACAGTCTTTCTTAAATGTCTATTAATATTTTTCTATTGACCTTATTTATATTTGGAATATTGTCCTCATCTTTATTGTTTTTTTACAACATTTCAGCTGTTGTGCCCTACGGCCTTCCGCAGGTGGACATTGATGCATGCACCCTACATGGAATTTCGCACTGAACCCTATAGGCACAGACTATTTTCATTCCACTGCTCTATTTTATAGAAATACATATGCTGTTTGCACACTGAATAATTTTAAAACATTAAGTCGACATAGTTAGCAAAAGGTTGCCGAACCCTCCATCCATTAATTCTGACAGAAACAGCACATAGATTTAACCAATTAATTTAAACCAAAGTTGGTTCCTGTTAGTACCGTTCAGTTTTGTTTTGTAGACCTTCCTTTGATACTTAGCTTTTTTAAGAAGTAACTTCATAAGCAAGTAAATGTTAAAGAGCTTCGTGTTGCTATTTGACTGCTTGAACAAAATATTTTATCCAGTTTGTGCGAAAGAGTAGATAGGTTTGCCTGTCCCCCGGTTTACACCTTTCCCTGTCATTTGAACAGGAGTAGAGCCTCATCCGTTGCTTCTTGCCTAGAATTGGGTTTACGGTTCCTTAAACTTTATGCTTCAAAAGTCTCAACCTGAACTCTATTCGCTAATTAAATCTTGACCTCTTCAAGTCTAACGTTAGCTGACTATGTTTCCTGTTATATTTTCTTTTATTGCACTAATACAAATTCACACAGAATCCTATTATCTTTAGTGGCCCTGAGCCAAAAAATGTCGTTACCCATGTGGTCAATGCCACGAAGTCTACTTTTTGCAGCAGGCGTGACAATTCGTTTTAAACGTGTTTTCTCATAAAACCGTCATTATTTCGAGACGGTCTAAAATAAAATTTATCCTCCAGTGATGCCAAGAAAGACCTCCTACAGAAGGTAGCGGTGGAGAGTGACAAAAAGGGACTACAAATAAACTTTAAGAAAACTGAATGCATGATCATCAGCAAAAGATGCAACCCAAAATGCCAAATACAGGTGGGGAATACCAGAATCAAGCAAGTACAAATATTTAAATACTTAGGAAGTGTTCTAATAGGAGATGGAAAGTGCGACACAGAGATCCGAAGGCGAATTCGCATGGCAAAGAGCGCGTTCCAGAAGCTGAGTAAAGTACTAACACACAGGAAAATTTCACTAGAAACCAAGAAAAGAGCGCTGGATTGTTATGTGGTGTCAGTTCTTCAATACGGCAGTGAATGCTGGACAATATCATCGAAAATGAGGACAAAACTTGAAGCAGCGGAAATGTGGTTCTACAGAAGGATGCTGCAGATATTGTGGACTGAGCATGCAAGCAACGATGAGGTGTTGGAGAGAATGGCAACAAAAAGGAAATTAATACTGAGCATAAGGAAGAGACAACTGAAGTTCCTGGTACACACAATAAGGAAGGAGAGCTTGTAGAACCTGATGCTAACTGGCCAGATAGAAGGAAAAAGAGACAGAGGAAGGCAGCGGATAACATATTTGCAGGGCCTGATCAGGTTGATGACGGAACGGGGGTTGTAACAGGGGAGTAACAGGAGCAAACATACTAAGAGCCACAAGGGATAGGGAAACGTGGAGAACCATGATCGCCTACGTCCTGAGGAGACAGGGCACATCGAAGAAGAAGATGCCAAAAAATAACACAGCGTTTTCAGCCCACATAAAATTAAATTAAATGAATTCGTGTTTTTACTGACCAACAAATCTGTACACCACGGACATGTTGAAACATGTTGTTTGTTTTCAACTGACACGATTATTTCCTTTCTCTCTCATTTTTTGCAAGTGTTTTCTTTCATATCAGCGGTGTGTTTATATTTTATCAGCGTAATCGTTTAAAATATCGCCACTGAAGATGTTAGATTTATCTTTATAAGATTATTTTCAAAACGATTCAACGTAGCCTGAAAGATTAGAAATAAATCACTTTTTTTCGTTGCTTTGATTCTATTTTAATCGTTTTACTCTAAGGAAGGTGATAATGATACTAAGATGCAAAGGGTTCCGAAGGGTGAAAGAAAAATGAGAAAGAAGGACATAGATTTTTGAAGCTCGTAGGGGACAGCGAAGCGAGAAACTGAATGAGTTCCACAGACAATACGTACGAGAGAAGAAACTATCAGCATAGAACCTACGGTTGCATCTGTTTATTTCAACATTAAAACGGTTAGATCTTGTAGTCAATAGAGAAATCTTGTTATCAGTGGCAAAATAAATACTTGATACTTTCAGACTTCACGCTACACATTAAGTCAAATTCATGTATACAGCTGTCTGACCATTCTATTACACAAGGAAGCTAGTGTCGTTTCAAAATCATCGGTCATAAAAGGTGTATCCTTTAATCAGGATGGTTTCACTGTCAGTGGTAAAATAAACACCTGATAGGTAACGACTTCACACCAAACATTAAGTGGGACTCATATATAAAAATTCTCTGATCATTCTATTACACGATGAAGCTAGTATGGTTTCAACATCCGCGGTTAGACCCCATATATACTTTAGTCAGGATAAATAGTTTCACTGTCAAGGGAACAAGAAATGCCTAACAGGTCCCGACTTCACTCTAAACGTTAGATTGAATCCATATATACAATTGACTGATCATTCTATTACACGATGAAGCGAGTATCGTTTCAATATCCGCGGTTAGACCCCATATATCCTTTAGTCTGGATAAATAGTTTAACTGTCAGTGGCACTATAAATACCTGACATGCTCCGTCTTCACTCCAGACATGAAATATAACTCATATGTACAATCAACTACTAAAGAAGCTGGAATTATTCATTCTTATATATTCAGAAAATACTCCATTGTGCAGATTTATTGAAACAATACGAATAATGTCTTCCTAGGATCTTTCATGCTTGCCCTGAAGACGTATACGTCATCCTTTGGCGTTGTTTTTCTATTCCTACCGCATTTTTCTTTACGTTTTGGACTGATTTGATCCACTCTAATGAAACGACTGACAGTTGAAAGGCTGACACCAACACCATCCGCAATATCTCTGTAAAGCTTGCCAGTGTGTTCGTGCAGCTCTACAATTTCCGAACACTTCCTTGGAGTAATGTCCGTCGCATTTGAGACAATAGTGTCTGGGCTTGAAAAAATCAGATGCAATCACGGATGACGTGATAATTTTGCATGGCGAAAAAAGAATTTTATCATACACCACAGATTTCTATTACTGCAAACCACTGCAAATCACCGAATCTGAGGAAAGATAAAAAACAAATTTCGCACTGTAACTCTAGTGGATCAAAAACTGACCGAACGGTGAAAAAAAAAAAAGAAACTAAAGCCGTTGTTACAATTTATTTGTGAAAAGGTATATATATATATATATATATATATATATATATATATATATATATATATATTTTCCAGACATATGCTATTAAATATAAGAGACAATGAATGTCTATTATGTTTAATCATGAGCCGTTCTAAACGTCGTATTTTTGCTTTAATTTCAGTTGAAAATAAAGACAAAAATTCTCCATCATTTGGATAATTATTTATTGGTTTTCTTCTAAGCTTTCGGCTCACATGAGCCATCTTCAGAGAGGTAGTTTAAACTGAAATATTATAAAATCCACCATCACCGACGATTTTATTTTGTGTTGACATAAAACTCCGCTTGGCAACGGCAATAGTTACCAAAAATAATAAACGCAGTTCTTAAGTTTGCGATGCGGTTTTATGACGGGATAACGCGAAATGACAACAAAACCATGTAGTCAAATGCAATGTAATATGTTATTTCCTGTTTTAAAGTTGATTTTATTGAGTGTTGGTTGTTTTGATTTGATGTACATGGCCTCCAATATCTGCAGGTTCCTCTTACTGTGTGTATAAGTAAGGATCACCGTATTGTTGACCAAAATCTGTCTGATATTACCTACATGTTTATGTTTTTCAGAGAAATGTTGTTTAATAGTACTCTGATCAGAAAGATGACATGTAAGTCTACGGGAGAGCGTGGTTGTGGTAAAACCAATATATGTACTAGGTTTTTGAGTAGTATCAGAGATGCAATCTCTGAATGGGCATGTAAATTGGTACACTACATTGGTTTTTTGTAAAGAATTTAGTTTAGTGCTTGTTGGGTTATTATAGACTATGAGGTCAATTGTTTTAAACTTTTTATAATATATAATGAGTTTAATTTGATTATTACTTTCGACTGGTTTAACATTTCTACGTATTATGTTTTTGAGAGCTTTTTCATCTTGTTAATAATTATTATGTATTTGGTTGCAATAGTATAAGTTAATAGTGTTATGTTTATTTTGATGTAAACCATTATTATTAATATTATCATTATTGTTAGAGCTATTGTTAAGTTTGTTGAGATACCTTTTAATTTGTTGATCAATAGCGGAGTTAGGAAATCCATTATTGACTAGTGTTTGCTTAATGTTGTGTAATTCTTTATAAAATATAGATTTGGAAGAAGATATCATTTGTGTGCGTTGAAGTAAGTTTTTTATAACAGCTAACTTATATCGTTGGGAACATTCACTATTATAATTAAGAAGACACGAATTTATGCTAGTTGGTTTCCTATATAGAGAAGTAGTAAATTTATGTGTGCTAGAATCAATGAATACATCAAGGAATGGGAGTTTGTTATTAATATTAAGTTCTAATGTAAATTTGAGGACGGAGTGACTTTCAAATTTGTTTTTAAGATATTTAATTTGATCGATATTCTTAGCTAAAACAAAGATGTCATCTATATATCTTACATATATAGAGGGTTTATTGTTGTCATTAACTATTTTATTTTCTAGATTTGCCATATAATAATTAGAAAAGAGGGGGCCTAAAGGAGATCCCATCGCAATACCATCTATTTGTGTATAAATATTGCCTAAGGGATCGTGAAAGAGTACTTGTGTGGTGCATGCTAATAATAGTTTTTTTTAATATAGTGGGTTTAATATTGATTGATGGGAGAGTAGCATGGTTGTATACATCACGGATAATGATGTCAATTGTTTCCTGGACGGGAACATTTGTGAATAAGTTTTGAACATCCAAAGATGCAATCATTTGATTATTAGGTTTTACGGAATGGAGAATCTGTAAAAATTCGTCCGTGGAGTTAATGCTATATTTACCAGGAAGATAGGGAGTAATTAGTTTGTTAAGTGTTTTGGAAAGGTTATATATTGGTGTGGGTATTTGAGAAATGATAGGTCGGAGGGGATGATCTTTTTTATGGATTTTTACATTTCCATATTGTTATCCGACGTGCCGATAAAACCAATACTTTTGTTATTTTAAACAGACAGGAATATTACTCCAAATTACAGGCCATTCTCGACGATCACAACAAATTTAAAAAATTAACTTGTAATACCACAACCCAACTTAAAAACAAATTAATAAACTTATTACTGCAAACAATGCTGAAATAGGATCCTATAAACTTCAAAAGATTATAGGTGATTATCAGCCCGGCTACCTTTATTAAAATAACCCACCTCATTTTTCCGACTTTATTTTCTTATTTACGTAGATCTGACTTTAATATCTAATCGAGACATATCCACAAATGCATGTTTGATTTTGACCATATACGCCACCCTTTAACTGTTGGAAAAAGGTAACGAACCGATTTTTTAAAATTTCCATGAAAATCATTTTTATCATCAGTTACCAACCATCGCTGACGAAGTATTAAAACATAGTATTAAATAATGAAAACTTTTGTTTGGCAACGTAAAATGCTTTTAATTATAATATGTTATAATATTATTATTAATATGAGAATTTTATATATATATATATATATATATATATATATATAGTTGACTGCAGAAGTTTCCAACATATTTTCTGTTTAGGAAGCCATAAATCGCATATATGGTGTGATGTGCTTTGAACATGCTAATAAAGCTTACATATATTTTCTATACACATACACAGAAATACACACGTATATATATATATATATATATATATATATATATAATTATGGCCTCTATATATATATATATATATATATATATATATATATATATATATATATATTAGTCACTGAAGACCTCAACAAAACAAGATGCCGGAGAGTTTTAGCAGGAATATTATGTTTTTTAAGTAAATCAGGAATATTATGTTTTTTAAGTAAATCATTATATATATGAAAATATTCATCTAATTTTTATGAAGTTTCTATCTAATTATTTTAGTCTATTCATATCTATCTTTCTGTCTGAGCGTATTCATATCTATCTATCCATCTATAATTCTCTTGGTATCTATCGATCTATTTCTGAGTTGCAAACCAAAGGTTACATACCGTAACAACTAATTTCCTATGTCTGCTTAAAGAATTCCTTCTCGGTTATAAATGTCCAGAGGATTACATGAACCGATAAAAGGGCAGTGACAAAAGCACTCATCCGATTCGCGACTTATTCAAAATCATTTCGGAAGAACTGATAAAGCCGAAATTGTTCATAGTCTGCTAGTAAGTCACTAAACAGTCCTTTTTCAGATTTTATTCAGATTTTAACTTACTTTAAAACTGGCCGCCACTCAAGGTAAGAGATCCCAGAATGATCGGTTATTTAAACCATAGCTGCAGGAAAATCGATTCACGACTTCTCAAAGGAAACGAAATAAAATCGACAGGAGTATGAACTCACCTGCAGATTCTTCTTTCCGCACCGGTTACTGTTACACTACCAACACATAATTTGTCTGTCTCTCTTCATATACTACACGCAAGCAAACACACGCGCGCACATACGCACATATATTTTTTTTTTAATCATTTCACCCCGAGCAAGGCAGAAACGCCACTGATGTGCAGGGGGTTACATAAATGTAAAAAGAGTAATTAGAAAAGAGTGAGGAGTACAAGCTAGTTAGAAAGGAACAATAGAAAGCTGAGAAAGCAGGTGCAATGACAGATACATAGGCGGAGAGAAAGTGAAGGTCATACAGGGGAGGGGAGAGAGCTAGAGTCCAGTGGTTAGTAGATGAGTATTGACTTTGCATTTAAATTTCTGGAGGTTGTAGCCGTCAGGAAAGCAAGAATACGGGAGTGAGTTCCACAGGCGGGAAGTGCGAGAGAGGAAGCTGCAGGAGTAGAATTGTCGTCTGCATTTGGCTAACCTGACTGTGAATGGGTGGGACCCAGTTGCCAGTCTGGTTGCACGGGTAAACACCTGTTGAGGAGGCATCAGTGACTTAAGCTCATCCGAGCAGAAGCCATGAAAGTATTTATAGAAGAGACAGAGGGAGGCCACATTTCGACGATGGGAAAGTGGCTGCAGTCGAGTCGCCAGATCAGTACCTATCCATATATATTGTTTGTAATATCCTCCTCCGGTTAATTCTCACAACAGACCTCAACTGAAATGACTATATAGAACCCATAGCCAAATCCGCTGCTAAGAAGTTCGGTTCTCTGCGCAAGGCCAGGAAGTTTTTCCCGTCTGAAACAATCCTGCATATATGCAAATCTACCATCAGCCCGTGCATTCAATACTGCTGCCGTATTTGTTCGGGTGCTCCTGCTATTCACCTAGGGGTTCTTGACAAAATCCAACGGAGTATCTGTGATGTGATCGATCCCGACTTGGCAGCTCAGATACAGTCACTTTCTCACCGGCGCAATATGGCTTCCCTGTGTTTCTTCTACAAATACTTTCACGGCCTCTGATCCGATGAACTTTGCTCATTGGTACCCCCTGTATATGAATTTACTCGAGCCACAAGATTAGCATCTAGGCCCCAACCCTTTTGCTGTGAAACCAATAAAATGTAAACGCGTGTTTTACTCCAACAGCTTCTTTTCTCGCACTTCCCGCTTGTAGAATTCCCTTCTGTTTACTTGCTTCCTTGATAGCTACAATCTCCATTAATTTAAATGTAAAGTCAATAGTCATCTCTTAGCTCATTAACTTGCATCCCCTCTCTCATGAACCTTTCTCCAACAACTCCACTCTCATGAGTCTTTTTATCCTCTCTTACCCACTTCCTGACACTCTCTGTAACCTCTCAATCTTTTCCATAACTTTTCTTTTATGTTACAACTGTGCGCAACAGTGGCAGTAAAATACCTTGCTTGGGGAGATGCGATTATAGCACACACACACACACACACACACACACACACACACACACACACACACACACACACACACACACACACACACACACAACTTGCCCTGACAATCCGTTAGGTGAAACCTAGGGAGGTCCGTTGGCTCTAGGTTAGATTTATACTTTTTGGTTTGCTCTGCTATTGTATTGAGCGCTTTACGTGTTAGGGTTGTCGACTCAGGTTTTTTTTCTTTCGACGAGTAGTTTCACTTAGATAGACTAAACTATCGCCCGGTTCACACTCTACCCACGTCTATTGAACAGGTGTAGAAATTGGAGTAGGTAGACTAAATTATCGCCCGGTTCACACTTCACCCACGTCTATTGAACAGGTGTAGAAATTGGAGTAGGTAGACTAAATTATCGCCCGGTTCACACTTCACCCACGTCTATTGAACAGGTGTAGAGGCTCATCCCTTGTTCCCTGTTTAGGATGTGGTTTCCGGCTTTCTCTTTTTCTAATCTTTTCCCTCTTACGTAGCCCCCTGCACATCAGTGGCGTTACTGCCTTGCTCGGGGTGATATGATTAAAAAAAAATGTTCAAGTACTTAGTTCGTTTCGTATTTTGTTTCCATTTTTCCCCTCCGCATTTATTCTCGGTGTTTTTTTTGAGACGGGTTTAATATATATATATATATATATATATATATATATATATATATATATATATATATAAATTGTAACTAAGTTGTTGAACTCGTAGGTTTATTAATCTTTTCTGAAGATGAAGCCAACAACATAATGGGCTGGCTTCGAAACATGAAAATTTTTGTGTAGTGATACTATGAATTTATAAAAACATTGTAACAAACATTACAGTATATATATATACAGAAAAAATGAGATATTCTGCAATTTCATGAGTAATACATATTTCACTGCCAAAAACTTGCTGCTCGTCAGATTAAAATGATACAACAGTTAATATTAAAAATCATCCAGAAAAGAATCACATACAGACACTCACGTGCACATAACGAGAATAAATATTTGTAACGGTACAAATATCTAATGTATATGAGTTACCGTTACAAATATCGTGAATAGATATTTGTAACGGTAACAAATATTTATTCTCGGTATGGGCACTTGAGTGTCTGTATGTGATTCTTTACTGGATGATTTTTAATATTAACTGTTGTATCATATGGGGCTGAAGAGCAGCAGGTTTTATCTCTGAAAATATGTATTACTCATGAAATTTTAGAATATCTAATTTTTTTCTAGATTATTAATCTGTTAAATCTAAACTTACTTATAAATGGAACTTTTTCTCTGTGTGTGTGTCTGTTACCTATAGACTCCGAAACGGCTGAACCGATTTTCTTGAAAATTTACACAGTCGTACTATAAACGTCTGCGAGTTTTCTTAGCTAGGTTTTAAGTCGAGTTACCCATGATAAATATCGAAAATTGATAATTGAAATAATCGGATGATAGAAGGAGTGGTCCGATTTTAATCACATTTGATACTCTCATAGACAAAGACATAAGAAACGATATTCAGAAGTTTCAAGGTTGAAGTTCTTACAATAGTGCAAAAAATCGATAATGTATATCTACCTATATATAAGGCAAGATGCTTGTGTTTGTGTCTGTTTATCGGCCTGTATGTCTGTAGTTTTCAGCCCTTTTATTTTAGTTTTTGCTTCGGGTTTGGCTCTAAGTAGGTATAATTGTAGTTCTTAGTCACAGCCATGATACCATCTAATCAGAGGAGTTATTTAGCCTTCAAAATTCAGTTTACAACGAAAAAAACTTATTTGATATCGATACCAGGAAATCAAAATTTGACTGACATCCATTCATTTTTCTTTCAGTCTATGGATTCGCTTTAACTGGAAACAACTATTGTATTTCAGTCTTTCGTGCCAACGTCCAAAGAGTCTGAGCTCCAGGTCCATGGATTAGTTTTAAAGATTTAATTACACCCGAGCAACGCCGGGATATACTGCTAGTTAAATAAATAAATTTAACATTGAGTTCTTTTAAGTTCGTCTCTGTCGGAATTTACCAGATTTAAAAAACACATATTCTACGTCATATATATATATGAACTTTGCTCATATATATATATATATATATATATATATATATATATATATGTGTGTGTGTGTGGGGGGGGTTATTTCCTTAGGAATCTTTTTTCAAATGCCACCATTTTTTCGCAACTGCTACTTTTAAATCAAGTCGCGCGCAAACGGAAATGAATGGTGTCTACCTGCTTTTAGCTCTAATTCTCGACGACGTGACAGATTCCTTCCAGATCCCGGTTTCTTTTCCGTACGATTATGTGTTTTTCTTTTTTCCTTTCTTTTTTACCTCTCCTTTTTATTCCTTGATTTCTCATTGCCTTGGAACTGTTTTCTTCATGCCACAATTCTTCGTCTTACACTTTTACTATTTTCTTTTCCTTCCCGACTGATATGATCCGTCTCATCTCCACACCCCACAACAATGCTTTCTTCTTATTTTTTTCATCATCTAATTTAGTTTTCACCGTGCTGCTGTTGTTTTAATAGCTATCTTATTTATTCTTTTATCTTCTTCTCTTTATTTTTTACACATCTTTACATTTAATTTTCTCTCTCGGTGGTCTTTTTGTTTTCTTTAATTCATTAAGTGTCCTCTTTTCAAATTCTCCTTCGTGTTGCTTGTTTCTTTTTCTTTTCTTTCCAACTCCTTTTGTTTTATTTTTTAACATCACTCTTCTTCTTCTTCTTTTTCTTCTTCTATCGAATAACATTTATTGCTATTATTTAGGAAGACGCGCCCGAATACGAGGACAGATCAATAAATCTTCACCATCACCCGTATTTGTGAGTTGAATTCTGATTTGGAAATTTCACTGTATAATGCTTAATCTTTGTGATTAATATTCATAAAGGAATTAAATGCTTTGTAAAAGAACTAGATTATGCTGGAAACTAGATAATACTCCGGTAACATAGACGCATAGTTCAATTTTAGGTTAAGAACTTATTGATTTAATACAAAATTTGAATGCATATAAATTATTACGATAGATTTTTCTCATGAAAAGTAGCTGAAATTTTCGTCCGAGGCGAAGGTTTCAAGATATACCTATGACTCTTAGATTTTAGTTTAATGGCTACGTGGTTTCTCTGGAATGGAGGCCTCGATTTAAGAGGAAATTAATGAAATGTTGACAAATTGTTAAGCCGATCGGTCTCTCTCTTCTTATTTTTCGGTGCGAAGTCTATCTGATGTGAAGCCCATCTATCTGCCATCAAGTCTATCTTTCACGAAGGCTATCTGAAGTGTACTACTTAAATACCAATAAGTTCAATAAGTTAAGTGCCGTGCGGGATATACACTTGGGTGATCATATCCCGAAAGAGGCATGACTGACGGGTTAGAATATTTCCCCGCGATAGGTTGCGATTACTTTCTGTGGTAGACTGTTTGCCAACGAAGGCTAGTAATCGGTTTTGCTATTAACACCTAGCTAGCAGGGGAAGCGACGGATTCATACTTTCCCAAAGGGTATATGCGCGTATGTGCATGCAACGATTTTAACTGGAATTCGAAATCGGCTCTCCGATTTCTCGTTCTGAGCCGATATCCATTGTACCACAACAAAAAAGAAAAAAATTGTTAGCAAAAAATCTGCCAAATCATTTGAAAACTTTTTTTTCTAACATAAATAATCTGCATGTTTCTGTAAGAATAACTGGAAAAATTTTAGTAAATGAAATTATAGTGAAGCTGTCAGTTGGGAGTCATTAATATTTAATCTTATGATTCCCTAATTCTGGATTTAATATATTAACAGGGGATTCTTAAACCAGAATCATATAAAAATATTTTGTCATATAGGATGTAAAATCGAAATAGAAAGTGCATTGGAAAAGTGAAAGATGCTTTTCAGACACTAAGCAAACTTTTAAGAAAAAGAAATATTCAGTTAGAAACAAAGAAAAGTGTTTGACTATTATATAATATCGGTCATCCTATAAAGCATTGAATGCTGCCACATATCCTCACTGACGAAAAAAAAGAATTGAGACAAAAAAATTGTAGCTCAACAGAAATACCATAGCGAGCATGTGAGTAACAAGGAGGTCTTAAAAATGGGGAAAAAGGACGCGTCTTTCTAGAATCAGAAAGAGATAGTTGGAATTCATTAAACACATGGCGAGAAAAGAGGAATTGGAGAATTTGCTACTCACGGTACATGTTGGGGAGAAGAGTAAGATAAGAAATTACCGTGTAACTTACAAAACGAGCTTGTTTTAAATGATTGGCATACTGAAGCAACAAAAATGTGGTTCTACAGAAGGATACTGAGAATACCATTGACGGAACATGTGAGCAACGATGAGGTTTTGGAGAATATGGAGACAAAAAAAAACTGATAGTTAATACCAGGAAAAGACAGCTATTATTTAAACATGCAATGACGAAGGAGGGCTTGGAGAACTTGATGCTCAAAGAAAGGATAGAGTGGAGAAGAGACAAGAGAAAGACATGACATACTTGATGGACTTGATGAGATGGATAGTGGCGATTGTGGGATTGAGCGGGATAACAGGAGAAGGGGTATTAAAAGCGACAAGGGATGGGGAGATGTGGAAGGCTATGATCGCCTATGGCCTGAAGGGACACGGCACATCGAAGAAAAACAGGGAATAGGAGAAATGGTGAATAAATACACCTTACTAAGAGCTACAATGATAAGAAATTATGGAAAACTACGATCCTTCTTGAAAAGAAGAAGAAGAAGAGGGCGAAGGAGTCAGTCAGTTAAGTGCCATACGTGATACACGCTTGGGCGATCGAAAGAGATATGCCTGACTGGGCAGATGATTATCCCGCAGTAGGTTGCCATTAATTTCTGCGGTAGACTGGTTGCCAGCCAAAGCTATAGAACCCAATCTGTCCTGTTATTTAACCCATAACTGGAGGGAAGAGACAAATTAGTACCATTCCCAAGGGTATCTGTGCGTAAGTGAATGCAATGAATTTAACTGGAATTCAAACTCGGCTCCCCGATTTCTCGTTCCGAGCCGATATCCACTGTAACTCAACGCACAGACGAGAAAAAAGATGAAGAAGAAGTGGAGGAGGAGAAGACGAGGAAGGGTGAGAAGAAGAAGAAGAAGAAGAAGAAGAAGAAGAAGATGATGATGATGATGATGATGATGAAGAAGAAGGCTAAGGTGAACAATAATAAGAAGAAGAAGAAAGGTGGGAAAAAAAAAGAAATAGAAGTGGGGAGGAGAAGAAAGATAAAACGTTCCTGAATGTGATGGCATTTTTTCCAAACTTGTATTTTTTTTATTTTCTAAGAACTCAAGAAATCTTAAACATGAACTGAGCTTTTAGAACACTGTTTCTCAACGTTCAAGGTAGTATGAATTAAATATATAAATAAACGAATTTACTTGTAGATGTATTTCTAACATTTACGAAGAAATCCCGAAAATATTATTTGGAACAATTGTTTTCATTTTGGTTGAAAGGTTGTTATTTAAACACAACGTTTCGACCGAGTAGCCTTTAGTTATCATCAGGTGCTTATTGATTTGCTGATATGAGGTATCTGTTGATTATTGTGATATTTTTTGTGATATCAGTTATTGTTCGTTCCTGCTGAATTGGTGCGTCACCACCAGATCCTAAGATTGAACTCATGAAAACTAGATCAAAGTAACACAAACCAACCCCTACATCCAATAGGCCTCCGTCCATAGTGGTTTGTTTTTGTGGCCTTTATGTCCAGTGACAGATGATGTTTAACAATTTTTGTTTTAATTGTGTGTTCGTGCCACTTTTTATAATTTAATATTTAATTTTTGATTTTTTGGCCCAACCAAGAAGAATTTCCAGTATCTTTAAAATGTACATACAATTCTTTTTCTACTTACTCACCCTGCAATTTAGCCGACGTGGCATATAGGTTCTCAAGTTTTTTTGTAAGACTTGAAAAAAAGAAATTTATTTTTAACAATATGTGTACTGATTTAGGGAAGAGAATCAAGATCCAAATACTTTTTCCAGCACTTCTTCGTCGAGCCGCCCAGTCAATTCATAACCACACACAGATGCCTCGCAATTTCCCCTAATGAAAGACGTTCACCATATTAGCAAAACAAAACGAAGTAAACCCCTAAAGATTTTCACTTTAAATTTCAGAATCGCGTATCTGCGACCACGCTTAATGTTTTCGTATTCTTAATAAAAAGCTAATTTTCTTAAACAAACATACCAGGATTTTATTAATGTTTGGTTTTCAAGAAAATTAACTTTTTAAGTAATAATAAAAAATGCTAGTAGTGTATTTAAGGACGTTATTCTAAATGGATCAATTCAGACGAACTTGTATTTTAACAGAGATTGTCATAGGTGAGAGTGAAATAAATGAAGACTACACGTGTTCTTACGCGAATAGGTATATATATATATATATATATATATATATATATATATATATATATATTGTGTGTGTATTTTGGCAGCATTTTTTCATTAATACAGGTTTCAACGATAGCACCATCAAGCTTATCAGACGATAGAAACTGATCTTACACAAAGTAAATAGACAAAACTTGTCTATATTATTCAAAGAAACCTGTATATATATATATATATATATATATATATATATATATATGAACTGGTTTCAATAAATTAGATACACGAATTGATTTACAGTAATATAATCATTTTCTTATTAGAATTGTTTTGAAATTAATAAGGTAAAGCAAAACAAAAACTATTACATTTTATTGCAAAAGTGTATACTTTCAAAAAGTGTATTCTGCCAACATCACCAGCGATGCTTTATTTAATAAAAGTTAATATTGCAACTAACAATTTATGTCAGGTAATTCTACGTCTTTAAACGTTACCCAGTAATCCAACACTACCTACCATTTTATCAATGCCGAAACCCGTTTAGAAATATTTTTTTCCGAATAATGAGAAATATATAAAGACATGGTAGAATCTTTAAATTTGCTTCTATATCTTTATGGATAATTTTTTATTTTTTAATTCAGAAAAAACATAGTGTTTTAGATTGCTATATAGTAAGCTCTTATGGTGTGAGATACTGGCTTACATCTCATCTCAAGATGCCTCCAGATTTCTGAATTCATTGGATACTGTATAATCTGTGGAAATTTAATAAAAAGGTATCCAAGAGCTGCCTTGATAAGTGGTAAGAACTCATTGCAAATAATGAAGTGTAATTTTACTTTATTTTTTGACGAATAAAGTTGATAGATTTTATAAAAATGAAAACTAACGATTTAAGTATTATTGGATTTAATATTGCAAAATCAAAAACGAAGTTGCCTTGAAGAATCTTTAACTTTGTTTTTATGGCTAATTTTATTTTTAATTTAAATAAAAAGAAGTATTTTCTAGATGGCAACATAGTAAGCTCTTAAAATAATAGATACTGGCTTACATCTCATCTAAAGGTGTCTTTGTTTTCAGTTTGTGATTTAAATTTGAAGGTTCAAATAAGGGACTCTCTCTATATAGGGTTTTGTGATATGAAGAAGCAGTAAAGCAGATTCAAGTATAAAAATATTTTGAAGTATGAATGAATCAATTTTGACTTGATACACATGAAAGCTTATAAATTTTGTCTTTTATCTATATGATTTATTATTGGAGTTTACATTCGGTATCTTCATAACTCATAGGTATGAGTAAACTTTCAAGCTTATTGAGGATTTGCAGTCTTTTTTTTTCAAATAGGAAATATATAAAAACATAATAGGTCACTCATGGTTAGTTCTAAGTTTGTTAGATTCCAAGTTAATAAAAGTTTCAAACCTGTCTATATAGTGAAAGAACAAGACTGATCTTCTATCATTATTATTTACGTAATATTTTACATAAATTATCTATACAAGTGCGTTGTGATGCAGTAAATATCAGCTCCGAACAAGAAATCGGGGAGCCGAGTTCAAATTCCAATTGAATTCCTTGCATTCACTTCCACCCAAATACCCTTGAGAAACGTATTAATCCGTCTCTTCTATCCAGTTATGGATTAAATAAAAGGACACATTGGATTTTATATCCTTATCCGGCGACCAGTCTACCGCAGAAAGTAATGGCAACCTACTACGAAATAATCTTCTGCCCAGTCAGTCATGTCTTCTTCGAAACATGATCACCCAAGCGTGTATCGCGTATGGAACTTAACTGACTTAATGTATGACCAATGGTCAAATTTAAACATTAAATAATTCTTTAAATTCCTGCGGACTTTCGAAATCATGTTATTTGCTAATGCTTTCAGAATACTTGAAGTATTATTTGATCCCCATGAACCCCGTAATGGCGTAATGTCACTGCGTAAATGAATACCTAACAAATTGCTTCCGAATAGTGAAAACAGGTGAGGTATTCATTCATGTGTTGCTTGTCTATACATATAAAGATTTCATAAAGCCCATATCTCCTCGGTTCAAACCACAGGCAATGTCCTCTTATTTGAAGGCCCGACCTGATTACATACGTTGCTGTTGATTCAATCTGAATGCACTCATCTTTGATTTGAGTTTAGGAATCCCTTCATCCAGCGATGCCCACTGACTACGTACATAGTTATGGAGATCAGTTGACCATATTTGGATAAACTCACATAATTATATTCACAGATGTCAAAATTTATCAGTTTTCATGTGTATCAAATGACTAGTTCTCTCCACATATTTGGGTTGAACGCTGAAGAAGTATTTATTCATGCCTCGAGTATGTTGGGCCAGTAGACCTTGTAGAGTAGAGTCCTTCTCTCTCTCCAGGTCAAACCATTGCCAATAACCCCCAACTTAAATGTTCGCCTTGATCGACGGAACCTTCCGACCTGGTCGGTTTATTTCATTCTAGGAAGCCCTGTGTCCAATAATGACGTGCCCTGATCACTCTAGGCTGCATATACAGCTATGGAGCCTAGTATAGCCGAGTGACATTGCAAGAAATTTCATCGGCCCTTTGAGAGGTTTTGGTTTTAATCTGGCTAGGTATTTATCTATCAACCCACCTCATCGGAAAAGACTGGTTGAGGAACCAGTATATTTTCTGATTACTCGACCATGCAGTAGGTAGTCCTGGATTACATGATACAAATAGCAACTTTTTATTACCAAAACAAATATATATATATATATCAGGAAATAAGACACTACTACCAAAAGAAAAAAATCCGAAATACAAATACTGCAAATCTTAACTCATCCTATGGCTGTGGTATGCTTTATTTCAGAAAACCTGTCTTTCTAAAACCAAAAAAATGTTTTAATTAAAGAAGAATAGGTCACATAGGAAGCTACTGCAAGTCAAAAACAAATGAACAAACTACCTGAAAGCCGTGTTGCCAACAGAAAAATAAACATAGAAAGTTGAAATAATAGAAATTTCGTTCCGTTCTATATTTCCGTTCTATATTTTTACATGTATAATTTTTATATCGATATAAAAATTATCCATGTAAAAATATAGAACGGAACTGGTAAGCATAACTTACAAAAAAACTGACAAAGTTTCAAAAGGAATATCAGGCGAGAAATTTATTTTTCTTTGAAAAATTACGTGTAACATCGTTCGGTAAATTTTCGTTGTAAGTCCCGAGGCTTTTGCCCTTCAAATGTATCCAAAATAGCATTATCTCTGTGCAAACGTATATGCTGAACTCAAATTAACTGTTAGTTATTGAAATGTAGGCGTGCATAAAGAACAGTCACACCACAGACTCACAGATTGCCTTTTATATATATACTAGCATCATAGCCCTGCGTTGCCTGTTGATTTCCTGCATAAAATATTTAGCCAAAACAAAAGCATTTTTTTAATTTTATTTTCTGAAGTATGAAATATTAAATCTAAAAAAAAAGACTTAAATAATTAAATTAACTGTTGGCACTTTTTTTAACATATTTTGTTTTTATTTGAAGAAACACTTTTTAAAAAAAGTGTTTTGTTTCAAAATTACTGGGAAAAATTATCACATCTTTTTGTTGACCAAATTAATTTTTAAAACGTTGGAAAAAAATAAAATATAAATGCTCTTTTTTTTTTTAATAAAAATATTTTAGTCGCGTTTGACACGTGTGATTTGATTTCTATGACGTAATTTAGCAACAATCTTAGATCTTAGATGTTTTACGGAGCAAATGTAAACAATCGGCTCCATTAGCCAAAAAGTGCGAAAGGGAAAATTGTTGAACTTAAACTCAAAAAGTATGTGTCGAACTGGCTTCCCTGTAGATATGTGTCCCTAGAAAGTTTGAATAGCGTAAAAAATGTACGCGTTCATAGAGAACAGTCACAAACAGACTCACAGATTGCCTTTTATATATCTTGATAGCGTCAAATGCAAACGTTACGCGAAAATGTCACCTCAGAGCTAATGTTTGCTAGTAAATAAAAATATTTTTAAATAATTTCACCTCAAAAAAGGCGGGGCTGCCACTAGTGCACAGGAGTTTACAGTGAGAGTAAAAACAGGGTACAGGGAGTTTAGAAGAAAGGACGAGAGATGAATCGAATTCAAGGAGATGGAAGATGGCAATTCACGTCGACTTCAAAATTTGCAGATTGTAGTTGTCAGGAAAACAATTAAACGGAAGTGAGTTTCACAGGTGGGAAGTGCGGGAAAAGTAACCTTTAGGTTAGAAGACGGTGTTACATTTAACTATTTAAGCAATAAAAAGGTGGGGATTCGATGCCAATCTAGTAGCACGTCTAATTTATTTTGTCAGGGAACCAGGGAAAAAAGCTTTTCAGGACAGTTGCCATGGAAATACTTGTAGAAAATACAAGGAGAAGCCACAATATGTCGATGCCAAAGTGACTCAAGTCAAGATGCCAAATCAAGATCAATTACATTGCAGATCCCTCACTGGATTTTATCGAGAACCCGGGTGCGAATAGCAGAAATACTCTTCAATATGGCAACTGTATTCAATGCACTGACGAATGATGGATTTATAAATGTGCATAATAGATTCGGACAAGAACAAAATGGCTCTACACAGTGACTCAGTCTTCATAGCCGTATATGCCGGTATAGGTTAGATGTAGTCTCATCAATTTAGAGTTGAACTAGCAAAATGTAACCGTAAGTTCTATGTTACTAATTTCTTTTCTCGCACTTTTTCTTTTTGAAACTCTCTTCCGCCTCTAGGCTATCCAGCCAACTTTGATCTTTAAAAATTTAAATGCAACGTCAATCATTAACTACTGATTCCTGTTTGTTCTTCTATTGTTTTCACTCCTTAGTAATGTTTCTCTTTTTTCTTATTCTTTCACACTTATTAACCCCTTTTGTCTTAGTGGCTTTACTGTCTTGCCTGAGCTGATCTTGGTAATAAAAAAAGAAAAATACATCGAACCAATTCCCTAACGAGCTTGTGTAGGTAGATGGCTGAACAGAGCCCGGAAAAGACATTAAGGAGATCAATATTTCTTACAGCTACAAAGTTACTTTGTGTCTTCTGTCTTTAGTTCAAATAAAAGGATGACCCGATAATCTAGCAAATCAATTAATTGAATGTACAAATTTCATGCTGCATTGCCAACTTATTGCTTTTTATTTGACCTGATCACAATCGTTTCGTTATTTCAATTCATTTTTAATTTCTTCGGAAATGTTGGGAGACATGTCAGGACAATTTTCACAGCGGGACTGTCCTTAGTCAATATTTTGTCTCAACATTCAGCAACGGATTGTGTCTGACGATTGTGCCTGACGCGAGAGACTGCTTGTGTGCATAATTAGTTTGAATTAACGGCCAGCCACAGCTTAATTCAATTTCCTAGACATATTGCTTCTCGTGCTTTTGTTAAAGATCTATCAATGGGACCTACTACAAAACAGATTCAAAAGCAATTAATATGGTCCAAATTTTTTTCCATTTAAGTACTGTATACATTAACAGAAAATACTCACAATATGAAGTTAATATTACAAAGTTAGGAAAAGTATAAATGCTGATGCTTTTCGGCGTAAACTTGAGCCTATTTGAAACTCTGCTTCGCATAAAAAACACAAAAACAAAAAACTGAGAATATATTTTAGGACTTTTAAGGGCATTCTATATATCATAAAATGTAGTTTATATTGAGTATATATCAGTGTTGTATATATTTTCAATATAGATCTGTTCGACTTTTAAAATATATAGACCGGATCAGAATGAACTACATTGAAGGCAAACGATGAGATGTACTTATTCATTTATTTATTTATTTGCAGTTTATCAACCTTTGTACGTATCTAAAGCGGAAACATATTCTTGGATTGGAATAATCATCATTTCTCTTTACGGTCGAATACTGTATCAAAAATTTAATTTAGGAAATATTAACGATTTCAGACGCAAGTGAAACTGTTTAACCTATAGATGGGGAAGAAATAGATCTTTCCAAGGTATTTGCGCGTAGATCATTATTTAAAACTCAAATAATATTCGAAATCGGCGCTCTGATTTCTTATTCTGAGCCGATATCCATAAACTACCCTCATATACATGCTTACAGCACATGAATTATCCCGAACATTTATCCATTTACATATTACCAGTGTATTTTAACGATAAACGATACAGAGTTCACTGAACTCACAGAAAATACAACAACGGAAAAAACAACAATGCAAGAATTCAAAATATCACATCCACTGAAAAATATATCTGTACCATCCGAAAAGAATATATGCTGCATTTATTAGAAAAATTAAGCAGCTTCTTACCAGGATCAGATAGAAAGCATTATTTTTCCTAAAGATATGCACAGGGCAAAAAAAGGAAAAAGACGTGAGTAATTTTAATTTCAATTTTCAAACCAGAAGTTATCCCCCTGCAATCAATGAATTAATTAAATTTGAAAAAGATATGATTTCCATATTAGAACAAATAAAATTTTAAAAATCAACAACTTACAAAAATTATTAAAGACTTAAGTAAAAAAATAAAAATAAAAATAAAAAATATACTTATTAAAGGAGACAAATCCAACAACATTTATGAAATAAACCCAAAGGAATACGAAAAAATATAAATGAAGAAATCAAAAAATCTTACAAAAACTCCTATATTAAAAATATTAACAAGGAAGCTAAAATTATTACAGATAAATTTAAGCAAAAAATACAAATTTTAACCAGTAGACAAGCTTTTTTAATAATCAAAGACGATAAAGAAGATTTTCCTAAACACGTCTATTGAACAGGTGAAGAAGCTCATCCCTTGTTCCTTGTTTAGGATGTGGTTTCCGGCTTTCTCTTTTCCAATCTCTTCACTATTACGTAGCCCCCTGCACATCAGTGGCATTACCACCTTGCTCGGGGTGATACGATTAAAAAAAAATAAAAATACCATGCATACCGACTTACAAACCCAACAAAAACAAAAGTGGGCAAAATAAGTCATCAAATATTAAAAAAAATATTCGTGACTTGTTAAAAATAGCCACTCAAGTTAACCAGTAGAGAAACACCAGTGATTGCATTTCATGGCTCAAAAAAATCCGAAACAAAAATAAATATACGCTCATTAAATATGACATAAAAAAACTTTTACCCATCAGTTTCTGAAAAAGATGTGATGGAAGCGTTTAATTTCGCTAAAAGATACATAAACATAACATTTGAACATATTGATGCAATTCTGCATTGACGCAAATCAGTACTTTTCTACAATGGTAAAGCATGGATTAAAAAAATCAAATAACGGCACCTTTCATGCACCACAAGGATCGTATGACGGAGCAGAAATTTCATAACTGATTGGTATATACATTTTAAATAAAATCAACAATATCATCCACACAAACAACGACGGATTATACAGAGACGACGGATTAATGATAGCACCAGACAACAAAAGAGAAATGATAAAATAAGGAAAGCATTTTATAAACTCTTCAAACAACTGGATTTTGAGATAATAGTAGAAACAAATGGAAAAGTAGTCCAGTATTTAGATGTAGAATTAAATGTACAAACTGCCAATTGGGGTACAGTGAATATTGGATCGGATCGAAAAGATCAGGGAGCCGAGTTCGAATTCCAGTTGAATTACTTGCATTCACTTACGCGTAAATACCCTTGGGAAAGATATTAATCTGTCTTTTCCCTCAAGTTATGGGTTAAATACCAGGACAGATTGGGTTCTATAACCTTGACTGGCAACCAGTCTACTGCAGAAAGTAATAACTACCTACTGCGGAATAATCTTCTGGCCAGTCATTCATGTCTCTTTTGAGATATTATCGCCAAATGTGGATCACTTATGGTACTTAACTGACTGAATATCTCTCCATATAAAAAAGCAAACACAAATTTAAAGTACATCTAACCATCACAAAAACATAATCAATCACATAAAGAAATAGGTACAGGCTATCAAATAATTTGACAAACAAAACAATATTTAATGAAAAGAAAAAAACTATGAAGATGCCTTAACAAAATCTGGCCATAAGAACATTTCAGAATACAATCCTCAACCAAACAGACAAATAAAAAACAATGATAGAAAACGAAACATTAACAGGTTCAACCCACCATTTAACTTAGAAGTTAAAACCAAAATAGGTCAAATATTTTTAAACTGATCGATAAACACTTTCTGATAAGCTCAGAACTAAACAATTTTCGATAGGAATACAATCAACCTATACTATAGTTATAGCTGTACAAGTAATTTAGAAAATTTCATAAAGAAAAAAAACGCCAGAAATTTAAATAGCATCGTAAAAAACAAGGTCATTAATAAGGAATGTAACTGCAGGGAGAAGAATAAATACCCACTTCAAGGACTTTGTAATACAAAAGAAGTCATTTACAAAGCAAAATTACATGACATAAATGGTTGAAACAAAACATATTTGGGATCAAGTAAAGTTACTTTTAAGACCAGATGGTTCAATCACAGGTCTATATTTAAACTATCAAACTTAAAAATTGTACAAAATTGGCTATCCACGTGTGGAAATAGAAATTAAAATATGGAAAAGACTCAGACATAACGTGAAGTATAGTGAAAACAGCCAAGCCTTAAAAAGGTGGCAAAATATGTAGACAGGGTCAGGAAGAAAAGCTAGCTATTATATTATTCCCAAACAAAAATGAATAACTGAAAGAAAGAACAGAACTTATGACTATGTGTAACCATACCATAAGATACCTATTAGGGTCATACAACCATGGGTGAAAACGTTATAACTTCTAATTTTTAAATTTGCGCGCTCGAAAAAAAACCCCGTTACGTGAGCGTTCTTTAAAAAAAACGGTAGAAATCAGTTATTGCAAATCGCCTGAAGACATCATATGGTAGAAACCTAGGTCGAGTAATAATTCGATGACAAATGAAATATATACTCTTAAGAAATGAATTGAGTTCTTTTGGTGACTGGCGTGTGTATACATTGCTAATATACAACACGTTAAAATTTCCCTTTTCTGAGTGCATGTGCCCATGGCTTAGGTAGGTAGCGAATCCGACTCACACCAAATCGGTCGAGTTTCGATCCCGGCCAGAAGCAAGTGGATGTGTCTAGCCAGAGCGATGAGCTGTGATACAGCGAAACAGGCTTGCATGTGAATGACTAATATATATATATATATATATATATATATATATATATATATATATATATATATATATCGTTATAGGTCAGATTTAAATTGAATTAGAAAAGTAAACAGGTGTATTATAAAAACTGTGCAACACATGTTTGAAGGCAGATAAAGATTCAATGTGTAAAGATTTTAGATATTTAGGTACAGAAGATCAGCCGGAAAAGCTACCAAAGTATCGACCTTTCGGTTATCTCTACATAATATGTGTGTGCGGGCTATCTCTACATAATATGTGTGTGCGGGCTATCTCTACATAATATGTGTGTGCGGGCTATCTCTACATAATATGTGTGTGCGAGCTATCTCTACATAATATGTGTGTGCGGGCTATCTCTACATAATATGTGTGTGCGGGCTATCTCTACATAATATGTGTGTGCGTGCTATCTCTACATAATATGTGTGTGCGGGCTATCTCTACATAATATGTGTGTGCGACTATCTCTACATAATATGTGTGTGCGGGCTATCTCTACATAATATGTGTGTGCGGGCTATCTCTACATAATATGTGTGTGCGGGCTATCTCTACATAATATGTGTGTGCGGGCTATCTCTACATAATATGTGTGTGCGGGCTATCTCTACATAATATGTGAGTGCGGGCTATCTCTACATAATATGTGAGTGCGGGCTATCTCTACATAATATGTGTGTGTGGGCTATCTCTACATAATATGTGAGTGCGGGCTATCTCTACATAATATGTGTGTGCGTGCTATCTCTACATAATATGTGTGTGCGGGCTATCTCTACACAATATGTGAGTGCGGGCTATCTCTATAATATGTGAGTGCGGGCTATCTCTACATAATATGTGTGTGCGGGCTATCTCTACATAATATGTGTGTGCGTGCTATCTCTACATAATATGTGTGTGCGGGCTATCTCTACATAATATGTGTGTGCGGGCTATCTCTACATAATATGTGTGTGCGGGCTATCTCTACATAATATGTGTGTGCGTGCTATCTCTACATAATATCTGAGTGCGGGCTATCTCTACATAATATGTGTGTGCGGGCTATCTCTACATAATATGTGAGTGCGGGCTATCTCTACATAATATGTGTGTGCGTGCTATCTCTACATAATATGTGTGTGCGAGCTATCTGTACATAATATGTGTGTGCGGGCTATCTCTACATAATATGTGAGTGCGGGCTATCTCTACATAATAAGTGAGTGCGGGCTATCTCTACATAATATGTGTGTGCGGGCTATCTCTACATAATATGTGTGTGCGGGCTATCTCTACATAATATGTGTGTGCGGGCTATCTCTACATAATATGTGAGTGCGGGCTATCTCTACATAATATGTGTGTGCGTGCTATCTCTACATAATATGTGTGTGCGGGCTATCTCTACATAATATGTGTGTGCGGGCTATCTCTACATAATATGTGTGTACGGGCTATCTCTACATAATATGTGTGTGCGGGCTATCTCTACATAATATGTGTGTGCGGGCTATCTCTACATAATATGTGTGTGCGAGCTATCTCTACATAATATGTGTGTGCGAGCTATCTCTACATAATATGTGTGCAGCATCTCATAAGTGTGCGAGCTATCTCTACATAATATGTGTGTGCGAGCTATCTCTACATAATATGTGTGTGCGGGAGCTATCTCTACATAATATGTGTGTGCGGGCTATCTCTACATAATATGTGAGTGCGGGCTATCTCTACATAATATGTGAGTGCGGGCTATCTCTACATAATATGTGTGTGCGTGCTATCTCTACATAATATGTGTGTGCGGGCTATCTCTACATAATATGTGTGTGCGAGCTATCTCTACATAATATGTGTGTGCGAGCTATCTCTACATAATATGTGTGTGCGTGAGTGTGTGTGTCAGAAAGTTTGATTAAAAATAACCGACAAGTTCTTTTTAATTTTTTATTTTATTTTGTTTGTTAAAGTTCTTTCCACTTTCAGTCATTATTTGTTCTTGACATATATATATTTATATATATATGTCTGTGTGTGTGTATGTGTGTGTATGTGTGTGTGTGTTGTCATATATCAGAGGAGAATAGGATAATAACTTAAGATAGAGTATTTAGGCCCAGTAATCTTCGAAGTAATTTTAGCATTGAATATCAATAGATGCAGCATTAATAATAATAATAATAATAATAATAATAATAAAATAATAATAATAATAATAATAATAATAATAATAATGAATTGTAAGAAATATAAATTTACTTTTCACAAAGAAATATATAGTTTCATTTTATCTCGCTTTCTCTGTGTCTTTCGCTCATTCACACCTATGCACACACACCCACACACACACCAAAATAAATATATGTCAGTTTTGAAAGCACTTTGAAAACACACACACACACACACACACACACACACACACACACACACACACACACACACACACACATATACATATATATATATATATATATATATGAATCTGTTTTTTGATTGGATTTAGCAAAAAATGTTCGTTGTATACACAGACACACACGCATTTCCATAGCAAGTGGTAGGTTTTTACGTAATGGAGTTGACACGCACATACACAACGGGTTTTGAATTCAAATTGTCCTTATCCTAGACTAAATATCAACCACAGTTAAAGAGTCCAGTCTGATCTACTATTTAAACTGTTTTTGTCTCGGGGACAATAGATAGATTCGTACTTTTTCCAAGAGTATTTACGCGTAAAGCAATTAACTGGCATTCGAACGTGACTCGCCGATTTCCCTTTCCGAATAGCTATCCATTACACCACCACTGTCTCATAAGATGTCCGAGAAGTTCCAGTTTTCCATGATTGTTAAAAGCAGATTATTACATCTCATTCTCTTTCAGACTTTTCAGTTTATATGTTTATCCCATGTCACTATCAGTATCTCTCCGTAGAATGACATCTTTGACACTTCATTTTTACAAGAGATTTTCATATTTCGTGCCAGTTCAGATTTTCTTTTGTTTTTTGTAAAGATATTTTTCCGGTCCTTTGGTACGTTGCATATTTTCAGTGCGTCATCGTGCATCCAGATCACATTGTTAGTCGTCTTTATAAAATCAAGTTGCTTCTGACTTCCCCAGCTTGTTTTTTGAGGCCACGAATGCGTAGATTACAAATTAGGGTGTTTCTTGTGGCCAAAACTATGCATTCCATCTCTCAAGAGAAACAACGAGAGAGCGTGTAAGCGCAAGAGAGAGAGAGAGACAGAGAGAGAGAGACAGAAAGAGAGAGAGAGAAATAAAGAGAGAGAGAGAAAGTTAAAAAATGAAGAAAGTATGGCGGTGATGTGGTTGGTTCTACGAAGCAATGAGTTACTGATAAAGCCCCTGTTGTCAGCTACTGGTTCTCGTGAGAGTGTCCCGTTTGACAGACTCAATTTTAGTTATCAATACAAAGAATTTATCTTCTGTTTATCGCACTTGTGAACTCATTATTTTTCTCTTTTTATTCTCCCAGTACTCGAGCGTATTTTTCATCTGAAAGCTTACTGCAATATATATATACTAGCAGTATAGCTCGGCGTTGCTCGGGTGTAATGAAAGCTTTAAAGCTAATACATGGTTCTGGAGCTCAGACTCAGCCTAAAGAATATTTGTGTGAAGTTTGGTGAGAATCGGATAAAAATTGTGGATTTATATAAAGGACATACAGACAGATAAACAGACACACACACAAACATCTTGCCTTTGATATATATATTATCGATTTTCTGCACCATTGTAACAACAGCAACCTTGAAACTTCTGAATATCGTTTCTTATGTTTTTGTCTATGAGTGTATCAAATTTGATTAAAATCGGACCACTCATTTTATAACCCGATTTTTTCGATTATCGATTTTCGATATTTATTGGGGGTATTTTGACACAAAACCTAGCTAGGAACACTCGCAGACGCTTATAGTACAACTGTGTAAATTTTCAAGAAAATCAGTTTAGCCGTATCGGATTCTATAGGTAACGAACACACACACACACACACACAGAGACACACACGCATACACAGAGACAAAGCTCCATTTATAAATAAGTTTAGATATATATATATATATACGATAAATTGTAGAAGGATTTGAAATAATTATTTCCTCGAGACCTCAACCGAATGTAGAAAGCACTGGACGGCCGTTTCGTCCTGTATTTAGGACTCATCAGCAGTTCACATCCACTACAACGTTGCTTGAACCGGCTTATAATGCTCCAAAGTGAGCGACTTGGTAATAGTAGTTGTGGCTCAGGGAGGCACAGTCCTATGGTTAAAAGAAGCTCAGTTTAGTTCTCCCACGGAATATGTGAATGAGCGGCGCTATATCGAGTTTAATTCGTTACTTCTTCCTCACCGAGGTACAATTGGTATGACGTTTGCTTAATAACGTAACTGTTTGGGTTTCAATTCCTGGTAGTGGATGCGCACTGCTGATGAGTCCCAAATATAGAAGGAAACGGCCGTCGAGTGCTTTCTGCATTCTGTTGAGGTCTAGTAAAACTCGATGAATTACTTATATATATATATATATATATATATATATATATATATATGTATATATATGTATGTATGTATGTATATATATATATATATATATATAAATTAGGACCTTGAATAAGTTCTCGACGATTTTTCATGAAAAGTAATGTTTTATTTATAAATACTAGCACATGTCTCTGAAATTATTGTTTATCGCTAGCCACTCTTTTTTCCCATCTTTCAGGCAGTATTGTAATTCCAGGTCAGAAAAACGCCAGGGCTTTTGAGGTTAACTACGAGTTGACCCATGTATTAGCATTTTCATGAGAATTAAAGTGCTGCAAAGGAAGGACATCTGTCATTGAAAATTGACGAGGCGATGTCTGGTGAATACTGCGGGTCGCGAAGGACATCCCAAGTAAGCGATCCCAAGTAGGTTTTCACCCGTTTTGCAACACTTTGAGCTAGCGTTGTCATGCTGCAAAATCACTTTGTCGTGTCTCTGTTCGTATAGCAGCCGTTTTTCTTCAATCTTCAGCTCAAACGCATCAATTTTAATCGACAGCGATCACACGCAATGATTTCCGTCTGGTTAAGCAGCTCATAATACAATTCACACAGCTGATTCTACCAAATGCAGAGCAGAAACTTTAAATCATGGATATTCGGCTTTGCGCCGATGTTGATGCTTGACCTGGCTTCCGCACGACTTTTTAAGCTTACGCGCAAATACCCTTGGGAAAGATATTAATCCGCCTCTTCCCTCCATTTAGGGGTTAAATATCAGGACAGATTGGGTTCTATAGCCTTGGCTGGCAACCAGTCTACCGCAGAAAGCAATGGCAACCTACTGCGGGATAATCTTCTTCCCAGTCAGCCATGTCTCTTTCGAGACATGCTCGCCCAAGCGTTTTCATGTATGGCACTTAACTGACTGACTGGTTACCGTTGTGTATCCACTTTTCATAGCCGGTCACGATACAATACGAAAAACTTTTTCTTTTCTTCCTTTGAAGTAGCTGTTCACACGTCACAAGACGCCGTCTAACATCTATTGGCTTCAACCCGTACGGCACCCAAATGTCCTTGCTTTTGAATAATTTCTAATGCTTTCAAACTTTACTGTGATCAACTCCGAATGATTCTGCAAATTCAGCTTGCGTCTGCAATGCCTTAATTAATGCCTTTAATGTTTTGTCTAAGACCTTTTCGGCGCGCCAGAGCGTTCTTTATCTTCAATATCAAAACCATTATTTTTAAAACGGCTGAACACTGAATGTTGTTTCCAACAGAGCTTGGTCACAGTAAGTGTCAACAAGAATACATCTGCTTGATTTTTTCATAATGTTTTTCGTCGGCTTCAGTTATCGAAATTTGGGGTTATTATGGAACTTGTCTTTATGCCAATTACGAATGCCTTTTTCTTTGTCATTTTACCCATTCTATCTTCGATGCCTAATTTGTCTGCAATTGTTTTTCCCTTCATATTTGTTCGCGGGCAAACAATAGTAGTAGTCGTCTCTTTCGCTTGCATGGAAAATCTTCCAGGAAAAGTAGACAGCTGCTACTATTGTTCATCCGCGAACTGTTTAATACTCTTAATATAATTGTCATCTTTGATAACGGCTGATGTAATATGAAAGCTCAGATAGGATTAAAAAAAGCATGTATCAATATTGTGATTTTTCTTTGTTCTTTTAACGATAATGCTATTAAGCTTATCAGACGATATGAAAATAGTTTATATATAATAGACAAAACTTGTCGATATTATTTAATTAAACATGCATCCTTATATACATATATATATATATATATATATATATATATATATATATAGATAGATAGTCATTATTATTATTGTTATAATAATAGCATACTGCAACTCAAATGCAATCAAATATTGGTGTTCAATACACCATCTTCAAGCAGTGAAATGTGGTTCATTTACTAGGTCATATGTATATTGATGAGGATATTCTAAAATAACAACGTTTAACTTAAATGTAAAAAATAAAAAATGCCAACATGTTAGATGATTTTGGTAGTTATTATATTTAAAAAAAATTGTGAGTGTAGACCAATGAATATTGGCCTATCAGATAAGATGTATCATTTGTTTAAAAAGGAATGCAACAAATGACACTCTCTGTGTCATTTGTTTAAATAAGAATGGAACAAAGCTGTCGCTAATGTATTATTTTTAGATGCGACGAAATTAAAAATAAAAATTATAAAGAATAAAACATGAAATAAAATATTAGTCTTAAAGGCTTTTGTTAATACAAAAATCAATTAAAAAATAAACGTAAGGTTATAAAGATAAATTTTGAAGGCAGAATTACTAAATTTTAGAGATGACTAGAAGTGAAGGTAAGCGTACATAGCAATGTAACAGTTAATAATGTTTAGCTTTGAGTTATATATAATTAACTAAAAGGGGTAGGATTATAGATTATAGCCAATATTAAACAGATTGAGATAATTATTAGATATATTTAAGAGTGTGAATTATCTTATAATAGCAGTAAGTGGTAATTTCGTTACATTGGTTTAATAAGTTACTTTTTGGGAATTTAATTATATGGATTTTTTGTTAATTATACTGTATTAGTTTTATTTGCATCTTTCAATTGTCAATAGTATTTGGAGAGAGAGAGTTACTATATATTTTATTATTAAAGGATAGTTTACACTGATAAAATCTAGCCTTAAATGTCTTTTTAGTACGTCCCGTATAATCTTTGATAAGATTTGAGTTTTCTGTGGTAGAGATGGTAGCTTAGTATACTAAAGAATTTGTAAGACATCAGTTTTAGAGAGGACATTCATTTGGGTTACGACAATTGCAAGTATTAATATTATTGTCGTTATTTATAATAGGGTGGTTATGATTTTTGATTTTGTTATATTGTTTTAGGATTTTACTGTTGTGTTTTACATTGTCATTTCAAGATTATCGTTGCAGCTATAACTAAGTTTCAGTGTATTATTTAAAAATTCCTAAGGGGGTTATTACCTAGTATGTGTTTCTGAACTAGGTTAAAAAGTTTATTGCCTAACTTAGTACTAACCGTTTAGTTAAGTGGTGGTATGTGCCAAATTATTTTTCTATTTCGATTACGTTTGGTATTATTATTATTTTGCTTATAATGTTTAATGTAAGTGCATTTATAACGGCTGTTGTTAGGGAAGTATTGTAGCATTGACTGTGTTTATAAAGATGTCTTCAGTTGAGGAATCGTTCTTTATTCTGTGTTCAACAGAATATGGTATGCGCTTAATAATAGACGGTGGTTGATTTGATTTAGGAAGTATGTAAATAGGTTACCATCATATTTTAGATAGGGTGAGTATGTGCTATTAACTAAATCTAGGTTAATATTTAGGAAGTCAATTTTGGGGGGTCAGTTTGTATTATTACTTTAAAACTAAAAATTTTCATTAGGCTATGTATTAATGTACGAATGTTATATACTTTAGATTTTGTAGAATTATGGATAATCATGAGACTATCGTCTCTGTATAAACCAATATCAGCTATATCAACATCACGGTGTACAGTTACATTCTACAAAATGAATAAACCTACAAGATCCGATGAGTCTGTAAAATCGAGTGATACCATGGCGTTGTTAACTAGACTCTTGGAATTAGACGTTGTGCACTGTTCATTGTTGTGGATGAGAACGAGTTGTTTGGACTTTAATATGATGTTATTATCCTACGTCGGTGGCGTGACTCGGAGTTTCATGAGTTGCACAATCAACAGATGCATATTCCGAACTGACCGTTTCAAACATTCGAATTTCAATTCACTCGATATTCATGGAAGTTAGGGTACTATTGTGGATCTATCAAGTGTAAAATTTAAACAAACAAAAAAATATTAATTTTTATTAACACCTAAATAACATTTTTATAGATGTGTTTATTCCAATATGCATATTTATTTATTCACATAACTATATATATATATATATATATATATATATATATACGTTTGTGTGGGGGGGGATTTTTTTTAATCCAACAGATTTTTATCACTTTAAAGGTTATTATTAGTGGATACTCGTATCTTAGTAGATGCTACGATTATATATATATATATATATATATATATATATATATATATATATACGGTAATTATTATTATTATTATTATTATTATTATTATTATTATTATTAAAATAATGACATACTACATGTTAACAGCAATAAAAACTCAGTGTTAAAACGCCACCATCAGGAAGTAAAATGTGGTTAATTTCTGCTGATAGCCCTGGAAAAATATGGCATAGAAAAAATTACCGACATAATGAAAGAAATTTATAATAGTGGAATAATACCAGATGACCTATGCAAGTCGATATTTATAGCACTGCCAAGGAAACCAGGTGCAAACGAGTACGAACTCCACAGAATTATCAGCTTAATGAGTCACATTACAAAACTGATTGTCATAATCCTGATGAATAGAGCGAGAAGCAGAATCAGGCCAGAGATAGGACAGGAACAATGCGGGTTCGTCAAAGACACTGGAACTAGGAACTCCATATTTATGATTAGGATGCTCTCCGAAAGGGTAATGCAAATGAAGAAAGACTTGTACCTATGTTTTATTGATTATGCGAAGGCATTCGATAAGATAGGACACAAAGAATTGATGGAGATGCTCAGCAGCATCGATATTTTTGGGAAAGACCTAAGAGTAATCAATAATCTCTACTGGCAGCAAACCGCCTGCATACAGACAGGTAACGATTTCAGCAGATTTACAAAGATAGAAAGAGGCGTAAGACAAGGATGTGTCTTTTCTCAGGATCTGTTCAACTTGTACAGCGAGAATATTTTGAGGACCCTAGATGACACGCCAGGAGGCCATTATTGGAGGCCACAACTTGAACAACATAAGGTATGCAGATGATACAGTGCTAATTGCAGACACGGAAAGGAAACTACAAGACCTCCTACAGAAGATATCAGTGGAGAGTGACAAAGAAAGGACTACAAGTAAACTTAAAAAAAACCGAGTGCATGGTCTGTATTTATTCAGGTATGAAATACATGAATTATGGCACAAGGCCGAAAAATGGGGAGGGGGAACAAAACTTGGGATGGTCTTCAGTAACTATCTTATACCTAGCTAATCAGATTCACGACCCATACATACGTTACAATTTTCTCATTCACCATAAAAATTTGTCCATCAACACTCATACCTAACAAGCACCAAAATACCGCAAAATCATACCGGGGACCTAAAAAACACCCCAAATGTACATAAAAATTTCTGATTTTTACAATATATACAATATCTTACAAAAATAATTTAAAACTTTATTCATGAAATGACATGATGGGAAGGGGGAATGAAGAAACAAAAAATCCCCAAAACAAAAAACAATTTCAAATGAATATATATACACAATGTTAGTAAGACCCAAACACACCCACATAATTAAAGAGGCCACTGTATTCTGCCTTAAAAGACAAAATCAAGCAGCTCTCTTTCTAAGGGGAATGGATAAGCAGGGGGCAAAAATAAATTGGACTGGAGAATGCATAAGGCTGACCCAGCCGAGAGTGAAAACGGGACAAAATAATACTTGGACAATGGGAATCTCGAACTGGATCATAACAAAAGCAATGGAGCCGGGAACAGGCCAGGACAAACACATTCACTCACATTAACTAGGCACAAAAAGAACTTCTACCTTAACCACGGGAGGGGTTCCAAAGGAATCCACCCCGATGCAACTAGCAGATCTAAAAGAGAAAATCAAGGCTAGCCCCGGTCACGCGAACCAGGCTCGCCGCATATACCCACCTTTCGCTGAACTCTGTCGGGTGCAGCCGTTTTCGTTCAGTTCTAATCTTAATTTTGAGCTGGTGCTCAAAATATCGGATTAGATCCTGATCCGAAAGACGACCGCCCCGCAAGACTTCCTCCAGACGCGTCATCCAAATCACCATTCTAGCCGTGGCCAGTAGCGACAGAAACACCATCCGCTTCACTCCAGAGTACGGGGGCGACACATTGTCCACAGCGTATGCGCGATCAATGAGCACAAGCTCCCGCGGCGCGATACGAGCAGTCAACTCGCCAACACGCGCCCACAACGGGCGAACGCGCGAACAATGGAAGAAGGCGTGCGCAGACGTCTCCTTAATTCCAAGGACGCAACGTTCACAATCTGGCAAATCCGCCAGGCCCATTGCGAAACGCTTGTCGTTGAGAGACAAACCATTCCGAGCCAATCGCCAGGTCAGAGAAAACTCAGAGTTGTTGAGCCAATCCGCACCTGGCGCCCAAGACCAATGAGAGCGATACTCCTCTCTCGACATGCCGAGCTTACTCCACAGTTCATCCTTCACGGCGCCCTCCACTAATCCCCGATAGAAGATTCTCCTAGGCCGTGAAAGGTCACTGGACCATGGAATGGCCCGAAGGGCCGTCAGACATTCGAGCAGGAATTTCGGCCGCCCCCAAGGCCTATTGCTAGTCCTTAGGAGCGGGGGAGTGATAGTGAGGCTAGGGAACATGTCCCTCACTACCCCCGCAAGCAACCGATCTTCCTCCAACGCGCGCCTGAGGAATGCCAACCTCGAAGCGAGCACGTGGCTCCTCAAGTGTGGCATCCCCAGACCCCCTTGACACGGACGGAGGCAACAGACTCCTTTGTCGACCATGTGTTTGCGTCCTCTCCAAAGACAGGAGAATAGCAAACGCTCGAGCGCCTTCTCATGATCGTCACAAAGGGGAAGTACAGACAGCCGGTAAAGCATTCTGGGAAAGAGGTATGTATTACACACCTCCGCCAGACCCTTCACGGAGAGACTCCGTCGACGCCAAATCTCGACCGACGCGCCGACCTTTGCCTGTACTTCTGACCAGTTTTTCTCCAACTGTAAGTCCGGACCGAACCAAACTCCGAGGAGCTTGACCGGCCCGTCCGTCCAGTCGAAGGGCCCCGGGAGGGAAACACCCTTCCAGGCACCTAACCGCAAGCCGGACGACTTGTCGCGGTTAATTCTGGCCCCTGTTACCTGTTCGTACCGTTCAAGCGCCTTCTGTACCGCCCTTATGTCCCTGCGGGAGGACACAAAGGTCGTTACGTCATCGGCGTACGCGGAAACCCTGGCTCGAGCTCCACCAGGGACAGCAATTCCACGCAGGACCGGACTGCACGTCTCGTCCCTTAGCCGGCGAAGGAGGGGCTCCAACGCCAGGACGTAAAGGAGAGGCGACAGTGGACAACCCTGTCGGACCGACCTAGACAGCGCGAAAGCGCTCGACAGCTTCCCGTTCACCTGTACCACAGCCTTGGGGGAGCGATACAGAAGGCTAATCCAGCGGCTGAAGTCGGGTTTGAATCCGGCGGCCTGCAGGACAGCAGCCAGGTAGCCATGGTCAATCCTATCAAATGCCTTGGACTGATCCAAATTGATCAGCGCGGCCTCTTCGTCGTCTTCTACACCCTCTACGATCGTGCGAATCAAGTGTAGGTTGCTCTGAATTGTTCGTCCCTTCACAGAACAAGTCTGATCCGGTTCCAACAGAGACTCGGCAACTAGCTGCAAGCGATTCGTCAGGATCTTGGCCAAAATCTTTAACTCTGTGTTTAGCAGAGTTATGGGCCTGTAATCATCTAATCCCCGCCCAACCTTCTTGCCTTTTCCCAACAGCGTGATAAACCGAGTGCATGGTCATCAGCAAAAGGTGCAACCCAAAATGCCAAATACAGGTGGGAGATACCAGAACCACCAAGTACACAAATTTAAATAACCTAGGAAGTGTTCTACCAGGAGATAGAAAGTGCGACACAGAGATCCGGAGGCGAATTGGCATGGCAAAGGACATATTCCAGAAGCTGAATAAAGTACTAACACACAGGAAAATTTCACTAGAAACAAAGAGGAGGCTACTGATTTGCTATGTGATGTCAGTCCTTCAGTACGGCAGTGAATGCTGGACAATATCATCGAAAATGAGGACAAAACTTGAAGCAGCGGAAATGTGGATATCATGGACTGAGCATGCAAGCAACGACGAGGTGTTGGAAAGAATGGCAACAAAAAGGAAATTAATACTGAGCTCCAGGAAGAGACAACTGAAGTTTCTGGGACATGCAATAAGGAAAGAGAGCTTGGAGAACCTGATACTGACAGTCCAGATAGAAGGAAAAAGAGACAGAGGAAGGCAGCGGATAACATATTTGCAGGGCCTGTTCAGGTGGATGACGGAACGGGGGTTGCGAGGTGTAACAGGAGCAAACATACTAAGAGCCACAAGGGATAGGGAGACGTGGAGAACCGTGATCGCCTACGTCCTGAAGGGACAGAGCACACAGAAGAAGAAGATAAGCAGATTTAAAAAATAAATGAAGAAATAAAAATGAAGAAATAAAAACAAGGCCAGCCAACGAGAAGAATTAATTGAGGTGGGAGGCAATAAAAACTCAAATAACAGTGTGAGCATGTATGGTTGGCTTGCTAGACGGTTGTTCAGCAAACTTTGTGTAGAAATTCAGACATTTTATACCGGAAAAAGAAAAAATAAATCATAAAAATAAATAAAATAAATAAAAGAGGAAAACAGAAAAAAGAAATAAAGAAAAAAAGAAGAGAGAAGACAAATACAAACGCCGGAAAAGATAACATAAAATAAATGAAAAAGTCAGTGCCTAATGAACATGGATTAATCGAAGATTTTTTTAACTATTGCAAACAGCGAAAAAAATTGCAGGATCTCCTACAGAAGATAGCCGAAGAGAATGACATGAAGAGATTATGAATAAACTGCAAGAAAAGCGAATGTATGGTCATCAGCAAAAAGAGCAGCCCAAAGTGCCAAATAGAGTTGGTGGGGGTGTTAAAATCAAGCAGGTACGAAAATTCAAATATCTAGGAAGTGCTCTAACTGAAGACGGAAAGTGCGACACAGAGATCCAAAGGCGAATTGGCATGGCGAATGACGCGTTCCAGAAGCTGAGTAAAGTATTAAGACACAGGAAACTTTCATTAGAAACAAAGAAGAGAGTACTGGATTGCTATGAGATGTCAGTTCTTCAATATGGCAGCGAATGTTAAGCAATATCAACAAAGATGAAGGGAAAAATTGAAGTACCTGAAATGTGGTTCTACAGAAGGATTCTTCGGATATCATGGACCGAGCATGTGAGCAATGATGAGCTTTTGAAAATGATGGAAACGAAAAGGAAATTAATATTGAGCATCAAGAAAAGACAATTAAAGTTCCTGGGACATGCAATGAGGAAGGAGGGCTTGGAGAACCTGATACTAACATGCCAGATAGAGGGAAAAAGAGACAGAAGAAAGCAGCGGATAACATATTTAAAAGGCCTGAACAGCCGGATGACAGAACAGGGGCTGAGAGACGTTACAAGAGAAAGCGTGCTAAGAGCCACCAGGGATAGGGAGACGTGGAAGGGACAAGGTACATAAAAGAAGAAGAGTGCCTCACATTTTCGGCCATGTGCCACATCTAAGCTGCACTTTGCAAAGTACCATAAAATAAATGTTAAAGAAAAAAGGAAAAAACAGAAAGATAAGAACAATGAACTGAGATATTGGAATATAAAGTAAAGGAGATTTGTTTATAAGTACAAATAAATAATGTTAATTAAAAAAATACTAGTTCAATAAGCTAAATTTTTAAAATTATCATAAGTACAAATAAAATAACAATAATTTAAAACAAATAGCCAGTATAATAAGCTATGTTTCTTCCGTTATAAGGAGATTTGTTCATAAGTACAATAAAATAATAATATTTAAAAATTCAGTCAGTTAAGTGCCATACGTGATACACGCTTGGGCGATCACGTCTCGAAAGGGATATGACTGATTGGACAGAAGATTATCCCGCAGTAGGTTGCCATCGCTTTCTAGACTGTTTTCCAGCCAAGGCTATAGAACCCAATCTGTCCTATTATTTAACCCATAACTGGACGGAAGAGACGGATTAATATCTTTATCAAGGGTATTTGTACGTAAATGAATGCAAGGAATTCAACTGGAATTCGAACTTAAATTCGAGTTAAAAATTACCTGTTCAATAAGATTTTTTTTAATTATAAGAGATTATCGTAAGTATAATTAAAATAAAAATTGTAATTTAAACAAATAGCCAGGAAATACTCTAACTTTTTAAGTTTTAAATTGATAAGTACAAATAAAGTAATAAAGATAGTTAAAAAGCCGAATGTTTTTTGTAATATGACTAGCATTAATAACGGAGATTTTTATCAAGATACAATTAATATCGGTTTTCATTTTTCTTTTAAAAACTAACAATATCAGTCAGTTAAGTACCATACGTGATAGACGCTTGGGCGATCATGTCTCTTTCGAGGACTGACTGGGCAAAAGATTATCCCGCAGTAGGTTGCCATTAATTTCTGCGGTAGACTGGTTGCCGACCAAGGCTACAGAACCCAATCTGTCCTGCTCTTTAACCCATAACTGGAAGGAAGAGACGGATTAATACCTTTCCCAAGGGTATTTGCGCGTAAGTGAATGCAATGAATCCGGCTGGAATTCGAACTCGGCACTCTGGTTTCTCGTTCACGAGCCGATATCCACTGTACCACAATAAACAGACTGAAAAAATATTATTATTAACGGATATTTTTCTTATAAAACTAGCATAAACATCGGATTGTTTAAACTATAATTAATCCGGTTTTTTTTTAATAAAACGAGCATTCATAACGTTTTTTTTTATGAATCTAGAATTAATACCGGACTCTGTTTATAAAATTTTAATAAAGGATTTCCTATATAACTATAATTAAAATGGATTTTTTTTATAAAACTACCATTAATAATGGATTTTTATAAACCTATAACTAATACCTGTTATTTTGCTTGTTTGTTTTTTATTAAACTAGAACTAATAACACATTTTTATAAAACTATAATGATTCCAGCATTTTTTTCTTAGAAAACTAGAATTAATAGCGAAATTTTTATAAACTTATGATTAGTAATAGGTATTTTTAATTTAGAAGAAAATTTCATCATTGATTTTTATAAACCTATAATTGATATAAAATTTTGTATAATAATTTATAATGAATAATAATTTTTTTAAAAATCTATAATTAAGACGGTTATTTTGTAAAGCTACAAATATCACAGGGTCTATCTGAACACGAAAAAGTTGCGCGTAAGTGAATGCCAGGAATTCAACTGGAATTCGAACTCGGCTCCCCGAATTCTTGTTCCAAGCCGATCATCTTACGACCTTACTATAAGTCGACTAAATTCAAAACAAACAACGCGCCTGCGCGTAAAGAAACATATAAAATTGCATAACACATAAAAATAACTATACATTTTTATATATATATATATATACTTTTAGGCACAATAATTTGTTTACTATCTTTTATTTATCATCTATTTTCTCTAATACTTTTCTTTATTTTCTCCATCCTTCCTTCTTTCCTATCTGTCTGTTTATCTAGCAACATGAATGTATAATTGAAAATGTAATAAAAAACGTATTCTTGAAATGGAATACGTGCCCGAGGAGCCAAATTTCAGAGACGCCATTAATTTCAGTGAAGCATAAGAATAGATTCAGACTTCTTAATAACACCGGTCTGAGGAAGAAACCATTTTAATGTTTACAATGACCTTCATAAATCCCGGTTGACATAGAAATATACACGGGCAAACCTCCACACATATATCTACACACACAACGCATGCGCGCACACACATGCCGAAATCTAAGTATTTTGAACCCAATTGAACGCCTTCAACAACAAATAAGCGATATTGCTAATCATTTTACTGTAAAAATTGATTATAAGATTGATTGATTGTTTGTTGGTTGGCTGATTTTGTTTAGCGCCACATATTTTTTTTAATCTTATCGCCCCAAACAAGGCATCTTGCTGCCATTGGTGCGCAGGTTGGTTACATAGGAGGAAAGTTATGAAAAAGAGTGACGGGTTATTGGGGCTGTCAGGAAGTGGGCAAGAGAAGGATTAGAATACTGATGAGAGTGGTGTGGACGGAGAAAAGTGCATGAGAGAGAAGTTGCAAGTTAGTGAGAAAGGAGATGACTATTAACTTTACATTTAAACTGTTGAAGATTGTAGCTGTCGGGAAAGCAAGTAAACGGAATTCCACAAGCGGGATTTGCAAGAAAAGAAGCTATTGGAGAAGAATTTGCGTTTACATTTTATTGGTTTTACAGTAAAAGGGTGGGACCTAGTTGCTAATCTTGTGGCTCGAGTAAATTCATAGAAAGGGGCCACAGAGAGCTAAGTTCATCGGAGCAGAAACCATGAAAATATTTGTAGAAGAGACACAGGGAAGCCACATTGCACCGGTAAGAAAGTGAGTGTATCTGAGCTGTCAAGTAGGAATTGATCACATTACAGATGTAATATAACAATCTGGCCCCACCCGAGGAAGGCTGATGCAAGCGAGGGTGTTTCCGGTCGTTGAAAGGAACGGATGTCGTTTGACCTTATTTCCGGCAGCAGCGGAAATAACTACAGAGGCAAACAGAACAGGTGTCTCTGAGAATTACGTGGGCGTGCGTGGGCGAGGCAAAACCGGAAGAAAAAGTCCCGGTTCTGGAAGATTATAAAAAGACCTCGGCACACGGATTCGCCAGTAGAGAAGCAACAGAGATCGGCCGGTGAAGAGAGACACAACAGATAAGACTACACTCCCGTCAACCCATTAGAAGCGCGCTCTCTCAATTCTCTGTTCCCTATTCTACACGGTTCATCGTCATTAATAAAAATATAACTTTATATTTTTATATATATGCGTGTTTGTTGTTTGTCGATATATAACACAGATTCTCCGTCGGATCTTGTCAAGGACCCTAGGTGGATAGCAGGGGCACCCGACTAAGATATGGCAGCAATATTCAATGCACGGGTATGGGTTATTTATTGTCAACATTTAAATATTTTGAACACAATTGTATGCCTTCAACTACAGAAAAACATATTGCTGATCATTTTACTATGAAAATCGATGGTTCGATTGATCTGTTTGTTGATTGATTTTGTATAGTGCCATATTAACTACAATAGGTTATTTAATGCTGAAATCTAAATATTTTGTATGCATTTTCATGGTTTCAACTAAATATAATTTTAACATAATTGTATCCTTTCAACTACTGATAAAATATATTGCTAGCCATTCTATTATAAATCTATTGTTGGTAATGTTACTATAAATATCTGTTTGTAGCAATATTTCATGTATCAAAAAGTATTGCAGGTATTTTTAATATAAAACTGTATATATATACCTAGTATTTTGTTTTTGTTTAGCGGTTCACTATTTCCCGATGGTTTAAAACCTTAACAGGTGCTAACATCACTTGTCAGGGTCGACGATTAAGAGGAGGTACCACGCTCCTCAAAACCTTCAATCTCCGGACAAGAAGCGAGAATATATATATTCATCCGCAGACAGATCTGTTTTGCTCTATCACAGCTCATCAGCACGGTTAGACTCCGATTGCTTTTAACCCAGGATTGAAACCGACCGCTCGGTAGAAGGCAGACTTTTGAGCACGTATATTATCATTATACACGCCCAATAGCCAGAGTACTCTAATATATATATATATATATATATATATATATATATTGTGTAAATTAATTGAAACAAAACGATGATGTCTTTCGAGAATCTTTCTCACTTTACTTCATCAGGTATACGTCGTCTCTTGGCGTTGTTTTTCACTTTGGACTGCATTTCTCTTTACGTTTTTGACTGATGGATCCAGTTTGTTTCTTTGCCTTGATGACACAACTGACAGCTAAAAGGCTGACACCAACAATATCCGCGATTTCTCTGTAAAGCTTGACAGTGAGTTCATGCAGCGTGAAAATTTTCGTACACTTCTTTGGAGTAACGTCCATCGCAGACAATCAAGTAATCAAAAGTCGAGACAACAGTGTCTGGACGTGATAAAAAGTTGATGCAATCACTGATGACGCAATATATTTCAAGGCCAAACACATTTCATCATACACCCCGAAAATAGATCTATGTTACTGCACCCTACTCCAAATGGCCTAATTTGAGGAAAAAATCGATTACACACCGTCACTCTTAGAAAAGAGTATCTGCGATAATATATGGAAAAATAAACAAACCTACAAGATAAAAATGACAACTATCAGGGAAGAGTGGGAGAGATAGAGAGAGAGAGATAGAGAGAGAGAGAGAGAGATAGAGAGAGAGAGAAGAGAGAGAGAGAGAGTAAAACGATTGAGAAAAAACAAATATAATGAAAGAGATAAACAATGAAAATTTAAATTTCACATAGATGTGATTTTTTCTTCTACGCCCGAATTTATCCAAGTTGTTACAGAAACCAACAAATCTCTTGAACTTGTCAAAAGTAATAAGCACAAGACAGCCGACGTTTGACTACAATTAATAAAACTTTGACATTTTATTACAATAACAAAACAATGAGAAAGTATTTCTGGTTTAGATTAAAAGAAAATGAAATACATTACTAACTTAAATTCTCCTAATTTAGAAATTAGGATTGTACTGCCAAAATGAATTTTTGTTAAAGTGGTCACTTGACCAGTGATTTTTATTTTTTCATGCTGGTCAGTATTCACTTTTTGAAAGAGGTGGCTCACCGGGGTCAATTAAGTTTAGCAAATCGTCCGTGCACAGAAAAACAGTCGGTAATAGCAGGTGGTCGCTGACGACGAAGGTCGCATACACCAGGTTCCATTGATATATATATATATATATATATATATATATATATATATATAGATAGATAGATAGATAGATAGATAGATATATGAGAAACTACTAAAAAGTTGTAAGTTTAAAAATGTATTTTTTTGACAGCATTTGTTTATTTCTATTATTATATTTTATATTTCAGACCGTCCTCGGTCCTTCATCAGAAACAAATGATTCTAAAATTTAAATTAGAAACGTATTTCACGAGAAGTTTACGTTTACAAATATTAAAAAAATAAAAAAATAAAAATCAAAAAATCAAAATATCAAAAAAATCTGTTGCTTTATATATGTATATATAGTGCTGAGTTGTCAAGATGTTCCTAGATTGCTATTTTTGCAGTGGTTTACTAATAAAAAGATATTTTGGCAAGCAGTTTTTCTTTTCTTGTCGTAAAGTGCTCGATATCGAGATAAAGATAGAACGGTAATACGATTAATGTGGAGAAGCCTTTTAATACATTGAGCTGGATCATGCCGACTTCAAAATATTGTGAAGGCAATGTTATGATTTTTTCACTCCTCAGGGCTTTTATTTCTATATCTGCTGTTGTTTCCCTGTCGTATTCTTATGTATATGGACCTTGGTGAAATTTAATATTTTAAAATGTGAGCGATACTACAGATGGTTAATTACTTTTTATTGCTTTTATTGTGTTGACTTCTTTTAAGAACACTGTATTATGTGAAGGCGGTTGATTTGTTTACATTGCTTTTTATTGTGTTAACTTAGATTTAGCATGCATGAATAGGTGTTTGTTTAATTGCTTTATATATACACACACAGACGCATACACGCAGACAGACAGACAGACAGACAGACAGACAGACGGACGGACGGACACACACACACACACACACACACACACACACACGCATATATATAGATATAAGCTAAGAGAAAAGTTTGTAACAATAATGGATACATCAACGGAAATCGAGTCTAGACAGGGGTTTTGATCTACTGACACTTTTGCCGTTGAGATTGAAAGAAGAAATTATGTATTCCCCCAAAATATAAACTTCTTTTCAAATTTAAAGTGAATCTCTATTCTGACGAGTTAAATTGAACACACATAAATGTTTATGTCTTCCCACATCCATAAATAATAGTCGTATTGTTTCTTATATTCAAATGAAAATTATTTTCACAACAATGAACTAACATTGTTTGATGACGAGGGAAAAATATCGAAACATAGAAATTTCAGTGTCGCAATGTAAAGTATATCAATTTTAAATAAAAAACAAATTTAGTTTTATATATATATCGAAACCTATTTATAAATGGAACTCTCTCTCTGTGTGTGTGTGTGTGTGTGTGTGTGTGTGTGTGTGTGTGTTTATCCGTTACCTATAGACTCCGAAAGGGCTGAACCGATTTTCTTGAAAACTTACACAGTTGTACTATAAGCATCTGCGAGTGTTCTTAGCTAGGTTTGTGTCGAGGTACCCCAGATAAATATCGAAAATTGATAATCGAAAAAATCGGGTTATAGAAGATGTGGTCCGATTTTAATCAAATTTGATGCACTCATAGACAAAGACATAAGAAAGGATATTCAGAAGTTTCAAGGTTGCAGTTCTTACAATAGTGCAGAAAATCGATAATATATATATATATATATATAAATCGATACCAGGAAATCAAAATTTGACTTACATCCATTCATTTTCCTTTCAGTCTAAGGTTTCGCTTTAACTGGAAACAACTATTGCTTCTTAATCTTTCGTGCCAACGTCCAAAGAGTCTGAGCTCCAGAACCATGGATTAGTTTTAAAGCTTTCATTGCATTCGGGCAAAGCCGGGCTATACTGCTAGTATATATATATATATAAATATATCTATAATTTTTCGCGAATTAATATTGTGTTAGGAAGTTCTTAAGAATAACAATGATTTTACCATTTAGAAATCTTTCTAGTTTACCGATAGCTAGGGATGAGGAAGCGAGTTCATAACTTTGCCTGGAGTATTTGTGCGTAAGTGAATGTGACGAGCCCAATTAGTTCGAATGTAGATCTTCGATTTCTTTTTGCAAGCCGCACAACCACTTTTTTCAGGACCGCTACGATGGAATAAAGTTGTTCATCCTAAGGGATGGCGTTGATTTTCACATGATACCTCATGTGCACATTAGAAGATTGTAGATATTTCTATAATAAATTGGCAAAAAGGTCTCTCCCTTTTACAGACAAAACAGTCAAATGAACCCACCACTTCTAACCAAGTATTTTCTTTTCCCGCATTTGAAGCCTGTGGAAATCCCTTCCCTGTAGTTGCTCCTTTGATGGCTACAATCTCCAAGAGTTTAAGTGCAACGCCAATTGACATCATTTATCTTCCTGATTCATATCTTTCTCGTATGCTTTCTCCGCCAAGCCCAATATCTTGTTCTCCCTTCTCGCTCTACTCTCACGTAATGCTCTGCGCACCAGTATTCCTACCTTTCTCTTATCCTTTATACGACACTCCCTGAATCTTATTCCTTCTTCTTTTTACCCTCCTTTCATGTAAACCCCTGCACACTAGTGGCAATACTGCCTTGCCTGGGGTGAAATGAATAAATAAATCATGTACATATTCAGAAATGAATTGAGTCCTTTCGGTGACTGGCGTGTGTGTATACAACACGTTATAATTTCCTTTCTATGATTCCATGCGACTATGGCTTAGGGGATAGCGACTCCGACTGACACCAAATCGGTCGAGTTTCGATCCCGGCCTGAAACAAGTGGATGTGTCTAGCTACACTGATGAGCTGTGATACAGCGAAACAGGCTTGTATGTGGATGGCTTATATATATATATATATATATATATATATATAGATATAGATATATACTTACTTTACTCTTTATCTATTTATCTATCTTAAAATTATTTCACCCCACTAAAAAAAAAACATGAATAAGAATTAATATGCCAGTATGATATGTTAATCACTTGAAGGTTGCTGTGATATATGAAACTCAAAATCCTGAGTAAAACATTGGATAAAATATATTAATATATATATATATATGCAGATGTATTTTTCTTACCTTATAACTATATTCTTATCATATTTATAAATTTTTTGTGTATGTTCGTGTGTGTGTGTGTGTTTGTGTATGTGTGTACTCAATCCGTTCATTCATTTAATAAATAAATATTCCTTTCACGTGTAAGACTTAATTAAGCGATGAACTAATCATCTTTCCGCTTTCATGCGAGAAAACTAGACGGCAGAAGAAACAAGCATACGTTAACGTCTCTGAGTCTAAGGTAGACGGGGAAAGATGAAAAATGCAGTAAAGGGATAAAGTTTTTGTCGAAAGAACAAAAAGATATAGAAGTTGATAAAGAAAGAGAGGCGAAGAGGAAGAAGACTACAGTCAAAAGTAAAAGCAATTATTGATTTTGAAACGATAATCAAACTAATTTACCTCAGCGAATCTTTGATTATATTCCTCAATAGTTTCTTTGAAGGGAACTAATAAAAACATAATTTGATTCTTTATTATGCATTTGGCCAAAGTTACTGTTAGAACAAACAAATTCTTAGCCTGAACAAAAGAGAACTTTTGAAATTAATTCGAACAAAAATTTAATTACGAAATCTCTGCGATGGACATCATTAAAAATGTTTCTTTGGAAAGAAAGAAAATAGTACTGGGTTGTTATGTAGTATCTGTTCTCCAATAGGGTAGAGAACGTTGTACAATATCCTCAAAGATGAAAGAGAGACTCGAAGCAACAAAAATGTGGTTCTACAGAAAGATGCTGAGGTGACCATGCACAGAACATGTGAGTAGCGACATGATTTTTGAAGAGGATTCAAACGAAAAGGAAATGTATACTTCAAATCAGGAATAGATAGCTGAGGTTTCTTGGACACGTAATGAAGAAAGAGGGCTTGGAAAACCTAATACTCACAGGACGGATGAAAAAAGAATGAGATACAAGGGAAAACAGCAGGAGACATACTGGCTGGGCTTGAGGAAGTGGATAGAGGAGCGGGGTTTTGGAGAGATCCCAAGAGGGAAAGTGTTAAGAGTCACAAGGGATAGGAACAAATAGACATCCTGATGGGACACGGAACATAAACAAGAAAAGAGAATAAAAAACGATAGATAATAATTTGACACCGCGTGATGTTGATTTTTTTTTTTTTAATCATTTCACCCCGAGCAAGGCAGAAACGCCACTGATGTGCAGGGGGTTACATAAATGTAAAAAGATTAATTAGAAAAGAGTGAGGAGTACAAGCTAGTTAGAAAGGAACAATAGAAAGCTGAGAAAGCAGGTGCGATGACAGATACATAGGTGGAGAGAAAGGGAAGGTTATACAGGGGAGGGGAGAGTGCTAGAGTCCAGTGGTTAGTAGATGAGTATTGACTTTGCATTTAAATTTCTGGAGGTTGTAGCCGTCAGGAAAGCAAGAATACGGGAGTGAGTTCCACAGGCGGGAAGTGCGAGAGAGGAAGCTGGAGGAGTAGAATTGTCGTCTGCGTTTGGCTAACCTGACTGTGAATGGGTGGGACCCAGTTGTCAGTCTGGTTGCACGGGTAAACACCTGTTGAGGAGGCATCAGTGACTTAAGTTCGTCTGAGTAGAAGCCATGAAAGTATTTATAGAACAGACAAAGGGATGCCACATTTCGACGATGGGGAAGTGGCTGCAGTCGAGTCGCCAGATCAGTACCTATCACATTACAGACTCTCCTTTGGAGCTTGTCAAGAACACTGAGGAGAACGGCAGGGGCACCTGACCATAAATGGCAGCAGTACTCCATGCACGGACGGATGGTTCTGGCAAAGATCCGAATAAATTTAAACTGAGATTTTATTTTTAAAAATAATGAAACATAGAAAAAGACAAATATTCGTGAAATTATGAACACCAAAAATTGTTTTAATTGCTGAGTTTATGATTTAAATGAATGACAAATAATTATTTTCCAGTCCGCGACCTCTTCTTCGAAGAAAAAATATATACATTGATAATATAAACAAGAAGGTTGCAGTCTCGGGAGTTAGATGGAGGTGTGGTCACAGAAACAGTCTGGCAGCAATGACTGAGTCCTCTTGTTTGTGTGCCATGGTGCACATTTTCCAGGAGCTACCCTCTTTCCCAAGGACAGCACTACCTTGTCAAGGCACTTTATGTTGGCCTCTGTATTAAGTCTGGGGTCTTATGGGAAAATGAAGAGAGCCATAACGTAGTCATCATTAGTGAACACTTCAAACTCCATGATGTTGACAGGATATATTACCCAGGTCTTGCGTTTGACATCCAAACGCTCTGAAATATTTGTATTAGAGCAGAACAGAATGTCATTGCAAAGTTTTTGGCGGAGTCGATTGCATCATCGTTTTCTTTTTCTTACAGAAGGTGCCCAACTGTTCCTACTACACTGTCAGCCAAATAAAAAATAAACAATGCGCATGCGCAGAATAAACGATATAAACCGGTGTCAATTTAACCCTCGCACTTTGTATATATGTTTGTGTGTATGTGCTTGCGCGCGCGTTTGCATGTGTAAGTGTGTGTTCCGTTGAACCCTAGTCGCAAGATACTTTTTTATAGTCTTTTTTTATTGTTATGTTTTCTTGAATACGTACAAGTGTCTCACTTGTTGAACGTAAAGAAAATAAAACGAAATGGAAAAATAAATATGTAAAACATTTTAACAACTAAATGTCAAAATAAGACACCTATAAATTATTTAAACAACAAAAGGGAAAAGTAAAATGCATAAAACAACCAGATCAAAAAAGAGATCGGAACCGCTGATAACTTTGGACAATTTTTATATTCCTTTCTTCCGAAAAAGAAAAAAAAAACTTGTCTATATACAAGAATAGTACCTTGTTAGTTTTGTAAAATGAAACATGTATTAAAAAGGCATTGATTGCTTGCCACACACACACACAAACACATACAAATCTAAACTTATTTATAAATGGAACTTTGTCTGTGTGTGTGCATGTGTGTGTGTCCGTTACCGATAGACTCCGAAACGGCTGAACCGATTTTCTTGAAAACATACACTGTATTATAAACGTCTGCGAGTGTTCTCTTAGCTAGGTTTTGTGTCAAAGTACCCCGATAAATATCGAAAATCGATAATCGAAAAAATCAGGTTATAGAAGGAGTGGTCAGATTTTAATCAAATAAGATATAAGAAACACTATTCAGAAGGTTCAAGGTTGCAGTTTTTACAATAATGCAAAAAATCGATAATATATATATATATAAAAAGCAAGATGTTTGTGTGTGTGTCTGTTTATCTGCCTGTATGTCTGTATTTTTTCAGCCCTTTTATTTTAGTTTTTGCTTCGGTTTGGCTCTAAATAGGTATAATTGTAGTTCTTAGTCTCAGTCATGATACCATTTACTCAGAGGACTTATTTAGCCTTCAAAATTCAGTTTACGACGGAAAAACTTATTTGATATCGATACCAGGAAATTAAAATTTGACTTACATCCATTCATTTTTCTTTCAGTCTACGGTTTCGCTTTAAATGGAGACAACTATTGCTTTTTAGTTCATTACACTTGAGCAACGCCGGGCTATACTGCTAGTATATATAATGGCGTATTTAGGCAGAAAATTTTATTGAAAGAAACTTTGTTAAATTAAACACTAAAGATCTGCAGATTTAATTTTTTTTTTTTAAATTTCCGAATGAAATTTTTAATAAACTGTCCAGAGTCAATGATTTTTCTCTTTATGTTTGGAATTACAATATATATATAATCGTATAATTATGAATTAATTGTACATTGCAACACTGAAATTTCTATGTTTCGAGATAGATTCTTTTCATTAGGCAATGTCTGATGTTGGTTGTCCAAATGATTTACATTTGGGGATGTAAATCATTTGTACAACCAACATATATTATATATTATGCTGTCATTACGATTGAGGTTGATAGAGAAGAACATTTTAAAAACAGTTTCCACTTCTGCTACTTAAACGTGACTCTTCAGAAATGAACTGAGTTCTTTCGGTGACTGGCGTGTGTATACACTGCTTATACACAACACGTATCCCTTCTCTGATCCCATGTGCCTATGGCTTAGGGAGTAGCGACTCCGACTAACACCAAATCGGTCGAGTTTCGATCTCGGCCAGAAGCAAGCGGATGTTTCTAGCCACACTGATGAGCTGCGAAACAGGCTTGTATGTGGATGACTTATATATATATATATATATATATATATATATATATCAGTAGAAAATCTAGGAGAAGATTAGTAATATTTAAACTGATCCAACAGAGAGCTCAATGTAATTTTAATTTAATAAAAGACCCGGGATTATACCTTCCTGCAATTGCAGATCCAGAGAAAACTGTTCTTTGAAAGTAAATGTTGATCTGCAAACGTGATCTACCAAGTTACCATTTCTCCATAAAAGACCAAGGAAAAATATAACGTATGCATTGGAATTCCGGCGGGGATTTGGAAATAAAGATTTTATACGCATAGGTACTCGTTTACTAACTGTATTTTACGGTTTCAGACAGCCCCCTCCCGAAAATACTTGGAAGTGAAGGAAGAAACCTAAACCCACAGATAAAGAGGAAGTTAATAGGCTCGGCACATACTCCTAATAGTCTAGGTGATAAATGTAATCTATGTTTAAAAGAAAAAATTAGGATTTTAAAATTTCAATATTAGAATGTATTTCTTAATAAACGTAATGAATTAATTAGCATGGGTTGTCACCGTAGTAAATTAAAACTTCATTGTTTCCTTCTTCCATTTATTCATAATATATTTTGCCTCTTAAATAGATTAAAATTGAAATCTGGTGATCCTCAGCTTTTTTCTACATACTACCCCTGACTTAATGGACAAATCACTTGCCTTATACTACCACAGAAATATTACTATTACGATTTATCCTCTGCTTGACTTTGTCCTAACCAACATTCCTCACCCCTTTCTTTTACTAACCCTTGCTTAATCCTGCAGTAGGTTACCATTACTTTCTGCGGTAGACTGACTGTCAGCCAAAGCTATAGTACCCAATCTGTCCTGTTATTTAATCCATAACTAGAAGGAAGATACAGATTAATACCTTTCCCAAGGGTATTTGTGCATAAATGAATGCAAGGAATTCAACTGGAATTTGGACTCGGCTCCTCGAGTTGTCGTTCCTAGCCGATATCCACTGTACTACACCATCCATCCATATATATATATATATCTATATATATATATATATATATAGATAGATAGATAGATAGATAGTGTGCATAAAAGAGAGTGAGAGAGAGAGTGAGAGAGAGAGAGAGAGAGAGTGTGTGTGTGTGTGTGTGAGAGGGATCGAAATAAAAAGTAAAAAGTAGTACTTGCCCCAAATCTGCATAATTATTTTTGGTTTCATGCTATATATTTTACGCATTTCTCGAGTTAATCTGGCCAGCAAAGAAGGTTTTGATGTTCTATGAATATCTTACTGATGTCATCAGTTTCCAATTATATAATTATGTACATGACACTACCATTTACTCCTGTCTCAATAGGAAATCGACCAAGGCTGACAAAGTAAACCTGGCTGCTTTTCTTGAAAAGAACCTCCAGTTAGTGGTTAACAGGAGCAAGAAATGGCTTGTAAATTTTAATGGCTCAAAAAAAAAAAAAAAAGAAAACTACTCTTCTTTAATCACTATAAAAAAAATCTCCTGCCACCATCAGTATGGCTGATGCTCGTCTCTTGGAGAGCAATCCACTGCACCGCTCTGGCCTCACTATTTCAACGACTGCAATAGCTGCATTTACCTCAAGGAAATTTGGGTGAAGTACCAGAAAGTTTTTCTCGTCAGAGTCTATCTTGACAATTTTTAAATCTACCATCTGTCCGTGCATTGAATACTGTTGCCGTATCTAGTCGGGTGCTCTTGTTATTCATCACAAGGTTCTTGAAAAGATCTAAAGAAGGATCTGCAATGTAATCGGTGCGCACGTGCCATCTCGACTTCAGCCATTTTCTCGCCGACGCGACGTGACTTCCATCTGTCTTTTCTACAATTATTTTCACGACAACTGCTCTGATGAGTTTTTTTTACCTTGTACCCCGAATATATGAATTTTATCGTGCTACTAGATAGGCATCAAGGTCCCACTCTTTTACCGTTGAAGCAATTAAATGTAACTGCCACTTCTATTCCAACAGTTTTTTTTCTCGCATTCCCCGACTTTGGAACTCCCTTCCGTTTACTTCACTCCCTACAATCTCCAAAAATTTAAATACAAAATCAATTGCCATCTTCTGTCTTCTTCCATCACGTTCATCTTTTAGTTTTTTCCTTCATGACCCACTGTATCCAGCCTTTTCTCTCACTGTAATACCCTGCGCACTAGTGGTGGTCCCGCCTTGCTTTGGGTGAAATGATAAAAACAAATATTATATCTTTGAGAATGTTTTTTTCCAGCTTTGATTCCACCTAATTTGGCATTTTATTTCTTCTACAGCGAATGATGCAAAAATATCAAAATAATCTATGTTTTTATAATATCTCCAAGAGAAAAGTTGAATTTTAAACGAAAATCACATGATAGATAAAAAGGAATAATTTTTTTGCAAATACACAAGACCTTTCGGGAAAATATATTTTATCAAATGTCAAGGAGACTAATGAAATAACAATAATAATAAATGAGAAATATTAACCGTTTTTTCATTGCGTCTTTCTCTCTTTCTCTCCAAAACAAACACACACACACACACACACACACACACACATATATATATATATATATATATACTAGCATCATAGCCCAGCGTTGCCCGTGCAACTCAGAACATTTTAGTAGTAGGAGAAGATGCCAATGAGAGGAGTAGATGGAAATCATTTACAAACAGTTGATTTCCTGCATGAAATATTTAGCGAAAAAAAAAAGCTTTATTTTTTAAAATCTTATTTTCTGAAGTATGAAATATTAAATCTGAAAAAAAAACTTAAATAATTAAATTAACTATTGGCACTTTTAAAAAAATATATTTTGTTTTTGTTTGAAAAAAACCCTTTTTTTTTAAAATATTTCTTTTGTTTCTAAATTACGGGGAAGAATATTCGCATTTTTTGTTGACTAAATGAATTTTTAAAACGTCAAAATAAAAATTAAATATAAAGGTTCATAACTAACTAGGCGCCGACTTTGGAAGCGACCACGTTCCAGTCATCTGCAAACTAAAGGTGAAACTCTGGAGATTGAAGAAGCCTAGTGCAGCACCAAAACTGAAATACAACACACTCGTGAATGACTTCAACCTACAGAAAGAATACGCTAACAGCGTGAAAATCAAATACGAAGAACAAATTGAAAAAGGGCAATCGAAATGGGACTCACTAAAGGAAGCGATAGTGACATCAGCAAACAACATTGTCTCAAAAGAAATCAGGCGCAGAAAAAAAAAACGAGTGGATAACTGAAGTGATTCACGACATGATGCAAAGAAGGCAGGAAATGAGATCAAGACATAAAATGGCGTACAGAAAACCACACAAGGAAATAAGGAGAAAATGCAGGCAGGCTAAAGAGGAATGGCTCAACAACAAATGCGCAGAGGTAGAGAGACTGAGCAGGACCAATAAAGCAGACATATGATGTCAGTTCTTCAATATGGTAGCGAATGTTAGGCAATATTAACAAAAATGAAGGGAAAACTTGAAGCAGCTGAAATGTGGTTCTGCAGATGGATGCTGCGGTTATCATGGACCTAGCATATGAGCAATGATGAGGCTTTGGAAAGGATGGAGACGAAAAGGAAATTAATACTGAGTATCAGGAAGAGACAGCTAAAGTTCCTGGGATATGCAATGAGGAAGGAGGGCTTGGAGAAACTGATACTAACAGGCCAGAACATATTTGAAGGGCCTAATCAAATGGATGACGGAATGAGAGTTGCGTGGTGTAAAAGGAGAAACCGTGCTAAGAACCACCCGGTATAGGGAGACGTGGAAAACCATGATCACTTACACCCCGAAAGGACAGGGCACAGAAAAAAAGAAGAAATTCATTTTTAATATTTTCCCATTTCTTTGTCTATTTTGTGTCATATACACTCAAAAGGTCAAGAAGGCTACTCGCTCTTTCTTGTCCTCATAGTTCATGTATTCTGTCAGTGAAATTTGCAGTAGAACCAAATCTATGACGCTGTAAGTCTCTCCTTCGTCTACACTGAAATTTTCCAGTTCAATGTCATATGAGAATAAATATAACAGAGCTGTTCAGAATTTCTCTTCTCAGTTTCTAACGGAATTTTCCGATGTCTCAGTACTTTGCTTAGTTTTTAGAGTACTTATTTTCCTAATCTTAATCTGTATCCAATATTCCGTTGTCTGTTATGTTGTTGTCCGGAGAGTTTAATTTCCTTACTTGATTGATTTTTACGTTCCCCGTCCATAGCACAAAATTTGGGATGTCTCTTTTTCTGACAACCACACATTATACCTTTTTAAAGTAAAAAGTTAGTCTTTTCTTCATGCCTTCCATTAGCAACTTTTCTAAGCGTGTTACTTATTCTCTTTCTTTATAGTTTTTTCGCTTTAGTTATTATAGCTTCCGGTCATATCACGTTGAAATACCGGCTGCCGTATGATATTCGAACGTAAATAAAGTTGAACCTGGGCAGTATATAGATCGGTGACCGCTTAGGAATACAGGATCCTGTAAGCTTAGATGTGCTGGTGGTTTAATGGATAATGAGTTGGAATTGTTACTGCGAGATCCGAGTTCCAACTTCCGTTGCGTTCGTTATATTCACTTACGCGCAAATAATGTTGGAAAAGTTATGAATTCTCCAGATATGGGTTAATTAGTAAGAATTGTATCAGTAAAGTATTACTATTTCCCCAGAAAACCTTATAGTGTAAAAATATTTTTCTTGCTTTAAAACACTTTTGAAAAGGGTTGGTAAGTCGTAGAAAACGAATCAATTAATCAAATTACTTATTTTTTAAACTAAATGGTGTGTTTCAACGCTTGAAATGAGCGATGAAGTGTAAGGATCTTATTATAAATCAACAAGTCTATTACTATCCTTAGAGCACCCAGATCAGTAGAGAGGAAATAGAATAAATTTGTTACTTAACGCGCATGAGTGACTTTTTTGATAAGCATTTTCATAATACGTCACGTGGCATGTTTTATCTCCCCTCCCCAACTTCGCCTTGTTAGGATTGTTCCAAATGCACTTCGACGCGCATATCGATTCCTGTCGTTGTCACTTCTGATTTATTTGTCGCCCAGAAAACAGTTTCTCCATCGGCAAAACTTCTGCTTTTGGCTTCAAAATTATTTCCTCGAACAACTATTCAAAATTTTGCAATACACCGAGTAGGTTTACGCTTCCTAGGTGAGATTTTAAATATCTGTAGATATTGTGTTCCGTCCTCCGTGTAGAATTTATGACTTTTTCTCCCTGTATGTTCTTTGCCACATTTTCTTTCACGTTGCTGGTTATAATTCGTAGAAGGAATATTTTATAGCCGCTCTCGGGTCGTTTCACTTTTCTTGTTTTTATTTTATTTTAAGCTGGGCATTTCTATTTCAATGCGCACAAGACCCAATTATCCCTAGTCAACGAGTTCAAAACCCGAGGAAGCTAATCCTTGTCCTTGTTCAATAAACCTTTAATTCAAAGTTTTTCTAAAAATAAAAAAAATCGAAAGGTGTTCGTATTCACCACTGATTCTAATTTTTAAAAAATTCGAAAATTTTAAATTTTAAAAAATTCGAAATTTTCAACTGCCCATTTATAGAAAGAACATTTTTACACTATAAGGTTTTCTGGGAAAATAGTAATACTTTACTGATACAATATATATATATATATATATATATATATATATATGTGTGTGTGTGTGTGTGTGTGTGTGTGTGTGTGTGTACACTACCGGCCATAACTATTAAGCTACCCCAGTGTTTTAAAAATGATGTATTCCATACTACTTTCTTTTAGTATTTATTGCCAAGTAAAAGATTTGTAAATGAAAATAGATTAGTTCTTTTGGTAATATTGCAAAATAACATGTACATCAAATGAATTTCTATGTATTTAATAATTACCTATATTGCAGTTTCATCAGTGAAAAAATGAAGAAAATTTAGAGTGATTCGGACTAGTTCATCTTTGCTTCATTCCCTTGTAAAATTTTGCAAAGTAATAATAATAAAATAACCATTCTATTTTCTTTTAGAATTTTCCACTTGACAATAAATACTAAAAATTATATGAAATACATCATTTCTTTTAAAAAACTGTGTTGCCTAATAATTATGGCTGGTAGTGTATATATATTGGGATAAATTGTCGTCTAAGTTGCATTAAAATAAGAGTAATACTGACATTTCATTTTAACTGGTATATTTACCAAAATTCACAAAAATATCTTGAAATACTAGAAAAAAATTATTCACTCAAATTTCCGTTGGTTTCAACCACATCATCTAGACGACTTCGGAATCTTCTGCAACTCTTCAGGACGGTCTCCTCTCCTTGTTTAAGTTAGTGTCTATTGCCATAATCCTTGCCTTCAGTTCATTTTCGATATTACAAATAGTTTATTGTTTTCTCGCTCAACTGCACCCTACATAAAATAATCAACGCCCTTGCAGTATGGAAAGTTAGGTGGCCAATTGTAAGAGGTGATACGACCGCAGAATGTCAAATAACCATGACAGGTTTATCTTGCTTGCATGGCATGGTGTAGAGTCATGTTGCCAGACATAGTGTCTCAGTAGCTACCCTCTTGACCTAGAGTAGCATTACCTCTTCAATAAAGTTGAAGTAAAACTTTGTGTTGAGTCTGTGGCCCTCGTCAACAAAGTTGAGAGTTTCTTTTTTCAGAACGATTAAAGTAAAATTTATGTGTCTATATTGACACATTAAACCAATTCCACAAAAACCAACAAAGGAAGATAAGCAAACAAAAGGTAGAAAATATGTGCACAAAATTAAAGAGCATGTTAAGGAAAAACCGCTAGAAAAACACAAAGAAACAACTGGTTAAACAATATCACCAACAAAGAAAGCTCCTTCTTTATACAACTAGATATGAAAGACTTCTGTTTATAGATCAATGAGCACACATTGAACAATGTACTAGACCTAGCGAAAAAACACATAAACATATCAGACAAAGATTTATACATTATCAAACACTACAGAAAGCCATAAATAAAAATTATGGACGCGAAAGCGAAGTATTAATAAAATTAACTAAATCAATAACGGCCACAACTTTGACGTGACAATGGGCAGTTACGACGGTGATGAATTATGTTAACTATTAGGCATAGATATCATCTACAAATCCACCACTGGATCGCCTTGTGAAACAAGGTCGGATTTAAACGAGGAAAACCTGAGCGCGTACGCTCAGGCCACTGGTCAAAGATAACCCAATCTCTGCTTTACGCGGTAAGTGGTTACAAAGATAGTCTTAGCTTGTCAAAGCTGTCCTGGGTTGCTCTCCGCCGGAAGGCAGAGAGTATGACAATGTAAGAATTGTGTCTGAGCGACGTTAATCGCTAGTCGACAATATTCCCCTTCTCAAGAGTGTCCAACGTATTTATGAGGTTTGGGAATAGCCATTAATGTTCATAGATAAGTATACAACGTTCTCGTGGCATCTCACGTAAATATTGTGCAGTTATATTTTTTGATCGAGAAGTTTCAACCAGATTCTGGTCATTGTCAAGACAGTGGAGTTGTCTTGTTGTGTACACCACTCACATATTCATAACTTTAAAATTTGCCATACTTTCATGTGTTACGGTGACATGACGTACCGTGAAACTTCAATGAGAAACTTGACTGAAATAAATGTATGTTTTTCTTCTATGTTCTCTATCCTTTCAGGACGTAGGCGATAATGGCTCTCCACATCTCCCTGTCCCTGGTGTCTCTTAGCACGCCTTCTCCTGTTACATCATGGAACCCTCGTTCCATCATCCACCTGATTAGGTCTTTCAAATATGTTACCCACTACTTTCCCCTGTCTCTTTTTCTTTCTATCTGGCCTGTTAGTGTCAGGTTCTCCAAGCTCTCCTTCCTCATTGCATGTCCCAGGAACTTTAGTTGTCTCTTCCTGATGCTCAGTATTAGTTTCCTTTTCGTTTCCATCATTTCCAAAACCTCATCATTGCTCACATGCTCGATCAATGATAGAACCACATTTCAGTTGCTTCAAGTTTTTCTTTCATTTTTGATAATATTGTTCAGCATTCACTGTCATATTGAAGAACTGACATCACATAGCAATCCAGTACTCTCTTTTTTGCTTCTAGCAAAATTGTCCCGTTTCTTAATACTTTACTCAACTTCTGGAATGCTTCCTTCGTGTCTTTCGCCATCCCAATTCGCCTTCGGATCTCTGTGTCGTAGTTTCCGTCTTCTATTAGAACATTTCCCAGGTATATAAATGTTTGTACCTGCTTGATTTTAGTATTCCCGACCTATATTTGGCCTATTGGGCTGCCCTTTTTACTGATGACCATGCATTTGGTTTACTGACTGAATAAAGATAGTAAAAACAGTGTTAAATAAAGAAGGTCTGACACAGTAGAAAGGATAGGAAGGAAAAGATGAGAAAGAAGAAAGAAATGAAAATGAAAGAAAGGTGGTAGAATTCGGAAGGACAACAAACATGATTTTAGAAAGAAAGAAAGAAAGAAAGAAAGAAAGAATAAAATGAATTTAATGTCTAAACAAACAAGGAAATTATAAAGGAAATATGAGATCGAAAAATAAAATAATTAAAAATAAAACGATAAAGAAGTGTAAATTCGGTTTTTCCTAAAAGCGAAATTGATTTAAACAAGATGTAAAATGAACCAGCGCCCGTGCTTTTGAATCAAATCAGACACAGTAAAAAAAACAAAACAAGAAAAGAAAACAATAATAATTTAGACGACTTGAAATACTACGAAGCAAATAAAAGCAAACACTAAACAATAAATAAAAGCCCCAATTATTATTGATTGCTTTAAAACAAATAACGACAAAGCAATTAGGCAAAGTTGTAGAGTGAATCACCAAGCCATTGCTCGAAACGAACCCATCGAAGTTCTTCCAAATTCCGTTAATTGGATGCCAGTTAATGTCTATTCAGGTGCGCCGGCAGATATCTTTTGGATAAATTCAGCTTTTACTCGGGAGGCGCATTCGAAGTGCACTCGGCGAAGATTCTATCTACTTGCAATGGCTTGAGAGATCAGGTAAGGGATTTAAAAGTAATCGCTTGTATGCGTGTGTATGTGTGTAGTGTTATGTCAGGATATGTTATTTCGCTCTACTTTTTTTTTTAGTTTGGCCTAAAGATTTTAGTTTTATGTTTGGATGTTTCATTTTTTTACTTGATTTTAACTTTAGGGGGAAGCGGTTTTCAGTTTGCATTTAAATTAGGTATATGCACTCATTTTTGATCACTTTTTTAAATTCAATTTTTAAAAAATAAAAAAAAAGTTTTCTTGAAACTTATTTTAGTTTTAATCGAAAGCTAAATGATTAAATCTACTGTTTCTTTTAATCTTTCCGCCATTTTTGAGCGATCGACACATTTGTAAACAAAAATTAATTCTCGGTTTTAAAAATCTTGTAAAAATGAAACATATATCTCTGACACACATATTTTTTGGAAAATTAGCAAATTTAATGTCAAATTAATCTATTTTACACAAGTATTACTTATTTATAGCATGAAATTGAGAGTCAAATAATTTCTTAATCACATTGTTGAACATTTTTACCTATCTGCCTTATTTGAAATGTGTTAACAGCTGGCAGATGCGAGATAAGGTAAGTGTATTGCAATCCCTCGTGCAATAATTATACAATTTTTTTCTGGTAAGGAGAAGAAAGTCTGAAACACATGAACATTTAATGTACACATAGAAATTACCATACAAAAAACTTCAAAATACAAAAAAATTAAAAATTATTTTTAAAATATGAAAGCACGATGATTTCTATTAAAATTTTTAATTTTCGATTAGTAAATGTAATCTTCACTCTATAAGTCTATAAACTAACCCCAACAAATCTTTGAAGTATTTAAAAACATTTTGTAACTAAAAATTATTATAACTAAAAAAAAAATGAAAACACTTCATTTAACATTTTTCTTCAGACTCTAATGTCCTTAATTTAAATTATTTATTAAAGGAAGTAAAAGCTTATCAAATTAAATGATGTCATAGTTATACTGCATTTTTATTTTAATATTTGGAGCAGATTTTCGGAAATAAAGGCAAAATGTTTTTAAAAAAGTAGATGATTTGCATTTCTCAATGACTCCTGCGTTTTACTAAAAAAAGAATTTTTCGAAACAAAATTTAATTTCTTAAAATTTCATGAATTTATGTGGAGAATGGGTAACTGGTGTAAAAAAATACCAATACTTTTTACAAAAAGTAATTTCAAAATGAATTTCATTAATTTGTGAATTAGTCTTGAAAGTTTTATTAAAATCCGACAATTATTTGATTTTTTCAAGAATTTCCAAATTAATATTTTTGTCACAAGAAAAAAAAACTGAGTAAAGTAATATTACGTTTTCCATTAAAAACTCTCGTAACGATTTATTTCCCGCTAACTAAAACGAAAACAAGATATTTTACCAAAATTGCGAACGTGTTAGAAGGGTTAAAAAAAAAATTAAATAATTAAAAATACTTCGATCTTTCCTCTTAATTTTTTATTAAGTTTGGGGCTGTATTTTATTGAAGCTGTGCTGTTTTTTAGCCATTTAGGGGAGGTATCTAATCTAATTTTTTAGAGCTAATATGATTGATTCGTTTTCTACGGCTTATCAACAATTTGCAAGTTATTTAAAGACAAAAGATATTTTTAGATTCTAAGGAATGTTTTTTAGATAATAATGATTTATTGACAGAAGTCTTTTTAGGTAACCCATAGATGAGAGAAATGACATGGATTCATACCTTTACCAATGGTAAGTGCGCGTAAGTGAATATATCGAACCAGGCTGAAATTGGAACTCGACCCTCCGATTAAAGATCCCGTACCATTTAAGCATTGCATCAACCTCACAGCAAAGTTTGAAGCGCCTGATATTGCAAAGCAGTCAACTATCTAGGTACTGACCAGGCTGGACGTTGCCTAACTTCGGTTATCCTACGGTAACCGAAGTTTCAACTAGATATGTCAGTAAGCACAGGACTTTTCTGCCTGCAATTATATTTTTCCGTCTAGAGGTTTTAATTTTGCGCCTGGAAGTTTTTTGTTTAGTGATTCGGATTTATGCATTTAAGCCTGGTTTTAGTTTTACGTCAAGGCATTATAGTTTTATGTCAAGAAATTTTCGTTTTTGCGCCCGGTGTTTTAGTTTTTGAATTTGGACATTTTAGTTTTATGTGAGAAGCTTCCAGTTTTGCGTTAAGATGTTTTTGTTCGGAGTTTAGAGGTTTTACTTTGGCGTCTTAATCCGTTAGTTAATCGGCTTGGAGTTTTGCAGTTGCAGGTAATAGTTTTATGTCCAGAGTTTTAAGTCTTGAAGATATATTTCGCGTTTAGAAATTTGAATTTTCTTGGTACAGGTTTGTTCTTCAAGATAATATCATGCGAGATACGATGGTTTCGTGGTTTCAGGTTTTAAATTTGTCTGTATATTATAATTGGGGATCTCATAATTGGAACTTTTCTGCGCGAAAATTTTATTTTTGCGTTTAGTTGTTTTATGTCTTATACAGTTTTACTTTAGGAGTTTTCGGCTTTACTTTTGGAAATTTTAGTTTTGCGTTTATTTGTTTTATGTCTTATGCAGTTTTACTTCTGGAGATTTCGGTTTTACTTTTGGAAATTTTGTTTTTGCGTTTAGTTGTTTTATGTCTTATACAGATCTACTTTTGGAGTTTTCGGTTTTATTTTTGAAATTTTATTTTTGTGTTTAGGTGTTTTATATTTTATACAGTTTTACTTCTGGAGTTTTCGGTTTTACTTTTTGAAATTTTATTTATGCGTTTAGATGTTTTATGTCATATACAGTTTTACTTCTGGAGTTTTCGGTTTTACTTTTGGAAATTTTAGTTTTTTCGTTTAGTTGATTTATGTCTCATATAGTTTTACTTCTTTAGTTTTCAGTTTTACATTTGGAAATTTTATTATTGCGTTTAATTGTTTTATATCTTAAACAGTTTTACTTCTGGAGTTTTCGCTTCTATTTTTCAAATTTTATTTTTGCGTTTAGTTGTTTTATGTCTTATACTGTGTTACTTCTGGAGTTTTCGGTTTTATTTTTGAAAATTTATTTTTGCGTTTAGTTGTTCTACGTCTTGTACAGTTTTACTTCTGGAGTTTTCGCTTTTATGTTTGAAATTTTATTTTTGCGTTTAGTTGTTTTATGTCTTATACAGTTTTACTTCTGGAGTTTTAGGTTTTACTTTTGGAAATTTTAGTTTTGCGTGCTTTGTTTTTAGGTATCTGTTTGCAAATTTAATTTTTATCTTCGAATTTTAGATTTGCATCTAGAGGTCTTAGCTTTGAGGTAAGATGTTTTCCACTTTCCGTTTGTAAGGTTTTCGCATTACGTCTGAAGGTTTTAGCTTTGGTTCTAAAGGCTTGAGCTTTGCTTCTGAAAGCTTTAGTAATATGTCTAAAGTTTTTAGTTTTTTACATAGCGTTTTATTTTAAAGCTTGGAGGATTTAGCTTTATGCTTCAAAGTAAACATTTTGCATATAGATGTTTCATTTATTTTCCATCTGGAAGTTTTAGGTCTGGAAGATTTTTGTTTCTCTCTGGAAGATTTAGTTTTTATCTCTAGTGGTTTTAAGGTATAAATATGATATACATTTAAATCTGGAATCTTGATATTTTACGTCTGTAGATTTATGTTTTCTATCAGGAAGATTTAAATTTGAGGCTCGAGGTTTTACATTTGAGAATATAGATCCTAATCTTTAAGTTTGAATGTTTTATTCGTTGGATCTAGATGTTTAAATTTTCTATCTTATATTTAGTTTTACATCTGGAACTTCTACTTTTGTGGCTAGTTATTTTAGATTTGCGGTTAGGTGTTTTAGCTTACGTTTAGCGTTTTTTGTATTTGTCTGAAGAGGTTTTTAGCTTTGAGTTTAGATATTTTAGCTTCGCCTCCGAAGGTTCATGTTTTTGTATTTGTTTTCTTTTGTTGTTGTTTTATCCATGATTTGGGATTGAAGTCTTAAAATGTTTTAAAGCAATTTTTAGAAGTATTACGGCTGGATTTTTTGTTTTCATTTTGCTTTTCGTGTTTTTTTTATTTTATGTTATCGTATGAGGTTCAATTTTGCATTTGAGAATTTTAGTTTTGCTTGTACAGGTTTTAGTTTTATATCTAGAGTTTTATTATTCTGTTTAGACGTTTTAGTTTTGCAACTAAATATTTTATTTGTAAGTCGGGAGATTTTAGCTTCGTGCCTAATGGTCTCAATTTTACATTTGACGTTCTTAGTTTTAATTATTCATATTTTAGTTTTGCATCTGTGGGTTTTAATTTCGTATCTAGAGGTTTTAGGATAATGTATGAATGTTTATGCTATGACTCTGGATGGTATAGCTTTTGTGTCATGTCGTTTCAGGTCATTTTCTATAGATCTGGGAATTACGCCTGGGGGTTTATTTTTTACATCTGCAGTGTTAATTTTTACATCTGGAGAGTTAATTTTTACATCTAGAGATTTTAATTTTACATAGGGTATCTTACTTTTTGAGTGTGAAAATTTTTGTTTGTCATATCGAGGTTTTAGCTTTGCGAGCGCAAGTTTTAAATTTCAAGCGACTTGTTTGAGTTTTACTTCGAGATATCTTAATTTTTTGCGCCTGGATTTTTTATTATCCGCTCTAAATCCTTTGGTTTTGCGCCCTAGAGTTGTTAATATTACGTAAACATTTTAGCAATTTAAAAACTACGCAATTCAGAAGTATGGTGTTTCTCATAAATTGGTTTTTATTAAATATTTTTCCATATCGATTTTTCTGTTGTTTATTAAGTCAACGTTTTGATATTTTAATTCTCTGTCATTACTCAACGGGATTTTTTCGTCGTTGTATTATGGTAGGAACCGAGTGGTTAGGTAAGGAAGGATGCTGATATGTTGCCTTTGAAATAATATTGGGTTTTTTTGCATCACGATCATTTCGCGACAACACGACTCATTGATTAAAAAATGTGAAAAAAAAAACAACAGGTAGAATTATGCAGCGCCAAAATGTTGTCATCCAAAGGAAGACAAAAATGAAATCTGAAATAAAATCACAAAAAATTGAATTGAAAAACGGATTAAAAAGATGGTCAAAATATTCACAGCACTTAATTAAATTAAAAATAAATAAAAAGATGAAAATAAACATTCTTGAATTTGCTCTTTCAAAATTGAAAATTTCCTCGCATTTTTTGTTGCAACCCATCGTTATTCGATTACCAATACAGTGTAACCCTGATATAAGAGAGTTGTCGGGGCTGGATAAAATTATCTTATATCCGAGTTTGTCTTATATCCGGGTGTGGTCTATTTTATATACATTACCAAGACCCGAATTTGGGACAAAATATCTTATATCCGGGTATCTCTTATATTGGGGTCTCTTATATCAGGGTTATACTGTATATGATTTATGGAATATATATAATTTATCCGTGTTAATTAGAATTTTGAAGTTAGCAGATATCTCAGAACTTTGACTTGATACGGGATTTGGACAAACAATATGGAAGACGTAGATATAAAAATATAATCTTATATTTTTATTCTTCGTCGTTGACTCTTTTGTGTAGCAGAAGTCGGCATAACACTGCTCAGGTAAACTTCTCTACATTAATACTATCAACGCTCTATCCCGATCTCGATATTTATATATATATTTATATATATATATATATATATATATATATATATATATATATATACACACGAGGGAAATTAAAAACCTTACCCGCACTAATAATACAAGTATGTTAACCCGGATATAAGATAAACTCGGATATAAGAGATATTTTCTCTGGTCCCAGATTAGAGCCTGTGTTAATGTATATAAATTAGAACCTGATATAAGAGAAATCCGGATATAAGAGAGATTTTCTCTGGTCTCGTCCTTCCTGATATAAGAGAGTTCGCTTTGAGTGACAGTGTGATGTTGTAAATCAGTCAAATATAGGTCAGTTTGAAAGAGAGTGAAGTCCAATGACTTAATCTTGACCAGTCTAGAGACACGGTGTGTCCAGTCTGTGTCTGTAGGAGACACTCTCTACCTTATGATTTTGCTATGTGTGTCTAAGGGTAGCGCCGCCCGCTTTTTTGTTGACTTTGCTTGTCGTTGAATTTATCTGGACAGCACTTTCACTTTACCCACTGTTCTGTTGAGTCAGAAGTTTGTTTGTTCATTTTGCCACTGAAAACCGTTTGGTGGCAATCATTGCGATTAATGATGTCGGCGCCGGTGTCTCAACGAAAAACTGTGAGCATTTCTGAACAGTTGGAGCTCATTGACGATGTCAAAGTGAAGAAACTCAAACTGGCCGCTGCGGCCAAAAAGTACGGAATCGGGTATTCAACAGCAGCAAAAATTCTCAAGAAAGAAGACGATCTCAGATCTTTCATGCAAATGAACGGAAACACTAATCGCAAACGAAAGCGCCAATCCGTGCACAAGGACGTTAACGAAGCGCTTACACAATGGTTTACGCAAGCATGTGTTCATGGAGCTACCGTCACCGATCACGTCATTAGGCAGAAAGCATCACAACTGGCCGTAAATCATGTGCTGGAAGCAGGCCAATAACATTTCGTTCAAAAATTTCACGGTGAATCAACCTCAGCAGATCACGGTTCTGCAAAGAATGGGTGACAAACGTTTTGCCGCAACTTTTTCGTGGATTTGATCCAAAAGATGTTTGGAACTGTGATGAAACGGGACTTTTCTACAAAGCCATGCCGTCTGGATCTTTGCGATTTGCCGGCGATGAACAGTCAAATGGGACAAAAGTTCCCAAAGACAGACTCACGATGCTTCAGTTCACAGACATGGACGGCATTGAAAAGCAAGCTGTAGTTGTTGCCGTTTTCTTACTTCGCTAATCGTAAAGACTGGATGACTAGTCAGCTGTTTACTGGCATTATGAAAACGCTTGATCGAAAAATGATTTCTCAAAATCGAAAGATTATTCTGTTTTGGACAATGCAACTTGTCATAACTTACTGCCGGGTACAAATCTGTCGAACATCAAATTGTTGTTCATGCCACCAAACACCACCAGTCTCATTCAACCTTTGGATCAAGGCATCATTCGTTCATTCAAAGCGTATTATCGTCGGGAACTTGTTCGAATGCAAATCGCAGCGATCGATGCTACACTGCCAGTGCCGCTGTCCGAAGTGGCCAAGCAGATCACTGTTTTGAAGGCCACGCACGTGATGAAACGATCACTTTGCATGGTCAAACCGTCCACAATTCAAAATTGTTTTAAAAAGACCGGCTTTGTCATTGAATCACAGGCTGAAGTGGAAGAAATACTCGACGAAAATGATCACGTTTCTCAACCATCGGGCATGGAGCAAACAGATTTTGACGAATATATCAGCTTTGACGACAGTACACAATGTTATGGAGAACTGACTGACACGGACATCACACGTGGTATAAAATCGGATGATCAAGATTTTGACGAAGATGATGATGCTGAAAGCATAAGTTCTGAAGTTTCTGAAAGTGACAAACCAGTTCCAAATTCTCTGGCTGCATTGAATGAGCTTGAAACACTGACAGCCTACTTTGAAACAAAAAGCAGTAATCCTGATGGCGAATTGAAAATGATTTACGGACTGTATGAAAGTGTTCATGATGTTAACAAAGAGATTTCTGTACAATAAAAACTGACTGACTTTTTTAAGAAAAAAGTAATTTTTGACTGAATTATTTGTGAAAACTGATTGAAAATTTATTTTTGTCTGTGTTTTTTGTGTTTTTTATGTCTATAACTGTCAAAATAAACTAGTGTTCTGTACGTAAAAGGCGTTATATGAAGTGTTCTCACACTTACCTAAACAAAATAGACCAAAATCGGATATAAGAGAACTCTTATCCGGTCCCGACAACTCTCTTATATTCGGGTTACACTGTAAAAGTACAGATAATTTTTATTCATTGCTTACAGACAGACAGACAGACAGACATACAGACGGACACACAAAACATATACAGAGAGAAACAGAGAGAAACAGAGAGAGTGTTATGGGGAAACACACCTATTCCTCAGATATGGATTCTCCCTCCTATAAGAGTTAACAGGCAGTTCTTGGGAAGTTCTTGGGAAGTTCGTAGGAGTTCTTTAGAGTTCTATTGGGGTTCAGTAGAACTACTAGGCAGTTGATATTAGTCGGCAGTTAGCTGAATTCTAAGGAGTTCCTAACATTTTGAGTACGTTAAGTCAATTAGCAACCGACATAGTACGATTATAACTTTCAGTGCGAAAACTACTCCACAACAGAGAGTGACAGAGACAGAGACGGAGAGAGAGTGAGACAGAGACGGGGGGGAGAGAGAGAGAGAGAGAGAAATGACACAGCTTCATGCATTTTGTGGGGAATACTTTAATGGAGAATATCAACCCTCTCTCTCTCTCTCTATATATATATATATATATATATATATATATATGAAATAGATTAAATTAAATTTTTATAAAGTCATATATATAATAGTATGGTAAGAATTATCACTCTCCCTTTTAATATATATATATATATTATATATTATATATAGGAAAAACTACTAAAAAGTTGTAAGTTTAAAAATGTATTTTTTGACAGTATTTATTTATTTCTGTTATAATAGAAATAAATAAATACTGTCAAAAAATACATTTTTAAACTTACAACTTTTTAGTAGTTTTTCCTATACATATTATTAAGAAAGTATACGTGGATCATCACTATGTTATATATATATATATATATATATATATATATATATATATATATATATATGATACTAAGTTAAGTATGTTATATAATATGTATATGAAAAAGTTAAATTACGTCTTAACCCGTTATTCATAAATTGACCACTGTTTTTGATAATTTAGAACTGTTCGCTGATTTGAAAATTTCAAAAGCATTTGTCAGGAAATTGTGTCTAAAACTACGTTGCTCCTTAACGCAGCAGCAATTTTTAAATCTACTCTTATTATTTTTAGCAGATATTTCTTATCAATTTTTTTGAAAGAAAATCATTTTATTATTTATACTGACAACTGCAGCGTGTCGATTTGAATGTTTGAATCAACTAAATTATACTAAAATACACCAGTATAACAGAACGTTTCTTATGTATTTTGATAACTGTTTTTAAAGAAGTATGTTTCATCGTTAAAATAGATTACTTAAAAGATGCAATAATAATAATCCTCTCTCTTATAATAAAGACCATTGCATATTTATTTTTGCTAATATATATATATATATATATATATATATATATATATATATATACGTAATGATGTCAATTCCGCAAATGGCGTGGATAATCCAGCATGATCTACTTAATATAAAATATTAAGTGTTAGATCCGTATAAAAAGCGCAACGGATGTTATCCAGAGCAATATGATATATATAAAAGAAAACTCAACACATTATTTAGAATGGTTATACATCATAATTAATTTATATCAGCTAAATTGGCTCATTTCAGAACTGATATCAGAACTGAACAGTTAATTTAATGTTTAATCTAGACAGTTCACGTTTCACTGCTCATCTCTAAGGATATCTTCGAGTTTATATATATATATATATATATATATATATATATATATATATATATATATATATATATATATGGTGTATTTTAGTATAATTTAGTTGATTCAAACATTCAAATCGACACGCTACAGTTGTCAGTATAAATAATAAAATGATTTACTTTCAAAAAAATTGGTAAGAAATATCTAAAAATAATAACAGTAGATTTAAAAATTATATATATATATATATTAGATTAACTAATTAGCAACTATTGTGTCTGCATATCTTTAATAAAATCCGTTCATATTCACGGATAATCTTTCGCGTATTATAATTGAAAGATGTAAGAAATCAGCTGTAACTTTCAGTCTCCTTCCGAAATCATCCCCAGGAGTGTGAGTTGTTGTAACAAAAAATAACAGCAAATTGTGTTGCTAAAAATGACTGTAAATACAATTATTCTACACCAAGAAAACAACAAGGCAAACTACAGATCGGCGAGACAATATATTTATTAAAACACATAAGCCGTCAATTAATCGAATCACCTGTGAATACTCTAGTAATGTTCTAAAATGTTTATAAAAAGAACAAGTTTTTCATGCTTTAATAGGAGGATGACTATGATATTACAACATTAAAAAATTCATTTTGGATAATTTTCACGTTCTAATGAACGCTAAGCAATTTGTCAACCGTTATATTTGAAGCAAGAAAAAAATATACAGTAATTTTTAGCAACACTGTTTTGTAGTTACTTCTTGTTACCACAACTCACATCCATGAATATCATCTCGGATGGAGATTGAAAATACTTGGGAACATTGAGAAATGGATAATAACATTTCTTTCAGTTATAATACACGAAAGATAATCCGTGAGTATGAACGGATGTTATTAAAAATATGTAGACACATTGTTTGCAATTTATTTAATCTGATATATATATATATATATATATATATATATATATACGGAGAGAGAGAGAGAGAGAGAGAGAGAGAGAGAGAGAGAGAAAGAAAACTAAGAATGAAGGAAAAAGAAGAAAAAAAGAACTTTGTTTTTTCAATGGCCTGCGGAGACTTATTCATATTTGTATGGTTCGGTAATAAAATGTGTTATTGAAATTGCATGGTTAGATTGGATACAACACAAATAAACCAAAGATGCAGAATGAACCGAGAGGGAAAAATGAACTTTTCCAATTGCAGAGACTTTAAATTTGGTAAAAGACTTTTTCCATATGAGAAAAAAGAGTAGAGAGAAAAAGAGGATCTTGTAAAATTGTGTTGAGATAGTGTCCCGGAATTTCTTTTGTGTCGTTTTAATGCTTAAAACGACAGAGAGAGGTATGTGAGGGATGTGACACTATCTCACGCGGTGATGCTTTCCCTTCTCCCGCGGGGATACTTTTCTTTGGTTTGTTTAAAACAACGGAGAAAGAAATCAATACTGGCAATGTTATTAATGTTTTATTGCGTCACGCGATGTAACCTTAGGAAAAAAAAAGTAATTTTAGTGCCGTCGAGTACTTTTAAAAGCTGGGAGCATCAAATTTGATTATTTTGGGAAAATATACATTTTTCTCCTTTCATGTCTTTATATGAATTTCTCTTCTTTGGAGTTGAAATGTTGATTCAGCTAATCTGAAAACGCGTAGACAAAACAAGTGTCAGAGTGATTTGATAAGGTCACACGAAGGCCAAGGCCGCTGGTGAACACAGCAGTACGTGAAACAAATTAAGCTTCGATATGAGTTGGCAAAATCTCATTCGTTGAGCTAAAAACTTCCGCAAATCGAGTGGGTGGAGACCGATTTTCATTGGCCGAAGACTGTGAGCTGGCCGGATCCCCATAGAGAATCGAAATTGGTTATAGAAATATATGCTCCACACGAAAAGTTCAGTTTTTTTGAGTTGGGGAGCGAGTTAGAGCAGTTTGTTGAGCTGGAGCTGCTATCAGTCAAAATGTAGCGACTAGGGAAAATGGCCCCAGCCGGGGAGCCATGACCCACGGCTGGTCGCCCACCATAGAACTTATGCCTAAAAAGTTAATTTCGAATGAAGCCTGCCGCAAATTAACCCAAAGAAGTTAATTTGGAAAAATGCGTCATCGACATGAATCCCGAAAGAACGTTATTGTTATTTTTTTTTAATCACGAGAGAATCGAAAATTCTGAGTCTTCGTTTGCTCAACTTCGGCAAACTCCGTTAAACTCCGATAAGGACCCGAAAAAACTTTACTGTTTTAGAAGTTACATAGGAAAATTGACAATCCTGATTATAGAGAATTAATGAAAAGACTTTAACGAAATCCGAGAAGAGACTTTGGCGAATATTTGAAGAGATCTGTTTATTTCAATGCTAACGAAACTTAGACAAAACATTTCGTTTAACCATTAGAAGCTACGATGCTTTTGGCGAACTTTCTCTCTCCGTTGTAAATATCATTTTCGACGATTAAATATCATTTTCGACAACTGTATTTTTGGGAAAAGAAAGACATTGTTTTTTCTTTATATAAAGACATTCTACGTAGCTCTCCAGGCGTGTTCGACTTCGTTCATTTATATTATTAATTTTTTTTCCCCGTAATTTTTATCAAACCACAAGTGTACACCAGTGTCGGGACTGGCTAAAAGGGACGACTATTAAGATTGCAAGACAAGACCGCTGGGATCTAATCACAACGTGGGACAGTGTCCCGTTGTTGCAACAGTCGTCCTGTAATCCAGCTTTTGTGGCGACATCATCGGACGGGATCGTCCCGACTAGCAACAGCAACCAAACCAACCGTACAACCGGGTGGCAGTGTCACAACTGGGATCGTCATGACCGTCAGCGAGAACGAACATTAGACAGACGGCCATTCAGGCTGAGGCGTCACATCTGGTGCCGTTTTGACCAGGATCTGGCCTGAGGGCAGCCAGCCGCCGTGCAGGGCGTTAAAGATAGATAGATATAAACACTAGAAGATAGCCTTAGAGCTGAGCAGTGAAACAAGAACCGTCTAGATTAAAGATTAAATTAATGATTAAAGATTAAATTATCACTGTACGTTACCTAAATCGATAAAACTCCTGCTGAAGGCTGGATGGCGCAGCGGTCAAATCGAAAATGAAGACAATAGTCCGAATATAAATAGTGTAAAAAAAGGTAGTTTTACAGTTTTTTATAAAGATTATTTTTCTTTGTACTATAATTTGTTCTCTGTCACGCGATGCACACTGATTAGCAAATAACAATTTTCAGATTAGCAAAGAACAAAGTCGGCAAATTTCCATTTGTATAAATATAGTTTTCATATATTATTGAGATGTTTGAGTAACGTTTACTAATTAAATTTTTTGTTTTGTTTTATCTTAATTTAATCATGGGAATTATAACTTTTTCTACCAGTTTTTAAGCCTCTCGATAGAATCTTGTAAATAGTTCATCGTATTGAACAGATAAAGTGAAAATAACACCGATAAACATGCCTTTAGATAATTAGCGTCATTAGAATGATCTTTGTATATATTTCAATATTTATTCAACTTGTTGTTATTAGAACATTAAATCTAAACTAATTATTGTTAGCATTAATATTCTGATGATTATGATTGCAAAAGACATTGAACTGTCAATAAAATAAACTGACTTACTTGTTTGTTCATTAAATATAAAATAGATGCATGCATTTTAAAAATGTTTTAACATTTGACGTGAATATGTAAAACACGTGAATATGTAAAACACAGATGAATATGCAAAATCGCACACACACACACACACACACACACACACACACACACACACACACACACACACACACACACACACACTACTACTACTTCAAACGTTATTCTTACCCGGGTTTGAAATAGACGCCCAGTTTTTTATTTTAAACTGTGTATTACGTCTATAGGATGTGCGTTGTGGTACAGTGGATATCGGCTCGGAACGAGAAATCGGGGAGCCGAGTTCGAATTCTCGTTGAATCCATTGTATTCACTTACGCGCAAATACCCTTGGGAAAGGTATTAATCCGTCTCTTCCTTCCAGTTATGGGTTAAATAGCAGGACAGATTGGGTTCTATAGCCTTGGTCAGCAACCAGTCTACCGCAGAGAGCAATGGCAACCTACTGCGGGATAATCTTCTGCCCAGTCAGTCATGTCTCGAAAGAGACATGATCGCCCAAGCGTGTATCACGTATGGCACTAAGAAAAAAAAAACACGTCTATCGGCCTTCGCATCAGATAAATTTTTAACAAGAAAGTTTAAAATCAAACAGGTTATCAATTTCAAACACAGGTATTCACTCAACATGACGTTTGGAATAATGTGTCCATGTGTGTGTGTATGTGTGTGTGTGTGTGTGTGTGTGTGTGTGTGTGTGTGCGAATAATAAAAATGTCAGAATAAAACAAATATACCATCCGTCCGTTCATGGAGTACTGCTGCCATTCATGGTCAGGCGCCCCTGCCGTTCTCCTCAGTGTTCTCGACAGGCTCCAAAGGAGAGTCTGTAATGTGATAGGTACTGATCTGGCGGCTCGACTGCAGCCACTTCCCCACCGTCGAAATGTGGCCTCCCTTTATCTCTTCTATAAATACTTTCATGGCTTCTGCTAGGACGAACTTAAGTCACTGGTGCCTCCTCAACAGGTGTTTACTCGTGCAACCAGACTGGCAACTGGGTCCCACTCATTCACAGTCAGGTTAGCCAAATGCAGACGACAATTCTACTCCTTCAGCTTCTTCTCTTGCACTTCTCGCCTGTGGAACTCGCTCCCATATTCTTGCTTTCCTGGCGGCTACAACCTCCAGAAATTTAAATGCAAAGTCAATACTCATCTACTAACCACTTGACTCTAGCTCTCTCCCCCACCCCCGTATAACCTTCCCTTTCTCTCCACCTATGTATCTGTCATCGCATCTGCATTCTCAGCTTTCTAATGCTTGTTTCTAACTAGTTTGTACTCCTCACTCTTTTCTAATTAATCTTTTTACAATTATGTAGCCCCCCGCACATCAGTGGCATTTCTGCCTTGCTCGGGGTGAAATGATTAAATATATATATATATAAAATTTTACGAAATCCGTTTCGAAATAGATTAACTCCGACATATTTTTAATTTATTTCTTTAAACATTAGTTTTAATGAAGACTCATATTTGAGTAGATGGCCTGCTCATATATATATATAAGCAGACCATCTACTCATATATATATATATATATATATATAATTTCACATATATATATTTATATATATATATATATATATATATATATATATATATATATGTGTGTGAAATTATTTGTTTGAACATTATTTTTAGTAGATATTCTGTTTTTAATCAAACAGTATATTTGTATATTTATTTCTACCAGCCTGATTATTTACAATAAATTTTTGTACGGAAATGTGCGTCATTCGGTAGGATTTTCGTACAAAAATTTATCGTAAATAATTAGCTCGGTAGAAATATAATTTTGATTAAAAACAGAATATCGACTCTTGTCTCAAAGGAAGAAAGAACAGACATTGAACCAAAGGCCATGAAACTTTGAACTTATTATTCGCTATTCCAATGCGCCTTTAAATTTCTGGGTCACATTTTCAATCGTCTGTTATTGCACCTAATCTCTAAAACATAGTGAAAATAGAACCCACTATCGAATCAAGAGTGACATCAGAACAACAAACAGTGCACTACAGCAAGGCAAAACTGACTAAACTTAGCTTAGTTTGGCACAAGGATATATATGTGAGGCTCGTAATGGAAGTGAAACAAACTACGGTCTAAGAAACCAATTTTCTTTCCGACAATCCTATTCTTTGATATTTACAGCTGTAAGTATTTAATATTTTCATAGTACGTGCTAATGTTAAACTATACCTATTCTGATCAAAGGCTTATAATCGACGAAGTTATACAATGTCGAACGTAGTCGGTACCGTGGGGATTGACTGCTTGGGAATACCATGTGCAGTAAGCTTGGATGTGCAAGTGGTGTAATGAATAAAGGCTTGAAATTGTTAATGAGAAATTTTGAAAGTTATGAATTCATCCCCACCTTGTAAGACTTGTATCACTAAATCGCTATTAGTTTTTTAATTCTTAGTACCAAAAATTGTTCAGGCTTTAAATAATCTGTATAGGTTTGTTAAGTCGTAGAATCAATAAAATACAATTAGCCTGATCAACATTGATTAAACTTTTTTTTTATTTTAGTGTCTACGCTAAAAATGTCAGTTTTAATTCATACCATTGCCTTTTTTATACAAACAAAATTTAGACGAAGTAGCAAAGGAAATTGAAAAGGAAAGACTGACTACTATTTAGGGATGACAGCATATATAGTCGTCAAGAAGACGACCCGATAGTTGCTTAAGCTGCAAATTATAGATAGAAGAACCGAGCAAAACAGAAATTTAACCGCCTTAATAATGCTGTAACAGACGACAAAATGTAACTACTTGATTTGGAAGCATATTCAAATAAAGACTGATGCTCTTAGGAAATGTATTCCTGGATATGACGATAAACTACATCCGGTAGCAAGGTCTCTGATCGAGCTATTAGATGTTTCGCGGAGCGTAGTACTGCTACTTTACTGCTATTGTTTCTAGATTCACCCTGACAAAAGGTGATAACGTCAGTTAGAGTCCTACGAAGGTGCAAATACTGATCCCCACTTGGTAAGAAAAGTATTAATATACATTTCTATAAAAAATATCAGCAATACTATGTTGATAAAAGAATTACCACCAATACATGTTTATAGTAAAATGTCCAACAATACATACATATAGTAAAATGATGAACAATAAATATTCATAGCAAAATTACCACCAATACATATTTATATTTAAATATCCAACAATACATATTTATAGTAAAATTACCAATAATACATATTCATAGCAAAATTACCACCAATACATATTTATAGTTAAATAACCAACATTATATACTTATAGTAAAATTACCAATAATACATATTTATAGCAAAATGACCACTAATACAAACTTTCAGTATAATGACCAACAATATATATTTATAGTAAAATGACCAACAATAAATATTTATAGGAAAATGACCAACAATACAAAGTTATAGTAAAATGACCAAAAATACATATTTATAAGAAAATGACCAACAATACACATTCATAGCAAAATGACCACCAATGCATATTTATAGCAAAATGACCAACAATACAAATTTATAGCAAAATAACCAACAATACATTTTTATAGCAAAATGACCAACAATACATATTTATAGCAAAATAACCAACAATACATTTTTATAGCAAAATGACCAACAATACATATTTATAGCAAAATAACCAACAATACATATTTATAGCAAAATGACCAACAATGTATAATTATACCAAAATGACCAACAATACATTTTTATAGTAAAAGAAACAACAATGTATTTTATAACAAAATGACCAACAATACATTTTATCTGTGGTTGAAGTCATAAAATCATGTTCAAAATATTTAGATTTTGGCATTAAATTACCAATAGAGGTGTTGATATGCAGCTAATTTCTATGTTGTATCAATTCAAAAGAAAAGGACAGTTATACTTAAAATAACAAAGAATCAATAGATGTGTGTAGGATGAAAAAAGCTTGGCGATTTTAATACACATGGAAGGAGGTGTATATGAAAACAAAGTGATAAAAAGTACAAGTAAAGTGTTAAAATGTGCTTTGAGTTCCAAGCGACTGAAAATTTTGGAGAGCCGTAATCAAGAAAAAAGAATTTGGTCTCGCACTGGGTCACCAAATGGGATATTGACTTAGTTCAACACGAGTAATTTGCGAAACCAGTATTTTAACAATTGCTTCAGGCAAAGTGCATTAAACTTAACCTAGTCTGGCACAAGTCTACATTGTTTTATTTATTTCTGCACATATTAGACGAAAATACAATTTTTCCATTATTGACTAAGTTATATTTGTGTAACTCAAGTTCATAAATACAGAGCCCTCATTTTAGAGAATAATTGGTAAGACAGTAATTGTTTAACACTTCTCACATGCTTACAAGCCTTCAATGGCATCTCGGCCATTTTTATTACTGTAGTTACGAAAACGTGCACGCAGTTGTTTTCATCCTATTGTGTCACTATTAAACACTCTGCTCCTAATCGTTTGATCTTATTGGCCGGTTATCGATCCATTTCTATCCTAAAAAAACATGTTTTAATCAGAAACCATCTGATTTAGTTGTGCCTTGTTTGCAAAATTACTCGAATACGTTAGCGGAAATTGGCAGGTTGATGCATGGTGGGAAAGAGAAACTCTAAACGATTGTCAATATGCACAAATCGCACACGGTGAGAATGGACAATGCAATATTTTGACAGGTCGTTTCTTAATTTAAGAGACAACCGGAGAAAAAGATCAAAGGTATGACGTCGCAATTAAACATAACGCTGCCAATTAAAAGGTTTAAAATCTGTACCAACTTCCGATTCAGTTTACTGCATATTAATGGAGTGCTTGGAAAGAGAAAGAGAGAGAGAGAGAGAGAAAGAGAGAGAGAGAGAGAGAGAAAGAGAGATAAACGGAAAAACAGGGAGAAATAGAAGGAGACGAGAGAGAGAAAGAATATATTGATCTCTAATCGCCAAGGTCCTCTGTACGTATCAGAATATGTGCCTTTAGTAAACAGATTAAACAGGCAAAAAGAAGGATCACAAAAATCCAAATAAATTAATTCTAGAAATTAGATAAACATCTAAAACTAGAAAAAAATGAGTAAGAATATGAGTGATCCTAAACATTCAATATATATATCTATATATATATATATATATATATATATATATATATATATATATGAAATGATATTTAAATAGATATTCTATTTTTAATTAAACAGTATTATATATTTATATCGAATCTCCGACCCTTATCCACATAAGGGAAGCTACCATGTGACCTGGCACGCCTTCGAATCCTGCTGAATGACGCACATTTTCGTAATAAAAATTTATCATAAATAATCAGGCCGGTAGATATAAATATATAATACTGTTTAATTAAAAACAATAATTAAAAAAAAACAGTCCTGTTTCGTTGTATCACAGCACATCAGTACGGTAAGATCCGATTGCTTCCAGCCAGGATAGAATCAGTGGGAAATTCTACCACTAAGCTTTCGGCACACGGTGGTGAAAGGTAGATTTTAGCATGTTATATGCACAATGTAAACACACGCTAGTAGTCGAGAATGTTCAACTTCATTACTGAATGAATGATGCGTTAATAAGGGTGAGTAGCTACTTTTTTTAAAGTTTACTATTTCTCCAGAGTGAGAGTGTAAATTGTCATCTGCAAAGAGTCCTGTTTCGCTATATATATATATTGTATATTTGGGCAGCAATCTCTCTTTTATGCAGGTTTCTTAAAAAATAGCAGACAAAGCGTGATGGTTAAGTTTGTTATGTATTTTTCATGTGATCTCATGAGCTTTTTTCACAGACACGGAGACCTATTAAACCCTATCCGAAACATGCATGTTGACAACACAAATATCACAGAATCCCCCATATGCAAAAGACCAAAAAGAAGAAGGCCTTATTTATAAAAACAGAGAAGTCCAACACTCAATAATATCAACTAGCTGCAGTATAGACCACAGGTGAGCACTGTGGGTGTTGAACAAATACAATTGTGCCAGAGTAATCACCTGCAATGGGGATTAGCTAACCGCACTGGTAGATGGGTATACTCGAATACGAATTGTCAGCCATTATTAGATAGATAGATAGATAGATAGATAGATAGATAGATAGATAGATAGATAGATAAGAAGAAGAGCGCATCCCCGTGGTATCATTTTCACCTAGTAGTCCTGATAGCAGACATAGAAAGGAAAATACAAGCTCTATTTACAGAAGGTAGAAAGCGAGAAAAATTGACTAAACATAATCTGCACGAAAACTGAATGCATGATCATCAGCAAAAAAGAATCCCAAAATGCCAACTACAGGTTGATACTGAAATCAAGCAGTTTTAGAAATCTAAATACCTGGGAAGAGTATTAAGAGATAGGAAAACTTCGTTGGAAACAAAGAACAACTGTTATGTGATATATATCTTCCTATATGTGAGCAAATGCTGGACAATCTTCCCAATGATGAAGGAGACACTCGAAGCAAAATAAATGTGATGCTACAGAAGTAAAAACATATTTGCTTCGTAACTCACAGCAGCAAATCTTACCGTCACGCAATTCTGGCGCTACACGCCATGAAATAATTTGTATTTATTTCTGAGATAAGTAATTTTCAATAATCTTGGAAGTGGCACAAACCCACTAACATAATTCCAGTTGTCAAAATCCATCTGACACCAAATATAAAAGGCTCCAAAAATACACCACTAAAGTCCTTTGGGATATAGTGGATATAGTAGTTGGTTGAAATGCTGTGTCTATTATAACACCCATATCAACCAAGATGAGAACAAAAGTTTGAATAATTCCAATATTACTCAATGGAATATTGATTTATCCATTTTTTTAAATTTAAAGTCAGATTGTAGGCTTATTTTTTGAGATAATAAATATTTACTAATACAAGTTCTACTAATTACCCCTTAGCTAGGGGAGAAGAGATGGATTCATACCTTTCACAAGAGTATTACATCAACCGGATAACCAAACTTAAAGCACCTGGTATTCCCAAGTGGTCACCGATCTAGACTAGATGATCGTACAGAGTATTACTAATTAACCCATAGCTAGAGAGAGAAGAGGCGGATACGGAATTTTCCAGAACTGTTTGCCCGTACATGAATATACCGAATAGAATGGGAATTGAAACTCGACCCAAGATTAAAAATTCTGAGTCATTACTCACTGCACCACCCGCACACCGAATTACACGTAATATTCTAAAGTGGTTACCAATTTTGTTATTTAACAGGCTTCACATTGCTTAACTTCGGTCATCGCACGGGGGACCGGTGATTCAATGTGATGTAGCCGGACTTCATCTAAACTTATTTATAAATGGAACTTTGTCTGTGTGTGTGTGTATGTATGTGTGTGTGTCTGTGTCTGTGTGTATGTGTGTGTCCGTTACCTATAGACTCCGAAACGGCCAAACCGATTTTCTTGAAAATTTACACAGTTGTACTATAAGCGTATGCGAGTGTTCTTAGTTAGGTTTTGTGTCGAGGTACCCCCGATAAATATCGAAAATCGATAATCGAAAAATCGGGTTATAGAAGGAGTAGTCCGATTTTAATCAAATTTGATACACTCATAGACAAAGACATAAGAAACGATATTCAGAAGTTTCAAGGTTGCAGTTCTTACAATAGTGCAGAAAATCGATAATATATATATATATATGAAAGGCAAGATGTTTGTTTGTGTCTGTTTGTCTGTATATCCTTTATACAAATCCACAATTTTTATCGGATTCTCACCAAACTTCAAAATTTGACTCACGTCGATTTTTTTCAGTCTACGGTTTCGCTTTAACTGGAAACAACTATTGCTTTTTAGTCTTTTGTGCCAACGTCCAAAGAGTCTGAGCTCCAGGACCATGGATTAGTTTTAAAGCTTTCATTACACCCGAGCAACATCGGGCTATACTGCTAGTATATACATAAAAATTATACTTTTTTAAAGGAAAATTATTACTGTAACACATTTTTGAAGGAAAAGAATGCCATAATACATTTTTGAAGGAAAGAAATATTGCCAGCATGATATTTTTGAATACAAATCTGGTAGACATCTTTGGTTTTGTAAAATAAAAAATATGTTTTTATCAAGCCCTAACTAAATCAACCTCCTCACTTTAACTGAATATGAAAAAAACCCTAAGAGCCCCACCTTTTTGGCATTGAATAAGCTGCAGAGGTTTATATGTCAGTAAAGAAAACTCAAAGTAAAATCCTTTAAATGTCCTGTGAGTAACAAATTTTTCGTGCCCTCTTTCCTCATCACGTGCCGCAGAAATTTCAACTATCTCTTCCTAACCTGAAGTATACGATTCCGTTTGATTTCTGTCCTCACCTAAATCTCATCGTTGTTCACAGGTTCGGTTTACGGTATCCTCGGCGTCCATCTGTAGAACCACATTTTGGTGGCTTCGAGTCTCTCCTTCAACTTCGAAGGGTTTGTCGAACATTTTCTACCATATAGTAGTCTTTTCTTTGTTTCCAACGAAAATTTCCTGTCACTAAATTTCCTGTCACTAAATGCTCTGCCCAGCATTTGGAATGCATCCTTGGCTATTCCAATTCGACTTTGGATCTCCGTGACGCACTTTCCGTCCTTTGTTGGAACATTACCCAGGTATTTAAATTTCTGTACTTACTTGATTTTTCTATCCCTGACCTCGCAAAAATCTGGTCTCTCGAATCTATTTTCATATTAGATGCAGGAAAGGATATATAGTTTTTGTGTAGGTTTACTGCAGGTTTCTTTAAAGTATATAAAGCAAAAAATGATTCTGACTCATTAATGTTATCTTAGAGGATAGTATAACTCAACACTGTTTATTTTTGTTTTTATTTTTTTACTTTGCAAGGAATTACTCTTCATTTAAGTGTCCCATTAATAACTCAGGTACCTATATGAAAAAGTTATGTCTATTTGTTAGAAACATATGGGTAATGTTTGGGCATGGCTAATCATAACTGACAGAATTCTAAAGAAGCGGGAAAAATGTCCTGAATAAATCATTAAGAAAAGGAAGGAAAAAACACAATAATAGTAAGCAAATTATATACATATATAACAACAAAATCAAACACAAATAAACGTACAAACATTTTAAATAAAATTAAAAATCAAATTAAAAAATTAAAAGCAAAAAACTAAAGATACAATTACAAATACGAAACCACAATAATAAACAGAAAAACAAAACAAAACATAAAAATAATATAAATACGAAAAATAAAATATATACGCCCAGTCATAAAAAATAAATCCAGAAAATAATACAATCACTAAGCGAAAAATATAAAGTAAATAAAATGATAAAAAACAAACATACGTAAAGCCCACAAACACAAATACAATAACACCCAACCATGACCAAGAAAAAATAAACCGTCACGCGGCAAAACATACCAACACATTTAGGAAAAGGTAAAACCAATAAAAAAGAGGTTAATAAAATTAAAAAGCCCAACTCAATTAAACAAACAACTATTCACGCATACACTAAAAATAAAATAAAATCACACGACTGCACAATAAAAAAGAAAAATCAGGAAAAAGAAAAATCCATCTGTCATAAACAAAAAGAAGAAGAAGAAGAATCAACCAATCACAAGCATAACCACTCTCACAATATCACACTGTATAGGTATATAAAAAAACAGGACTTAACGGTAAACAGCTCTAATGAGTGAGAACATTATAATGGTGCCCTTACGAAACTTAGAAGTTGGCATAAATCTGCTCTATGAAAAATACAAATTTTTTGTACATATATACATATATATATATACATACGGACACACACACACACACACATATATATATAATTCAAAGTGAAGAGGACTCAAGTTTTTTTTTTATTTTGAGTGCTCTGGCATTTATTTTATTATAAACAGTGCTCAATATAATGAGTATTATAGAGCTTAATATAATATAATATAATATAATTATTATATATATATATATATATATATATAATCATCCGAGGACAGATCTGTTTCGCTGTATCACAGCTCATCAGTACGGTTAGACTCCGATTGCTTTTAACTCAGGATTGAAACCCGACCGAATTGGCGTCAGTCGGCGATTCTACCTCTGGGTTATGGGCGTTCGGTAGAAGAAAGCAGACCTTTTAGCGTGTACATTGTTATTATACCCGCCCAATAGACAGAGTGCTCTAATGCATTTCTGAATGAGCGATATATATATCACATTGAGATTATATAGAACTTATTCTCTATTCACAGCCATATAAGAACATTGATATTATATAGAAATTCATTATTGCTAACGTAAATTTCAAATTATTTTATACTTTCACTCTTTCGCTATTCGAGTTTTGAGATTCTTATGAAAAGACACCTAGAAGTAGAAACAGAATACTACAGTGAATGAAATTTACTGACAGACACTTACAGACACAACCATGTAAAAGACAACCATTATGAGGAAAGTGTTTCAGAAGTATTAATATACGGGTTTGCTTTATTTTTATAATCATTTCACCCTAATCAAGGCACAACTGCTACTGGTGCACAGTGTTTTACAATGAGTGAAAATCAAGGCACAGGTGATATCGAAGAAAGGATAAGAGAAGGATAGTAATCAAGGATATAGAAGATGACAATTGACGTTGCATTTAAACTTTTGAAGATTATAGCTATCAGGGAAGCAAGTGAACGGAAGGGAGTTCCACAAGCGGGAAGTGCGAGAAAAGAAGATGTAGAGTAGAAGAGACGGTTGCTTTTGATTATTTCAACGGTAAAAGGTTGGGAACTAGATAGCAATCTAGTAGTACACGTTAATACAAAGTGTCATGAACCGAGGAAAAAAAGTAGTTGCTATGAAAATATTTTTAGAAAAGACAGAGAAAATTCACATCACGTCGGTGAGAAAGTGACAGGAGGAGAGTTGCCAGGACAGGATCAATTATATTGCAGATTCTCTAAAGGATTTTGTTGAGAACCTCAAAATAAATAGCAGGAGCACCCGACCAGATATAGCAACAATATTCATGTGAGTTTAAAAATTCAGATTTATGAATTTGAAAAATGGCTTCTGACGAGAAAAACTTTCTGGCCCGACACAGTGAAATTAAGGAAGTTCGTTATAAAAAAAAAGAAAAATGAATGAATAGTTATGCAATTTTATTCCCCCTGAATGGCTAGGAAAACTACACACAGATGAAGAATAGACCTGAGGCAATAGAAATGTTATTCTATAAAAGGACTCTAAAAATACTAATGAAGTGTGAATAACGAGGATATTTTAAGAAGAATAAAAACAAAAATGTTGCTTACGCCCAGAATTATACAATAATCTGTACGATGCATAATGAGAAAAGTAGGGTTGGTGAATTTGACACTCACAGAGCATACAAGAGGAAAACGGCGAATGATTTACCTAACAAGCTTCTGCAAATGCATGTGGAACATGGAGTGGAAAGAAAAGTCTTACTAAGAACTACAAAGGATAGAAAGTCATGGAGAGCCATGATCACCCACGTCCTAAGAAGTCACGATAAATGAACAAACAATAATAACATTTAACTTTTTTAAATCTAAACAAAAATCGATTTTTTTAAATCAACGGAACCAGCCCAGTCGATTGGGTCATTGCCAACCCCATTTGCATGTAACTTCTTAAGAATGTTAATTAAGCGTTACTAATTAGATCTGATTGACGTCATTTGCGTATCGATTATTAAGAATAGACAGATCAAAGGAAAGCCGCTAACAAGCCGATAATCATCATTTTAAACTAAAGCCTTAGAGAATCTAATATATAAAATTCGAAGGATATATGGGTCTTTTCCAAATTCTATAATATATATATATATATATATATTATATAAAATGTTAGTTGTCTTTCTGTTTTTGTCTGTGTGTCTTTCTCTCTTTGTCTTTTCTCTCATTGTCTTTCCCTCCCACTCTCTAGATATCTCTTTCTCTATCTCCCACTGGCTCTAACCTGTTCTCTCTCTCTCTCTCTCTCTCTCTCTCTCTGTATATATATATATATATATATATATATATATATATGTCTGTCTTACTGTCTCTTTCTCTCTCTCTTTCTCCATCTGTATCTGTCTCTATCTGTCTCTATCTCCGTCTATCTCTGTATTTCTATCTATATCTCTCTGTCTCTAAATTTCACAGTCTATCTCTGTTTCTATCTCTGTCTCTCTCTCTCACTCTCTTTTTGTGTCTCTATATATCTCTGTCTGTATATCTCTTTTTTTTTCTTTCTCTATAACTTTCTGTTTCTATCGCTTTCTGCCTCTGGGTCTATCTCTCTCTGTCCCTCAATATATATATATATATATATATATATATATATATATATATATATATATGTGACTGTCATTTTCCTTCTACGTCTCTATCACTCTCTGCTTCTAGCTTTGTTTTTCTCTATCTCTATCTATATTCCTCTCTTTATCTGTTTCCATCTCTCTCTGTCTTTGTCTCTCTTTATCTCTCTCTGTATCGCTTTCGGTTGCTCTGTGTCTGTCTGTCTGTCTGTCTCTTTCTCTCTCTTTGTCTTTCTCTATCTGTCTCTATCTCTTTCCATCTCTAACTCTCTATCTCTTTCTATTTCTCTGTCCCTATCTCTATCTAGAATCCTCTTTACCTCGGTCTCTCTCTATCTCTATCTCTTTTTGTCTGTCTTTATTTGTCTATCTCTATCTCTTTGTCTCTCTCTCTCTCTATCTATCTATCTATCTATATATATATATATATATCCATCTGTGTCTTTCTATCTACCTATATCTATCCCTGTATAGTGTGTGTGTGTTTGCAATTATTACGTTAAACTTTGATAGCAAGAAAACGCAGTTATATTATTTAAAGGTACTAATGTGCATTTTATATCAGACCCGTTTCAGCAATTCTTGTTGAACAAATTTAAATAATTTTCCTGCACCGTTAGTAAGTACTTAATTTCTTTTTTAACATTTAAACCCAAGCAAGATGTTAATGCGACTAAGATACGGGAGAATTACTGTCAGTGAAAAAAAAAAGCAAAAAAAAAAAAAAAAAAAAGAAAACTAGAAGACTTGACTGACGAGAAATAAAAATAAAAATAAAAATAAAAAAGAGAATTCTAGAAATCAATAGACGGCGATTCATTTCATTTTTTAAAGATCGTAGTGAAGTTAAAGAAACATAGAGAAAGTTTTACAGGCGAAACGTGCGAGAAAGAGACTATTAGAATAAGACTTACGATTTTACATCTTGCCATTTTAACAGTATAATGATGAGACCTAGTCGCCAATCATTTAGAACGATTAAATTCCTGTGGTTGTTGTACGTAGGAGGAATGTTCATTTAACAATTGACATGAAAATATTTATAGAAAACACTAAAGGAAGCCATGTCACAGTGGAGAGATTGTGACTAAAATCCAGATGTCGGTTTAAGTATAACATTACATCTCCTTGGAATTTTGTCAAGAATCTCGAAATATTATGTTGTCTGGAAAGTTCTTGCTAATTTTTAAGGGAAATTAAACCCAAAACAAAATTACGCCATTAAATATATTTTCCACTAAATACGTACTATTTTGTTGCACAAACTTTCTCCATTTTTTGCTTCGACTTAAATATTCCGTTTTCCAAGAATGTTGGGGCTTTCGCGATAAAAAAAAAAAAAACAAAAACAAAAAAAACTCATTAAGGTTATCTTTTATAGCCATACAAAAAATTAATTTATTACCACTGAGATCATTTTGCAAAGACCTGAATAAATAAAAGTCCGAATGAGCAATGTCTGTTAAACATTTCTCGTGTTTTAACGCGTCCCAGCCAAGCTGCTACAATTTTGGTCGGGTCGCCAAAGAAACGGAAGGTCTGGCATTATCCTGATGGAAAAAAAACTTATTTGTTCTTCAATTCTGGGCATTTGTCTTATATTGCTACCTTTAATTCCTCCAGTTGCAAGCAGTATTTTTCAAAATCAACAGACTGGTTACTTGGCAGAAGCTCGTAGTACCAGATTCTTTTCCCATTCTACCAGACGCACATGACTTCTTAAGGTGAAGCCCGTCTTTTGGGGTGGCTAAAGTTGGCTCATGTCGCTTACACCATGATCAATTTTGCTGACCATTGTACTTCTACTGGTACTGGTATAGAGTCTCGTAGAAAATCATTATTTACTCATCAAACTTGCTTAGGAAATGGCACGAGATCTTTGCAAATCGGTAAAATTTGGTTGACCTCAATCAAAACCTGTTTGGATCACGGTGGCCGCCATTTTAATAATGGCAGCCACTCTCTATAGGATCGATCTTTTAAAGATGTAGATATGTTATATACCATTAGAAATAAAATTTTATAATGATTAAGAATAATCTATGAAATTGGGTCTGAAAATGAAAATGAAGAGAATATGGGATCAATGATGAGTAGGCGCGGGACAGAGTTTCTATGACATCTGACAGCAACCAGATTAGCAACTTTTTTTTCCAATACGCATAGAAAATCATTCTGTATATCATTAAAAACAGATTATACAACGACAAAACGTGGATAAATTTTATGTAGATTAAGAACCAAGAATACAGTATTAAAGTTGCAGATAAATTCACCAGAATGATGTGTCAGGTCTGGTGAATAAATCTGACAAGCCTGTTCTCTTATTTGTACAGATTTGATACTTGCAGTACGCAGTACAGTCTTTATCATTTGTCCTGCATCCACATCCTTGCATACATCCATTTCTGCAAGGTATGGTATACGCATCCCATCCTTTGACTTCCATCCAAAGTTTAATGGGGACATTGCATCCTTACTTGAATCCAAAAGCGTGAGGCAAATCCGGGTAAATAGTCGGAACGCAAAACATATGCATTTAATTGAAGAAGATGTAGATAATTCAGGCAAGATAATTCAGTTCATCGAGAGTTTAACAGCCAGAACGAGGTTGAGTAATATTCACAAGGATTTTCTCCGATTGTCAAGGCTGCTGTGTCAGTGCTTTCTCCAAAGTCTTGTAAAAACATTTATGGCTGAGCTTTTAAGGCGACTGCTTTGTCTCATACCTTGCTGGTGAGGTCACATCTAGTCAAGCTATGCGATTTCAGCAGAATTCTTGACTTATTTTAAACAAGTTTATTGAATAAGACATGGACTGGAAAATGTCTTGTTTTTACGCCGGTTTCCAATCTAATCCAGATTTCTTTACTCTCTTGTTGACATTGCTCGAAATAGGCTAAGGCGTCCATTACAACATCTGTGTCATTAGAAAGGATAAACATTTAGTTCACATCCCTTGGACACAGGTACACAGAAGTGTGGAATGAAGCAGCCTAAACTTATTTATAAATGGAACTTTGTCTGTGTGTGTGTGTGTCTGTGCGTGTGTATGTACCTATAGACTCCGAAACGGCTGAACCACTTTTCTTGAAGTGAAGTTTTCTTGATACAGTTGTACTATAAGCGTATTTCTTGATACAGTTGTACTATAAGCGTCTGAGAATGTTCTTAGCTATATTTGGTGTCGAGGTATTCCCGATAAATATCGAAAATTGATAATCGAAAAACTCGGGTTATAGAAGGAGTGGTCCGATTTTAATCAAGTTTGTTACACTCATAGACAAAGACATAAGAAACGATATTCAGAATTTTCACGGTTGCAGTTCTTACAATAGTGCAGGAAATCGATAATATATATATATAAAAGGCAAGATGTTTGTGTGTGCGTCTGTTTATCTGCCTGTATGTCTGTATTTTTTTCAGCCCTTTTATTTTAGTTTTTGCTTCGGGTTTTGCTCAAAGTAGGTATAATTGTAGTTCTTAGTTTCAGCCATGATACCATTTACTCAGAGGACTTATTTAGCCTTCAAAATTCAGTTTACGACGAAAAAAACTTATTTGATATCGATACCAGGAAATCAAAATTTGACTTACATCCATTCATTTTTCTTTCAGTTTACAGTTTCGCTTTAACTAGAAACAACTATTGATTTTTAGTCTTTCGTGCCAACGTCCAAAGAGTCTGAGCTCCAGGACCATGGATTAGTTTTAAAGCTTTCATTAAACCCGAGCAACGCCGGGCTATACTGCTAGTTACTCAATAAAAGAGAAGCTCAGGTTTGCCGTTAAGAACGCCGCCTTTGATTGTGATAAAATCATGGAGTCCTTCATTGTCGTTCAGATATCCACTCAAGCTAAGACTGAAATTTTCATATATTGTCTTGCTGTTAAAATGATATCGCCTAAGAAAATGTGTTATTTAGGGAAGCCGAAAATTGCTCTACTTCCATTGGGACTGACGAGTCAAGAGTTAGCTCACTCAACTCCGTCTACTAAAGACCGGTGATTCTTTTCGGATTCATTGATAGATTGTTCAAGATAACTATCGTATATAATGTCAATCCTATTAACAGGGGCAACACTTCCGACTATTTTCCAATCAATTTCAAACACTTCCACTTAGAAAGGAGAATTCTTCGCACAAGAGAGATGAAATCTACTATGACAGCTCTTTTCATATCATTGCATTTAATCATGTCAAAATCCACTTTTTTTCTGGTATTTTTCAAGTTCGTGTATGATTGTGTGTTTCTAAGGTTGTTGCATATCTTCTTCATCAAAAAGAGGACTCACTTTTGAGTGATTATACTTTAATAACTCGCACATAGGTTATTCCACGTAATCTGGCTATATCGTCATTTGCATTTGTCCATTTTTTTACAGTGATGTTGGTTGTTGTTTCAGAACTAGCACCGACCTTAGAATAAGACTTGTAAGTGGGCATAAATGAGGGTAACTTCCTCCTTTTGCAGGTTCCATTCCGTTTCATTTCTTTAGTAATAATTTTTTTCCGAAAATCAAGATATGTTTTCATTCCATTTTTGAAATATCCCAGAAATTGCGTTGAGGCTTCAAGAGCACAACATAACCTGATGTAAAATGGTGCAAGTTCGAGGACACAGAAGAAAGGTAAGCGTTTCCTCGATCTTCAATAAACGCTACCACTTTTTCCTGTTTTATTGTACTCGCATTTCCCACTGGGGCGGAATTTCAGAATGGTTGGTTGGTTGGTTGGTTGGTTGGTTGGTTGGTTGGTTGGTTGGTTGGTTGGTTTGTTTTTATGGCAAATCAACCTCGGCGGGTCATTTATTGCCAACTAAACCTTATTTATTTATTAGTGGTAATACCTTTTTCTTTCAACAATTTATTGTTTGTTTTTTTTTAATATAAGTTTTGTGTCTAGTAATACATTTTTCTTTTCTAGTATCAAGATTTATTAGGATTTGTTTTTTTTTAATGGCAGGGTCCCCAAGTCCTACCCTTGTTATTTAACCCAGAACTGGAGGAGAGGGACGGATTAATACCTTTCCCAAGGATACCAATCCTTTAAGTGAATGCAGAGTATTCAACTGGAATACTCCAGCCGTTATCCACTGCCGTTATCCACTGCACCACAACGCACATCCGTCACTATACGCTTTCAGCAAATTTCAGAATGATATTTGCTTGTAGCTAGCACTTCATAGTATGATAGATCTTATTCAGTGACAAAAGATTCATGCTTGGTTTGGCCTATTATACATTCAGCTCTTTTCTGTGAATGCTGGATGGTTTATTTTAACTTCATGTCAAAAGTAACTGTAATTGAAATAGCCAGGGCTAGTTTTCACAACAAAATAGCAAGCCATAACTTGGTCATACGACTCAGGTTTATTGCTGCGAAGATTTGTCATTTTCTCCACATTTCAGGAACCATAACGTAGATAGTTTATGCTTCCTTAAATACAGAACACTGGAAGTAACTGCTGAATGAACTGAAGATAGAGAGTCCTGTTGTTCTCCCTGTCAGAAGCAATCAGGTTTTTCAGGGCATTTCTGAGTTTAACAAGCCTATCCCTGTAGCTGCACGTTTCACAGTTGGATGCACATTTTTGTGAAAAATTGCCGAGCTCTGTTTTCAAAATGCTTGACTTACCTTTGCTGTTCTCCTATGCTATTTGGCATTTGTCTGGATATCTTGATTGCTCCTTGAAATGTGATGATTACGGAGAGGGATGCACTCAAGTGGGAAATATCTCATTGTTCGATGAATGCCTGCTATTTCAACCGCGCAACAGCATTTGATAGAATCAATACGGCATTCAATGACCCTGCATAGTGCGTACCTTCAAAAACAGTTTGCAGTACTTTCACACCTAAAATTTTTGTTTCAGTTAGGCTGTCTTCTATATCACTAACTCGGATGTACTTTCCAATAAAATGAAAAACAAAACCTTTTGCAGTGTGAACACTTCCAAGCATGGGAATGAAGACCTCAAACAGGTTTACCCTTTCGAGATATATGCGCAATACAATCTAAAAGATTCCCTCGTGACACAACGCTTGGTCCTGGGCATGACGGTAAACTGCATCCGGCAGCAAGGCCTCTGGTTGGGAGGTTGTGGTAGCACTTGTTAGGGTCCCAGTTATGGACTAATAATTAGCCCCAAAACTGGGGTCAAAGCACTATGGTTGTATAAAAATAAACTTTTATAGAAAAATATACATGTTGAAGAAAAATATTACCAACTATATATTTTTTGAAGAAAAATTATTAGCATAACACATTTTTGAAGGAAAAGATTATTCTCAGCGAAACATTTTTAATACAAAACTAGAAGACATTTTCAGTTTTCTAAAATAAAAAAAGAATAAAAACAAAAAATGTTCATTAAAACCTGACTAAATCAACGTTCTCACTATAACCGAACATTAAAAATTACCTTAAAACCTCACCTTTTTGGCTTTAAATAACCCACAAAGGTTGATAAGCGGTAAAACAAAACTCAAACCCAAACATAAACAAAACGCTGGCAAGTAATTTTGCTGTAGCTTCTCAGCAACGTTTAACGGTTAAGCATCATAGAGTAAACTTGTAACATTTATTGTCCATGTGATATTTAAATAAAGCATCGATTCTTGAATTGTTCATTCGATTCCAGACAAGATCTTGTCGAATTTTGGAAGCCTCCTCATTTGTGATCGTCCATGCACTGTTGAAACAAAATTTCAATCCCTTTTCTTCTGGCATATTATGATAGAAGGCCAAGAATTATATATATATCTTCTGTTGTCATTGTCTTAAGCTGGATAGAAGTGTCCATATTGATTGCAACCGAGCCTAATCTGCTAATATCTCAGAGCCAGTTCACAAAACCCCCAGCTTGATGAACATAACAGCATTTTCAATCGGTTCTGAAAGCAATAAAAAATACAAACAAAACGTTACCACATTTGGTATATAAGCAATCCTCAAATTGATTTCTTAGCGATAAACCTTTTAAACAGCAAAGGATAACTGACTGAATAGCTGTTAGCAGATAAGTCATTAGTAGTTTCAATAATCATGCCTGATATTGATTCAAAAGTTGCTGACTGCAATGTGGAACTTCAATTATCACATAGTAAAGGCGATGTTTTTGTAAATTATCTCATTTTCTGTTTATTTCTAGCTCTAACTTCTCAGATAATTCTTTATCAATATATTTTTTTCAATGATATATGATGTGCCTATATTCAGGGAAAATGCTCCTATAGAGAGTGGCTGCCATTATTAAAATGGCGGTCACCGTGTTCCATGCATGTTTTGATGAAAACCAACTAAACATTTGTGGTTTGTCTAGACAGTGTCACTTCTTATGCAAGTTTGACTAGTAAAAATTATAACTATGACAGGGATTGGACTATATTAACAGATTCAGTTTTTTTTAGCCGTCACAATGTTCTTAAAGAAGGGGGCATTTTAATTACGTTTATACAGCAAATCACAGATAGAAATGCAACCAAAGAGACTTTTTTACTTAGATCATGTGGTAGCCAAACAGGCTTCCCTAATTACTCTTAGCTGATGGATTTTGATAAATGCACTTCTGCCAATTCTCACGTTGTGTAATGCGGGTTATTTTCAATCAATGTTTTAATTTCATCTGCCAGATCGTGCTTCATCAATGAGGCTAAAATCATCAACTTTAGACTTAGTATATCATTTCCGTACAGTTCTGCCAGCTAAAACAATTTCACCATACACAGCACATATGTTACAGAAATTTCCGGAGAGAGAGATTTATGACATAGAATAGCAACCGACATATTTTAATTTATTTTTTTGTAATATTGCCTGTTGACGAGTATCTCTTAAAAGTAATGTTCAACAAATGAATTAAAAAATGTCGGTTCTAATTCATTTCGTAAATCTCCGGAACTTTCCGTAATATTGTCTGTTTACATTTGTCTACACTGATATACGCTTTCAGAGGAAATTTGGGTTTATAAGGCTTGATTGTGAAATCATTCATGTTCGAGCGGTCTAAGACGTCTCAGATCAATTGATAGTTTCTCCTGCGTTGTTAGGGCGTGCAGGTTCGAATCCTGTTGAATAGCACATTCTTTTTAACAAAATTACAGCTTACCTACTCAGATACGAGTATCTGTTAAAAATAATGTTCAAATGAAAAAATTAAAATATGTCGGTTGTTAATCCATTTCGTAACACTCAGGGAATTTCCGTAATATATATATATATATATATATATATATATATATAACAGACCCGTCGATAAAAACAAACTTTTAAAATTTATGTATATATATGTGTGTGTGTGTGTGTGTGTGTGTGTGTGTGTGTGTGTGTGCGTGCGTGCGTGTGTATGGATATATACGTCTGCACAAAGGTGTGTTCCTGTGTGCATATACTCGTCTATTTGTCCATATGTAAATATCATTAGATTTTAATGTGTACGCCCAAGTCTATTACTCATAACTTTACAATACTAAATAACTTTACAATAATCTACATCTAATGCTTTTGTTAAACTTCGAATTTAAAATTCGTAATAAAAAATAAAGTAAAGTGAATAGTCGATTAATACTGCTGATCTCTATTTTAATCATATATCAATATTAATGCCCCAATAAATTGTTTTTAGAGTCTGTTCTCATATTCTTTAAATAAAAAATCACTTTATTTTGATTGGTCTACTCGGTCTATGTAACAATGTCTCCCTGATTAAGGGGATTTAGCTAGTCTTGACCCTTTTAAAACTATATATATATATATATATATATATATATATATATATATATATATATAGTCATACGCAGACAGATCTGTTTCGCTGTATCACAGCTCATCAGTACGGTTAGATATCCGATTGCTTTTTACCCAGGACTGAAACCCGACCGAACTGTCGTCAGTCGGCGATTATACCTCTAAGCTATGGGCCCTCGGTAGAAGGAGGTAGACATTTACCGTATGATGTATCATACGCCAGTAGCCAGAGCGCTCTAATTCATTACTGAATAAACGATATATCCGTCCGCAGACATATTTGTTTCACTACGGTTAGACATCCGATTACTGTTAACCAGGATAGAAACCTGACCTAAATGACATCAGTTGGCAATTCTGCCGCTGAGTTATTGGCGCTCAGTAGAGGAATGCGGACTTTAGCGTTTTATATACAATTTAAATACAAGCAAACCGGACAGAATGGGAAATAGCAGTAATAGAGCTTTGCTAGATAGTGTGAATATACCAGTCAGTATTACAATCTGTCAAAGAGTTTCAGGTTTCCATGCGGTCTTCAGAAGAAGCCCCCATTTAGGGATCGAATGGAACATCGAAACTGACAATCTTTATACAATGTTAATTCTCATGTTGCCATCTGTACGATCTCTGTTTTCCTTCCTCTCTTTCTCTCCCTCATCGCTCTCTCTCTCTCTCTCTATATATATATATATATATATATATATATATTGAAGCATGTTTCATAAAATAATATCGACAAGTTTTGTCGATTTATTTTATGTAATTTTTTTCCATATCGTCTTAATAGCATTATCGTTGACAGCGGAAAGTTAATCACAATATTGATACTTGTTTTTATTTAATCCTTTCTGAGCTTTCAGCTTACATCAGCCATTATCAAAGATGAAAATAGTGTTGGCTGGAACGGTCAGTTCGCGGAAGAACGATAGTAGTAACCGTCCATTTTGTTTGTGTGTGCATGCTGGAAGCGAAAATCTCACTACAGCTTGTGGCGTCTCACATGACCACACGAGTGTACATGCGAGAAGTATGGAAAGCCAATGGGATAACCAATCACTTCTGTTATCTATTATAGACATTTGAGAATGTGTGAGGAGGTTTTGTAGTTAATTTTGTTCAAGTTAGGTTTCAAATGTTTTATGTATATGGCTTCGAGTATTTTTTGTTTATTGTTTTCGTCTATTGTTTTTTGTTTATTGTTTTCGTTGTATTTTCGACGAGGATTTCACGGAATTGTGTATGTGGCCTGGTATGTTGTTTTAGATGTCTAAACATGTTGGAATTGTCGTTTAAATGTAGTGTCAATCAGACGATATGAAAAAATTTATATAAAATAAATCGACAAAACTTGTCTATATTATTTAATGAAACATGCATCAATGAATAAATGCTGCCTAAACACACACACACACACACACATATATACTAGCAGTATAAGTCGGTGTTGTTCGGGTGTAATGAAAGCTTTAAAAATAATCGATGGTCCTGGAGCTAAGACTCAGCCTAACGAATATTTGTGTGAAGTTTGGTGAGAATTGTGAATTTGTATAAAGGACATACAGTCAGATAAACAGACACACACACAAACATCTTGCCTTTTGTATATATATTATCGGTTTTCTGCACTACTGTAAGAACTGCAACCTTGAAACTTCTGAATATCGTATCTTATGTCTTTGTCTATGAGTGTATCAAATTTGATTAAAATCGGACCACCCCTTCTATAACCCGATTTTTTCGAGTATCGATTTTCGATATTTATCGGAGATAGTCAGTCAATCAGTTAAGTGCCATACATGATACACGCTTGGGCAATCATGTCTCGAAAGAGACATGACTGACTGGGCAGAAGATTTTTCCGCAGTAGGTTGCCACTGCTTTCTGCCATTGCTTTCTTGCCGACCAAGGCTATAGAATCCAATCTGTCCTGTTATTTAACCCATAACTGGAAGGAATAAATGGATTAATATCTTTCCCAAGGTTATTTGCGCGTAAGTGAATGCAATGAATTCGGCTGGAATTCTAACTCGGCTCCCCGATTTCTCGTTCCAAGCCGATATCCAATGCACCACAACGCACATCGGGGATAACCCGATGCAAAACCTAGCCAAGAACACTCGCAGACGCTTATAGTACAACTGTGTAAATTTTCAAGAAAATCGGTTCAGCCGTTTCGGAGTCTATAGGTAACGGACACACATACACAGTCACACACAGAGACAAAGTTCCATTTATAAATAAGTTTATATATATATATATATATATGTGTGTGTGTGTGTGTGTGTGTGTATTTGAGCAAGTAAAGGGGTTATATGCATATGGATATATGCATTTCGCCTCTTGCCATAATATACTATTTGGAATCACTATGGGATTCTGCTGATGTGCCTGAAAAACGAATAAAAATATTAAGACTCTATTAAGAAAGCATTCTCAAATACCTGGCGTGGATTGAAACATCTGCGTCGAGTATATCAGCTAAACTGAAAAACTGACTGGAAGACGGAATTTAAATTCTCTATGACAATTTGAAAAAAACATTGCCTTTCACATGTTGCGACGTTTATTTGTCACAAGAAATATAATTTTGTTAAACAAGAACAAAATATACATTCTTCTTTTTGTGTGCCGTTTCTCGTCAGGACGTAGTCTGTTACGGCTCTCCACAATTTCCTGTCCCTTTTAACGCTTAATAAACTTCATATTTCTCTTATTTCTTAGCTCTGTTAGCCAATCTATTAACTCAAACTCACTAATATTATGCGTTGTTATCCTCTGACTTTCTTGTCCTCAATCTGCCCCGTGAATATCAGATGTTTCCAGTCCTCCTCCCTCGTTATATCTCCCAGAAACCTCTGGTGTCAAATATTAGCTTCCTTTTTTGTTTCTATTTCCTCGAAAACTTCCTCGTTGCTCTCATGTTCGTTCCACAGTATCGTCAGCGTTAGTATGTTTTCTCCTGTTACACCACGCAATTCCCGTTCCATTATCTACCTGCTCAGGCCCTTCAAAACGTACAATCCCGCCCATAATTATTAGGCCACCCCAGAATATTTAAAGAAATGATGTATTTCATACGATTTTTAGTATTTAATGTCAAGTGGATAATTCTAAATGAAAATAGAATGGTTCTTTTGATAGTACTATTTTGCAAAATTTTACAAGGCAGTCAGGAAGCCTTTGCTTTGGCCAGCCAATAAGAAGAGACTAGCATGAAGAAGAGAGCACAGAAACTGGACACCAAAACAGTTAATTTGATGCACATGTCATTGTGCAGTATTAACAAAAAAAAAAAAAGATTGTATTTTCATTTAGAATTATCCCCTTTGAAATAAATACTAAAATAGCATGAAATACATCATTTTTTTAAAAAAATGGAGTGGCCTAATAATTATGGCCTGTAGTGTAGATAAAAAATAATTCCCGTTAGATGCCTAAATACTAGATTTGTACTTATGAAATTTCATTTATCTTTTTCAGACTGTTTAACTTTTAGCATTCTGCATTATTAATATTAGCTCCATTTCTACTGCATTATTTTCAAAGCCTCGCAATTGCAGTATCCTTATTGCTAACTTTACCTCAAGTTGCTATCTGTTGTCATAGCAGGATATGACAACACTACTATGGACTCCACACACGCTATTGTTCAGGGATCAGAGTCATCTTTAATAACACCATAAACAGAGTGAAAATGGTTAATTTCTTGTTTTATTAAGATTTACGTATCCCACCTACGTCCAAGATTAATTTGTTAAGGACAAGGCATGAACAGAAATGTATGTCAAGTGTTGTCGATACCATGTAACAGAAAGCTACCCACCACATGGTCGGTTCTTTGGCGACTAAAATCTTGAGCCAGTGTTAATATCTTGATAACGTCCTTATTTTAGTTTATAGTCCGATTGAGAAGATGACTCTGCATCGAGAAGGATTAAAATCAAAACATTTCAAAAGATCAGTTAATAATCATCTAGCACAGTTAGAGAGACCGGGTTCTATGGCACTGCATGCAAACAGTAGGGAGATGATACGGCCTTGATGGATGGGGACTTTCTAGAATTAATCCAAATAATAGGGCGGAGAATAGAATCAACGGCTACGTGTCCCTGATAGAGGCGAGTCTTCAGGCTGGAGGACATCGGCTGTAGTTTGAGTTATAGTCTCTGTCAAGCCAAAAAGCCCAAGTCCTACTATTAAATGAACACTTTTCTGGTCTTTGGTACAGCTATGTAGGATGAACTGGACAGGTGATCAGCTACCCTTCATGGATCTGCTGCTGATATTCTGGTCGCATATTAATAGTATTTTTGATTGATCGATTCATTAATTGATTGATTTATTGATTTTCTTGTTTAACGGCATATCAACTCGTTATGGGTCATTTAATGAGGACATCTGATTTTCTTTGGGAGTTTTGAAGTAAGAAAAATATGATATGTCATTCTGCTTTCACAATTAGATACATGGCAGATGATACTCAGATTTTATGCATACTCAGCTTTTATATATATACATGTTTGTGTAGATATGATTACTAGAAGCGGCCTTAGGATTTTTATAATCGTTTCACTCCAAGCAAGGCAGGCAGTACTATCACTGGTGTGCACGAAGTTTCAGTGGGAATGAAGGGGAGAGAGAAAAGAAAAAAAGGTACAGGGGATATTAAAGAAAGGTTAAGAGAGAGATGAGAGTCAAGGAATAGAAGATGGCAATTGACGTTGCATTTGAAACATTCGAGATTGTAGCTATCAGAGAAGCAAGCATATCGGAAGGGAGTTCCACAGACGGGAAATGTAAGAAAAGAAACAGAGTAGAATAGAAGTGGCCTTTACATTTGCTTATTTTGACGGGACCTAGGTGCCAATCTAGTTGCACGAGTAAATTTATGTTGTAGTTTGGTTGAAGTTATATTTTGGAATACAGTTTGATTTATTTTATAAAAATGTAGGATATTATTATATGAACTAATGTTAGGAAGAATTCTTTCTTATTGATGTGTGTTTGTTTGCTTTGTTTAGCGGCATGTAATAAAGCTCTATGGGATTTTAATGCCAAAATCTAAATAATTTGACACTATTTTATTGCTTCAACTAAACATATTTTGAACGCAACTGTAGACATTTAACCACAGAAAAATATATTGTTGATCATTTAGCTTAAAAATGTATTTTCTTATTTTAATAGTACTTTCTTTTAGTTGAACTATTTTCCCATAGTTGAGACCCTAACAGCTGCTACCACCCCAGTTCAGGGGAACCTGGAAACAATAGTAAAGGAAACAAAAACGGTTCTTTCACGCTTCTCAAAACAGCCAATCTTCCTTGCGGCCGGATAATGTTTTAATCTTAGGGAGTTAAGAAACTATGAGATTATCATTTGACCTTTGCCTGAGTAAATTATAAACTTCGTTTTTCTTCAGGAATTAGACGATCATGACTCTCCACAATTTCCTGTCTTTTGTAGATCTTAGTAATATTTATTTTTTTGCTATATCTTCTAATTCTTGTTCTGACAACCATTTATATACATTACTTAGGTAGGTTATGCTTGTTTTTCTCTCTGCCTTTATTTTTTATTTAAACGACGTTTTCCTGATCAAATTTCTAATCATATACATTTCTTTGTCACGGAAGTGCATTGAGTGTTTGGTTCATTTCAAGCTAGTTTCATGTTCACGTTGGCTTTTATTTAAAACTCAGGATATATTACTAATGAATTTTCCATGGTTCTCTTTATATTTCATTCGGTAAAATATTCCTTCTCTTGTAAAACTGATTCTTTGATTAAATTTTAAACTATTTTGCAAGTGTTCGTGATAATATCAGATCAGAATAAAAACAATGCCCCACTGAATACTTCAGTAAAACTATCCCAGATCTAAAAGATTATATGAACACAAAATGGTCTTGAGATCAAACAACACATACAAGGCTGTTGTGTGTGCGCCACTGATACCTTCATGAACATAATTTTAACCTTGAGAGTCATTTAGTAAAAAGTTTATTTAATCTATTCATTCTAATAATGATTCCCTTGTGGTTAGTATACAACTGGGTTATTCCAATATGTCCACTTTTCTTACGAAAACTGCACTTAAACAATGTGTAATATTTAGGCCATAATTAAACACGAAGAAACGGAAATAAAGTTAATCGATATTTTTATACAACTATCAGTTTCCATGAAATAAATATGCAAAATTCACAAGCAGAATATTTATTTTTAGTTGGATGAAATATATTAAATCTTACTTTAAGAACTGTTTTTCAAGCAAAAAGGTTCATCATATTCACTAAGTTATGTTCCTCAATAGTATCGATGCGGATTTCTTCCTAAATTTTTATTTAAAATATTGTGGGAAGTCAGTTTTCTTTCTAGACACATGTGCTATTCACTGTCACAGCTGTTGGAAGTCTTCTAGTAATGTGGATTATTTATTTGATAAATATGAATACTTGGTTCTGGATTGTTTAAAGGAATTTCATTTTGCTTTCGTCGGGACATTTTTCACTCCATATTGTTTTAAACAATTCAATTTTTATCGTTGTTTTTTTTTAACTGGATAATTTGTGCTGCGTTATTACAGAGAATGATAGAGGGAAATACTGGTTATAAAGAATTTCTGATAAAGTTTTAGGCACCAAAACATTGGAATGATTTATGCATGCATGTGTTTACAAACGGTTCCCAGTGCTCGTGGGAATTATGTTGAGTATGTCTGTGATGACCCGTTATGTGTGACCTAGATTCCTTTTAATCCGCATTGAGATTGGCTCATCATTATGTAGTGCTGGCAGCTTGCAAAGTCTTCACTCTTCAAGATCGACTTTCTAATTCTAGATCTAGCAACCGACATACGGCACCATCTCCATAAACAGCGTTTATTTTTTTTCTCTTTTTTTTTTTTTGCTCTTTTTTTGCCAGGGAAATAAACGAGCATCAAATAATTGAAATTCATTTCACTTTCCTACTTATTTACTTTTAGCGTGAAACGATTTAACATTCACACTTCCAGCTCACTTTTCCAATTGTGTATATATGTCAAATTTCAGTGCCTGCAAAAACTGAATAACATTTTCAGATCACATTTACTGAAAAACTCTGAGTATGTTCATTTTAATACAAAATTGACACACACACACTTATATATATATATATATATAGTCATCCGCAGACAGATCTGTTTCACTGTATCACAGCTCATCAGTACGGTTAGACTCCGATTGCTTTTTAACTTAGAATTGAAACCCGACCGAATTGGCGTCAGTCGGCGATTCTACCTCTGAGATATGGGCGCTCGGTAGAAGGGGGTAGACGTTTTAGCGTGTATATTATCATTATACACGCCCAATAGCTAGCTGAGAGTGTTCAAATTCATTGCTGAATGAACGATGCGTAGATGCCAGAGTAGCTACTGTTTTTCAAAGTTTACCATTCTTCCAGAGGTGCTCAATCAGGGTGTGAGAGCGTAAATAGTCATCCGCAGACGGATCTGTTTCGCTGTATCACTGCTCATCAGTATATATATATATATATATATATATATATATACACTAAAGGCCATAATTATTAGGCCACCCAGTATTTAAAAAAACTATGTATTTTATACTATTTTAGTATTTATCGCCAAATGAATAATTATATATGAAAATAAAATGGTTGTTTTCTTAATTCTGCACAATAACATGTGCATTAAACGAATTTATAAATATTTAATAATCAAATAAATTTATAAATATTTAATAATCAAATAAATTTATAAATATTTAACAATTACCTATATTGCAGTTCCATCAATGAAAGAATGAAGAAAAATTACGGTGATTCGGATGAGTTCATCTTTGCTTTTTTGCGTTCTCAAATTTTGCAAATAATAATAACAAAAGAATTATCCTATTTTCATTTAGAATTATCCACTTAAAATAGTATGAAATCCATCATTTCTTTTGAAAACTGGGGTTGCCTAATAATTATGGCCGGTGGTGTATATTACATTAAATGTTACTTTGAATGGATACACTTACTTGAGTATACTTTCCTTTTATTTTAAACAGAATTTTATTTCGAATCGTAGACGAAACAATATATTAATTCATGCACTACCTTTTTTCAAAATTTATTTAAACAAAAAAATCTACAAAAAATAAATCAATCATATATCTGTTGTTGTTTCTGACTTCTTCAAATAATTCAATAGGTTTTTCAATACCTCGGTGATAGAAATCTCTCGGCTGTGGCTCAAAGAATTTGTCCGACTAAGCCCTCAATTCCACATCATTATTGGATGATACACCGCACAAAGCGTTCGAAAGTGATTACAAGAGATGAAAATCTGACGGTGACAAGTCTGGAGAGTATGGAAGACGAGGTAGAACTTCCAATTCAAGTTCCTGAATCCTGGATTTGGTCATATTGGCGATGTGTCTTTGTATTGCAGATGAACGCCATTTATCCTATTCGGTCTTTTTGCTGAATGGCTTCGGTGCTTTTGTTGAACGTAGAGTTTCGCATTGAGTGTTTGGTTGTGCTCTAGTAGTTTGTAATGAATTATGCCTTTAGAAAATGAAAACTTTGTTTTGCTTGCGGAGTTTTGTGGGGATTATCCATTTTTTCCCTGCTTCATATTGACGTAAAGGGGTCATTTTTCATCGGCAGTGACAATATGATAAAGAATACGCTGTCTGTGACCATGTGCTTAGAGATGTCGAGCGAGCAAACTGGCGGCGATTGTGTAGCGTTGTTGTCTTTTTTTGTTCAAAGTATGTGGAACCCAAGCGCCAAGTTTCTGTATCTTCCTCATTGAAGGGAGTTTACAACAGTTTTGGGGGTCACAATCAATCTGATTCCCCAATTCTCCGTGCGCTTGACGTCGATTTTTGTAAGAAGTTGATTCAATCGCTTTTCATCAAACACAATTGGTCGACCAAGCCGTCCTCGAGGGCAAAAGCGCAAAAGCAAACACGCGGACCATAGTTTGAGGCATTGATCCTTCTCCATACACATTGCAAATTTCACGAGAAACTTCGGTGGCCTTAACACTTTGATTAAATACGAAAAAGAAAATTGTAGCGAAAATGGTCAGTCTTGTCTACTTGACATTCGATTTTAATGATCTGAAAATACACAAAAAGAAACAAAATCAAACACATTCTCTCGTAAAGCAAAATTTTCCTTTCAAATAACATAAAACATTTTGCTAATTAAGTTATTTATGTGTATATTTTTAATGTATATATTTTTAACAGATTTTTAAGTTTGAAAAAAAATCACATGAATTACTCCATACCCTAATATATATATATATATATATATATATATATATATATTGTCATTTTATTATTACAATGGTTTATAAAAGTATTATATCACTACACAAAATTCATGTTTCAGAACAATAATGATCTTCGTTAGGTGATATGTTAAAACATATGATTTGACATATCACCTGAAGAAGAATTGTATATGGGTTAACACATCATCTGAAGAAGAACAGTAATGTGCTGAATTGATATAATGCTTTTATAAACCATTGTAATAACAAAATTACAATATTAAGCTCTACTTTGTATCGGACACTCTTTGTAAAAGTAAAAAATGCTTGAACAGTGGATTTTAATTTACGTGTTCTTTCAATTCTTTTATAATACATGCACACACAAACACACATATTTATGAATAAAGACAAAAGAAAAACTTTATTTATATAGTCATTTCACAGATATATTTTATTTATATCTTAAATTTTACACACACACACACACACACACACACACACACACACACACACACACACACACACACATATATATATATATATATATATGCTTGCGTATGTATGCGTTTGTAATTTAATTTTAGGTAAAATGTATCAGTAAAGGAACAAAATGAATAAAAATACCAGTGTAAAACTATTCTTAGCCTACGTGTTTCGTCCTTGGAACGACTTTATCAAAGCAAATGTAAAAGTTTATTTTGTTGCATGTATACATACATACATGCATACATACATACAAACATACATATATATATATATATATATAAGTTACGGAAATTCCCGAAGATTAGCGAAATGGTTTTAACAACCAACTTATTGAAATTATTTGTTTGAATATATGTATATATATATATATATATATATATATATATATATGGGTGCGTGTGTATCTCAATTTATTTAACTATCAAAAATATATCAATTTCTTGAGTATTACTTATAATTTGTTTACCAGATTTTAAATTATGGCACTCTGTATCCTTTTGACCGATTTTCAATCATCTGAAGAATATTCTTGAACTGTCTAAAATTTTAGTACCTTGACATCTTTGCTTTTGTATACAAAAATGTGCAACAAAAATCATTACATTTACATATATAACTGTAAAAAGACAATGTGTATAAGGAAAATTTAGCCAACAGGTTTCGTCTTCTTATGAACATGTAACAAGATTTTATAGACAAAAATGATAATATTGTTAGTTGTTCAACATTGTTGAACAGCATTTGCTCACTTTAGTTTATTAGACATTAAATTATATCACTTAGCGTCATCGATAATTTAACTAGACTTTTCAGTAAATTTGATGAATGTTATTAGCGTTTCTTAAATTTCATGTCACGTCACAACCATAGCAGCGTTTACATATCTAAAGCAAGATAATCTAACAGAGCTCTCCTTCTCTGGGCTGATTTTGAATTCAGGGTTTTTATTCTCCTTGATTTGTTGATGCATTCAAGCAAGTCTAATGCAGTCTAATCCCTTGTTGGTATTTACGTGAATAGAAGAGACGAACTCAAAGGTATACTCGCGAAAGTGGACGCAACAGTTTCGGTCTGAATTGAGACCAAAGTTTGCCGATTTGTCTTTCTGGGTCCCTAACCTTTACAATACCAGAACACCCGCGTCACATGTTGTCGACGTCAAAATCAAGTAGATAGGGAAAGTTAACTATCTGGGTCTGGGTATGTATCCTGGTAGACGACAGAACTTGTAACACATGTATCCGAAGGAGTACAAGAATAACGTAAAATACTTTTCAGTGAGTGAGAAAAATATTGAGAGAAAAGGAAATGGTGCTTACTTTTTATGTAACGTTTCATCTTCTTCATGGCACTGAACGCTGGACAGTGCCTTTAGAAATAAAGAAGATACCTTAAAGAAATGAAATGTAGAATCTCTGCTGACGATCTAAAATACGGCTGAAAATTTTGTCACACTGAATGAAATAGAGTGGCGTGTGGCTTAAAGGTTAAAATGCCCAGTTAATTTACACATACAAAGGAGATTAATGAAGGATGATAATGACAAGGAAACGCAACGGTGATTTTAACAAAAAAAAAAGAATAGGTATTTATTCACGAATTCACATGCTCGAGTTAGCTAATTTCAGGAAAAAAAAAGAGTTTTTTTAATGTAAAAAGTTTTAACGTATTGCCATGAAGAGGAAATGTTCATACAACAGGTTAAATGATCTGACACAAAATTATATTAAAAAAGGTAAGAGAATACGTTTCTCATGTTCGAAAGTAAATGAAGAGGGATATTTTGAAATACGTAGCTCTCTTCATTTGTTGAGAGAATACTCTATAAAGTGCCACCTGCTAATTAGAGGTCAGTAATATAAACACCGTGTAATTTTGCACTGGCGAGTACTTCACCGCTGGTCGCGAGAAACGGAAACGAAACCTTTCACCTTACTTTAAAGACTCTTCTAATTAATTCAATTCTCATTTCATATCAAAAGGGAATTTCGCATAGGCTCGCTACTTCCCTTTTCGGTTGTCTGGCTAATTTCTGTGAATTGGTTCCAACAAAATTTCATACATGTTTGCGAATTCGTTTCCATCTTCATTTCAGCTAATCGGTAAATTTTTGTGAAAAAAATGTTTTCATTGGTCCAAAGAAATATTTGCATCGTCTTGTGAATTCTTTTAGTCCTTCTTCCTCAGTCCTCTGAATTTTAATCTTTTCACTTACGTACAAATATCCTTGGGAAACGTATTAGTCCGTTCCTTCCCTCCAGTTATCGATTAAATGAGAGGACAGATTGGCTTCTATAGCCTTGGTCGGCAACCAGTCTACCGGAGAAAGTAATGGCAACCTACTGCGGGATAACCTTCTGCCCAGTCAGTCTTGTCTCGAAAGAGATATGATCGCGCAAAGCGTGCATCACGAATGACACTTAACTGACTGGGTGAAGGGAGTTATTGTTATTTCTCACTCATTACAGAAGAAAAAGTCGTAGATAATTTAACCTTCAGCAGGAATCAAAATCAATGGAAGTAGAGTAATGCTATAAGGAATTTAATTAAAATGAGTTCCCAAAAAAAAAGAAAAACAACAACAGAAAACCAAAAAAACAAAGCTATAAAAATATTGCCGATAGCAACAAAAGTCAGTTGGGAAGACCCATAATCGCCCATTTTCTGAAAGTACACATCATACAAGAAACATATTGATTTTGTAAATAGATGAATTGAATTTGTTCTTGCACGCCTTACTTGTTTGTATAATATTTGTTCTCAAGGAAAAAATATTGGTAAATATGGTTTAAAACAAAGATAACATCATGGCTTGGTGGAGGTAACAAATATCTAACATTGTTTAGATCGATGTATTAACACTGAACAATGTTCACACATACCCGAGTAGATATAAGCGACAAGGAAATATAGGAACATGAAAAGCTCCACTCAGCTTACTGGAAGCCAAGTTGAGCATGCGTAACTGCAATTAACAAAATGGCGTAGAGCAATGTGCAAGTCACAATTTTGGTTATTCAGGCTCGCAAAGAAGCGAAGTTGCCAATGGAAACTTCGTTTTTATTGGCTTCTCAAGATGCGTCTGGTTAAGAGAGTTCTTCAAGCGACGTCAATTTGATGCAATCAGCATTTGCCATTTTTCTCTTTTCTTTTTCTGGCTGCTTTAGAAGTTCTGGAATTCGCGGATGTGACCGCAGTTCACAAAAAACATAATAAAATGATCCGCATTGGTTTCTTTAATGCCTTCATTGTTTTCCGCCATATTGTTTTCCTGTCACTACTTTTTTTGTCTTCATAGAACCATGACATTGTCTTTTTACTGTGTCGTGTTAAAAGTGCAAAGAACCGTTTATAACTATGTCATTATGCTATATAACTAATACACACATAACGATGACAGTTTCAGTGTTCTATTTCATCATATATGTTTCCCTATTGTTTTGTATTTGTTAGCCGTTTGGAAACATATTCTAAATTGAAAAAAAGCAAACAAAATAAATTCAACTTCGTTGGAAACAAAGAAAAAATATTGTACTGTTATGTGATGTCTGTTCTTCTATATGGCAGCGAAAGATGAATGATAGACTTAAAGCAACTGAAATGTTGTTCTACAGAAGGATGCTGGGAATACCATAGACCGAACATTTTTTGCAAAGACGAGATTTTGGAGTGGATGGAAACGAAAAGGAAACTTATAATTAACATCAGGTAAAAACAGCTGAAATTTCTGGGACACGTAATGAGGAAGGAGAACTTGGATACTCACGAATGGTGGAAAGGACAGACAGGAGAAAGCACCACGTGACATACTTGATGGGCTTGAGCAAATGGACGGCAGACCAGAGTTTACAAGAAATAACAAAAAAAAAGGTGAATGTGGAGGGCTATGATCTCCTTCATCGTGAAGGAATATAGCACAAAGAAAAAGAAAAAATAGTGATTGCAAGGAAGTTACAAGGGATAGGAGGATGTGGAGGGCTATGATCACTTACGTCTTGAAGGAATATGCCACAAAGCAGAAGAAGAGTAATTTAGTAAGTGATTATCTGATCATATTTGTGCTGGTTTATGATTATTGTGTTATTCTGGCAAACCAATGTTACTGAATAATGAATTTAATACCTCTTGCTCCATAATTTTGGCTTGATCCCAAGCTAAACTAACTTTTGCAAATAACATTTCTTATATGAGACTGGTCACGTCGTGTGAATATTCATATGCTATTGGGTGCTAATGATATTGATGAAAAATGATTTAAAATTCCGGAAGTCTTTTATATCAAATGCTAGCTACCCATCATTTAAAAATATGTTTTTACTTTATGTGTCCAAATATTGCAAGAGATTCAACTGGAATTTCATTTGAATTCTTAACGCTCACTTACGCGCAAATATCCTTGGAAAAGGCATTAATCTGTCTCTTCCCTCCAGCTATGAGTCAAATAACAGGACTGATTGTGTTCTATAGCCTTGTTTGGCAACCAGTCGACCTCAGAAAGTAATGGCAACCTACTGCGAGAAAATATTCTCTCCAGTCATTCATATCTCTTTCGAGACATGTTCACCCAAACGTGTATCCGTATGGCATTTAATTGACTGTCCAAATGTTAAAATGTCTTTGATCGATTAAGTGCATTGACAAAGAAAGAGATTATGTTTAAAAATACATATGTATTTTTTATCTGTGCTAATGGTATTTTCCAACAGAATTTAAGATTTCTTGTAGTCTTCCTTAACACACACAGAGTTTGGGAAGATAACCTACGCGCATACACGCACGGAAACACACACACACACACACACACACACACACACACACACACACACACACACACGCGCGCGCACACTAAGTTTGGGAAGTATAAGCGCACGCACAATTTGGGAAGCATACACACGCACCCAGTCACACACACACACACACACACACACACACACACACACACACACACACATATATATAAACTAAGGAATAAATTTTTATTATTCAAATGTTTTTTAACAGATTTAAACTAGACGATGTATTTTTAAAATTGTACGTATTACGCCTAGGTATTCAAGAAATTTTATTAGAGAAAATGTGTTCTTCGACAAGAATTGAACCTGCGTCCTACTTTTAAAGAAAATCCACTATTTGATCTACTGTGCGTTATATATATATATATATATATATATATATATATATATATATATATGCGTATGTCCATGCATGTATACCTATTCCCGGAAATAAATAAAGTTTATCAAAATTAAAATCCGTTAATACCTACAAAAATATATGTGTATGCGATAGTGGTTAGGTTATGTATATGTATATATTTACGTCATTATATGTGCCACACACACACACACACACACATATACACACACTCACACACACATATATATATATAGAGAGAGAGAGACAGACAGACAGACGACAAACAGAGAGAGAGAGAGAGAGAGCGAGCAAGAGAGATAGAAGTAGCAAAGTCATGATATAGACGTAGAGTAATATGTATATTTATTAAAATATAACTAATAGCTCTGTGATACTATATTGAGCATTATTTTATTACCACCAGAAAAACATTCATGTGCCTGTTCATGCATGTATATGTTTAATATTTATTGATATTCATATATATATATATATATATATATATATATGTGTGTGTGTGTGTGTGTGTGTGTGTGTGTGTGTGTGTGTGTGTGTGTGTGCACTTGCTCTTCTACCTGTAATTTTACTTATGTGTTTGTACGTACATATATCTATATCTCTACGACATTCATAAATCTAATCGTTCTTGGGTCACCCCACCCCATTTCGTCGTTTACTTCCCGTCGATCTTTACATTCCTCTACCCACTCATCTGCATTCACCCTTCTCCTTCTGCCCTTCCTCAAATGATACCAGCCTATGAACAAATTAATCGCGAATAAAATAAAATAAAAATAACAATTGTAATCTAAAAAGGAAAAGGCCTAAATAGCTTAATGCAAAGGCGCGTGAATAGCACTCCGCCCATTGACGTCATTGCTGACATTTGACCAATCACTGTGAACAAATTCAATTCAACCCCTGCCTTATGTCCAATCAAACTACTGCGTCATTAGAAAAAAAAAATGTCGAAACGCTGCTGCTCTTCCCCGTCACCAGTTCACTGGCAAGACTCCGTAGCGGTTCCAATCTCTGAACCTGAAAGAGACGAAGCAACGTCACTGCTACAGCCAACACCGATTTCGCCACCGTGCTTGTCTGAGGGACCCTCTTTACCGTTCACCACGAGATTCCGTTATTGGTATATTTCAACCAAACAATGGCTACGTTGAGAGGGTGGGGCAGAGGAGGGAATCTCGAAAGGGCCAATTAAATCGAGGATTCGCGTGATATGTCTGTTCGACTTTCTCGCCTATTGACGCTTTCTTTGACTTGCATCCATCCAGTCAGATAGGCCACAGCGGTACGGAGTTTGAATAAAAGCCAAGCGCATGTGAAGGAAAGAAAAAATAAATAAAGAAAAAGACAAATAGAAGGAAAAAAGAAAAACAAAGAAAAAGAAGAGGGGATTTATTTTGATCCGTTATATATATATATATATATATATATATATATATATATATATATATATGATGTCTAGCGCATATATTGTTAATAATATTTAGCAAATATTCAAACTGGTACACGGAAATAAAAAGTGTTTAATAAATAAACGAACCATCTATTCAAATACGAGTAATCACTAAAAATAAGAGTTGAGCAATAAAAATCTGTTAGATTAATTAATAAAAAAATCGTTAGTTTTATTAGAAATGGTTTGATTTACGTATGGATACGAAACTGGCTAGATATGTTTATTTCGAGCGTGAGAAAAAAATCTGTTTTAAAGCACAATTCAGACTTTTCTTGGCCATTGGTGTATTCTGAGAGGCCAAAAACACGGTATATATAGTGGAGATCAGCCGGTTATGACCTGCCTACCTAAATAACTACATGTTGAAAGTTCATTTTCCTTCAAACACGTATTAAACACTTTCTAATATAATTGTTTTCTGGTTTAATTTAATTTAAATCTGATCTATAACTGTTTAGTATACTATTTTTTTATAATCATTTCACCCTAAGCAAGACAGTTTTACTGACCCTGGTGCACATGGGGTTACATAAGAGGTGAGTGATGAGAAAAAGAAACAAGTTATAGGGAGTGTCAGAAAATGGGTAAGAGAAGGACGAGAACGCTGCTGTGAAGAGAGCTGCATGAGAGTAGAGTGGACAAGGAAAAGGGTTGTCAGGGAAAGGATGTGGGTGTAGCAGATAGGAGGTGGCAGTTGACCTTTAATTTAAAGTTTTGGAGATTTTAGCTGTCAGGGAAGCAAGTATGCGGAAGAGAATTCCACAGGAGGGAAGTGCGAGAAACGAAGCTGATGAAGTAGAAATTGCTGTTATATTTTATTGGTTTTACTGTAAAAGGCTGGGACCTAGTTGCTAGTCTAGTAGCTCGAGCAAATTCATGCAGTGGGTGGGGCACCAGGGAGCTAAGCTCGTCGGAGTAGAAGCCGTGAAAGTATTTGTTCTCTCTGTCTTTTGTTGGTCCAACGATTGTTTGATTTTTTCTTTTAATTTTTTTGTTTCTCTCTTTACTTTCATCGATTTCTCTCGGTCGTTCGTCTTTCCCTTCTTCTTTGAAGAACTGGCCACCCCATCGTGTTACGTGCGTACACCATTATAGTTTCCTGTTTTTCACTGTATTGAGAAAGTCTTCTTCGGAGCCAATGTGTTGCTCGATTTTACTTGGTACCTGGGTATCTGGTCGTTGGTGATATTATCAAGGGTGCCCAGGATGATGCGGTAGCTTCTCATTTCCAATACCTGCATCTTTAATTGTAGTTCATTTTTGACTGTTTATGTCTCGCATGCATAGAGGAATATAGAGAATACCAGTGGTAACCCTTCATATCGTCCTCAGCTGAGAGACTTCACTCTCTATGTATGTCATGACCAAAGAAAAATTTAAGGCGACTTAATAGTGTGAAATGCCGAGTTCAGATTTTTGTCCCTACCACCTTTTATAGGTCAGATCTTGCATTATTATTTTTTTTTTTACATACTTCTCCAAGCAAGGCGATAAACCCATTAAGATGCACGAAGTTACTTAGATCTAAAGGTTCTGAGCTGAAAGTCAGTCATTTCAGCGCCATACGTGATACACGGTTTGGGCGATCATGTCTCGAAAGTGACATGACTGACTGGGCAGAAGAATACTCCGCAGTAGGTTGCCATTGCTTTCTGCGGTAGAATGGTTTCCTACCAAAGCTACAGAACCCAATCTGTCATGTTATTTATTCCATAACTGGAGGGAAGAGACGGATTAATACCTTTTCCAAGGGTATTTGAGCGTAAGGAATTCAACTAGAATTCGAACTCGGCACATCGATTTGTCGTTCCGAGTCGATATCCACTGCACCACAACGCACATCCTCTGAAAGTACAATAATATAAAAGGTGACATTGCATTTACATATTTAAATATCGTAGTTGGTAGGATAGAAAATAGTTGGGACAAAGTTGTACAGGCAAGAAGTTCAAGAAAACCTCTTAAAATAGAACTTACGGTTACATTTAACAATTTTAGTGTAAAATGATGAAACCTAACTGCCAATCTAGTATTAGGTTTAGATTCATAAATTCGAGCTACCAAAGAGGAAAGCTCATCAAAAACATTAGGATGAAAAATTTATAGAAAAAGGTGCCAGACACTACAGTATAGTGATGGGTATGAGATTGAAGCCGAAATGCTAGGCCAGAATCGACAATATTGCGTATTATTCTTTGGATATTGTCAAAAATCTCAAGATGCATAGCAGAAAAAACAGACCAGATATGACATCAATATTCAGTGCACTGATGAAGGGTAGATATAAAAGGGCAAGACAAATTCGGGTGGGAAAAATTGACTAGCGCGACATGATGAACCAACTTTCCAAGCTTAGCACACCTATCAGAAGACCTAGCAAACGACTCGATATAATCATTCCAATTGAAATCTTTGGAAAAGGTTCAACTTCGAAAGCCCAGTGAGTTAAGTGAGTATTATTTATGCTATAGGAAGTTACAAAAAAAGGTCTTTTAAGACATGTAAAAAGAAAATTTTGATTTTAGTAGCGCTAACATTAACTAGCTGTTTCTTGCCCCAGTTAACAACAGATTGATGATCGTTTTCAAAATCAGCTTAAAAATAACACGTGCACCCTTCTGTTAAAAGATGAAACTACAGGATTAATATATTAGAGAAGAGGTTCAAAAAAGTTCGGGCCTGACTAAATGTACGTGTACTGTACACTTACTTTTTTCTTTTTCTTCTTCTTTCTCTTCTCTCCTTCTCCTCTATTCTTATCTTTTCCTCCTCCTATTCTTCATCTTCTCTTATCCCCATCTTCTTCTCCTCTTCCTCTTCTAATTCTACTCCTCTCTTCTTCTTCTTCTTCTTCTTCTCGCCTCCTCCTCTCATTATTCTCTTCTCATTCTCATCCTCCTCTTCGTCTTCTTCTTTTCTTCTCTTCCTCTTCTTCTTCTATCCTCTTCCTCCTCTTCTTATTTTCCTCCTCCTCTTCTAATTCTCTACATCTTTTTTCTCCTCCTCCTTCTCCTCTTCTTCGTCTACCCCCACCCTACTCATAGAATACTTTTTGTTTTCATACGCACATAGGCGTGCCAGTGCAATTTTTAATACGCAATTGTGACGTTTGAATGGTTGCGCGATTAATAACCAAAATGCATTTCTTTTGCGAAACTATTGTTTGAATTATGAGCAGGATAGTCATCTCTATCCAGGCAGTATCTCCACCACGTAATACTCTTCGATGGCCATAGTTTCTCGGTGAGTGAGTAAAAAATGAGCTGGGCATTTTTGCTATTAATCCCATGTACGCCTGTGATTGATTGGTTTGTTTTTTATGATTTATCTACCTTTTGATGGTTATTTGAAACCAGAAAATATTTTTATTGTCAGATTTTTTAAGATAGCAATAACTTACTGATACAAATCATACTAATAAACCCATAGAGAAGATTTGGCTTCATTCCTTTCCCAATCGTACTTGCAAGTAAGTGAATATTACGAACCAGACTAGAATTAGAATTCAGCTCTCTGATTTCAAATTCACAGCCCTTATCCATTACACTATCCGTACATCTAAGCTTACAGGACCCGGTATACCCAAGCGGTCACCTAACTACTTACTTATCAGCCTGTGGCGGACTTACTAATCACATCGCCCGTTGTTTGACGAAATGCAGCCGATTGATTAGAAGCCCATCACATTCAATTTAAATTTTAGGATTAGAAAAAAAAACTTATGCAAAGTATAACCAACGAGGAATTGTAACAACATATACATGTATTAACAAATTTACAATCATTCATTGTTGTTAGAGAAAGAGCATGCATTTAAGTAAACAGTGGAAAAAAGTCGAGAGTTGCCTTTCTTTGACCGCAAGATTTAAGCTCAATCAAAATGAATAGTACTCATGAATTGTTCTGAAATGTTTTTAAGGTATTCTTAAATGTTCTTAGAAAATGTTCTTAGAAAAGGTTCTTGTCAACATTTGTTGAATGAGTATGTCGTTGAGGAAAGTTCTAGATGAAAGTGTGAAGGTGTATGTATGTATATCAGCAGTGCGTATGAATTATGTATGAGTGAGGGCGCATAACTAACTTACAAGGATTCGTTTGGCAGCTGAATTCTCACTAAGGAGCTGAGAAGGGTTCGTTTCTTATATTGCTACTAGGTGGCTCAACATACCTGCGCAGGAAAACTAGGTTTTCACGTGCAAACAATTTGATTGGTTAAAAATTAACCAATCAGTGAGCGTGCTTTTGCAAAACTGGAAAAGGCCCGTTTGATCCAACCTTCTCCCAAAAGTGAACAAAAACGATTACTTGAAAATAACGTGATTTGTAAATTGTCGCATAGCTGCGATTTATAAATTGTTTCTTAATGAATGCACTAGTGATATATTAATCAATCATTGCTTGACAAAACTGGTGTGATATGTATGAATGTATGTAAGTGTGTGGATGCTTACGTAAGGAGGTTCCACAGACTTGACATTGCTTAACTTCGATTATTATTCGAGAACCGGTATTTCAACGCGATACGGATATAAGCTTTTCCATCGGAAATACGGACTTTTGACATATACATTTTCAGTGTTCGTGTAGCTAGTTACCACGTTAAAATTATTTCACTACCATCGCTCATTAAACAAAGAGGACAAGGATCAGGTTAACCTTTTATACCTGAAATATTTCTTTAATCGTGGTGCCAAGGACGACTGAACAATTATTTTATCTATTCCTTTGTACTTGTCGGTTTCTCACAGTAAACTAGTCATTGTGATATTCTGTCCTCGGGCGACTAAAAACTTAAGATTATATGTAAATTTGCTGACACAATTTTACGTTATACTTTTGCAGACTGGTAAATAATATTCTGTATATCTATCTATATAAAAGACAAGATATTTGTGTGTCTGTCTGTCTGTATGTGTGTATGTCCTTTATACAAATCCACAAATCTTCACACAAATATTCTTCAGGCTTCCGGGCAGTTCATGGGCTACTTATTTTTTCTGGTTTCCTCCCGATATCGGAAATCGATACCCCGATATCCGATTAGATCTGACCAAGATCAGGATTTCAGCCCTTTTATTGTGGTTCTTGCTGCAGAATTTGCTCTAACTTGGTAAAATTATAGTTTTTAGTCTCAAACATTAGTAGATCTTCTCAGATGACTCATTTTCCCCGATATCTGATCAAAAACCGATATTCAGCCATCAATATGGCTCATTTTCTCCAGTTTTACTCCCGATGGGTACGATAAGTTTTCATGGACTTACTTAGGTTAGTTTATACTTAGATTACTTATTTGACTCCGATATTGGAAATCGATACCCTATCGGGTCTGATCAAAATCAGGTTTTCAGCCCTTTTATTTTGCTTGTTGCTTTGGGTTTCACTCTAAGTAGGTATAATAGTAGTTCTTAGTCTCAGCCACGATACCATTTACTCAGAGGACTTATTTAGCCTTCAAAGTTCATTTTGCGACGGAAAACTTATTTGACATCGATACCAGGAAATCAAAATTTGACTTACATCCATTTTAGTTTTCTTTCAATCTATGGTTTTAGTCTTTCGTGCCAGGGTCCAAAGAGTCCATGGATTAGTTTTAAAGCTTTCATTACACCCGAGCAAACGCCGGGCTATACTGTTAGTTTCAATTAATTTTCAGTATTGCATAAAGACATGCCAAAAAACTTACTGTTTTATATATCTTCTCCTGAGCAGTCTCTCTTCTGAACGTAAGCGATTTTAGCTCTCTTACTTGTTCGTTATGGCCCTTAATAAGGTTTGCCATTTTGCTACTTTTGCTAATCACTGTTCTGTTAACCATTCGTTAGGTACTTTATTCGCTGTTTTCCTCTCTCTTGACTTTAATATAGCTTGTAAATTTCAAATTATCCAAGACCTCTTCCCTCGTTATCTACCCAAGACATTTCTTTGTTATTTTCCTATTATGAATATAGCCATTTGAACTCTGGCGGGAAGTTGAGGCCCGACAGACAGTCAAAAAGGAAACGTAAATGAAGCTGAAATTGATTTTTTTCATATTGTTTCACCCCAAGCAAGGCAGGACCGCCATTGGTGCGCAGCGGTTACAGTGAGAGAAGAACCAAGGTACAGGGGATGTCGATGAAAGGATAAGAGAAAGATGGGAATCAACGAGATCGAAGATGGCAACAGACGTATATTTAAAGATCGTCGCTATCCGAGAAGCAAGCAAACGACAGAGTGTTCCAAAAATCGTAAGTATAAGAAATGAAACTCTTAGATTAGAAGAGGCAGTTACATTTAACTATTTCGACAGTAAAAGAATGGGACCTTGATGCCAGTCTAGCAGCACACGTAAATACATGTGGTCCAAGCAGCATGGAAAGTAGATCATTAGAGCAGAAGCCGTGAAAATACTTGTAGAAAAGACAGTGAGAAGCAACATCGTATTGGTGAAAATGTGATTGAAGGCGCTGTGCCAACTCAGGACCGATTATATTAATATATTATATATATTAAATTTTTATTTTTTCGATTTTGTGTAAGCTTCGTGGTCTTTTCGTAAATAATTTCATCTTTCAGGTTGACTGTATTAAAGTGATTGAAAACGAAAGAACGAAAGATTCTGTTAGAAGACCTATATCGATGAAGATATTCTGTTAGATCAATATCAAGGAATATATATATATATATATATATATATATAAGATTTTAGATTATTACAATGGGTAATACATATTGCACCGCATTTTGATGTTATTATCGCGGCTCGTCAGATATTACTCTGTTAAATTAAATAAATGAATTTAACATTGAGTTCTCTTGAGTTCGTCCCTATTGAAATTTACCTGGATTCCATACCAAGTGTACTATGTTATATATATATATATATATATATATATATATATATATATATATATATATATTCTGTTCGACCAATATCAATGAATATATTCTGTTAGTTCAGTCTATAGTATTCTCAGCATCCTATCATAGAACTGCATTTCTGTTACCTCAAGTTCCTTACTTATTTGCGAAAGATTGTCCAGTATTCACTTACATATAAGAGGATCGATATTACATAACAATTCAGTACTTTTCTTCTCTGTTTTTAACAAAGTTTATCAGTTTCTTCATACTTAGTTTAGCTTTTGGAAGACATATTTCGCTATTTCTATGTGTTACTGGATTTTCTTCCTAAATTATACTTTCAGGATATTTGAATTTTGTACTTCTCTAGATTCAATTTGTCATAATATTTTGTTGGGCAGTTCTTTCTGTAGCCGACTGTACATTATATATTTTTATAATTGATGTTTAGATCGTTTTTCCCGTTTTCCTTTCCTAACATATAGTTCTTGTAGCTTCCTCTCTGTGTTTGCTGGCAGCACTTCTTCTAACTGCCATGTCTCTTCAGGACGTAGGCGATCATGGCTTTCCTATCACTGGTGGCTCTTAGCACATCTTCTCCTGTTACCCCACCCATACGCAGTTCTGCTATTCACCTACTCAAGCTCTTCAAGCATGCTTTCCTCTGGCTCTTTTTCCTTCTATCTGACCTGTGGGTATCAGATTCTCTAAGACTTCCTTCCCGATTACATGTCCAGAGAACGACAGCTGTTGCTTCTTGATGCTCAGTATAAATTTCGTTTTCGCTTACATCCTTTCTAAAACCTCATTATTGCTCACATGATATTCCCAATATCTTTCTGTAGAACCACATTTCATTTGCTTCAAGTTTCTCCTTCATGTTTGATGATATTGTCCAGCATTCATTGCAATCTTGAAGGACAGACATCACATAGAATTCCAGTCCTCTCTTCTTTGTTTCTAGTAAAATTTTCCTGTCTCTTAATACTCTGCTCAGCTTCTGGAATGCGTCCTTGGCTATTCCAATTCACCTTCGGATCTTAGTGTCACACTTTTAGTCTTCCGTTAAAAAACTTCCCATGTACTTATCATCTATATATCTTATGTTCTTAAGAATCTAGCCGTTAAGAATGAATCTTGTATGATTTCTGATGCTCTCAGTATCGCCTCATTGTAAAGATTACATAAGCCCGGTGAAAATACACATCATTGTTGCGTTCTCCTATCTATACTTCAGTTAGTAAAGTGCCACACGCTTGGGCGGTCATGTCTCGAAAGAGACATGAATGACTGGACAGAAGTTGATACCAAAGTAAGTTTACATTGATTTCTGTGGTAGATTGGTTGCCAACCAGGGCTACCGAAACAAATCTGCTCTGCCATTTAACTCATCGCTGGAGGGACGGAGACAGGTTAATACCTTTCTCACATTTGCGGATGCAACGAACTGTCAGTGAATGCAACGAAGTGTGTATTTACTGAATTTATTATATCCATAATCAGTTTCCTCAAAGTATAAGTTTCCCATGTAAATCAAGCTGACCTATTAGTTAAAACAGGTCATTGTCACATAGTTTTATATATCTGATATTCATTTTTTAACAGTATATATAATCAAACTGAAAATATAAAAGTATGGCCGATAATGCCACTAAATGTCACGTAAACGAGATCGACAATAAAGATTTGAATTAGTTCAGTAATTAAAGTTTTACATAAAGCCACATGTACAGAGCATGCATGATAGATTAAATTCATTCGAATTACAGCCCAAATCCAAAAGTTTGAACAAAATTTTATGGCTTCAACTAAATATATTTTGAACGCGATTGTATCCATTCAACAACTGATAAAATGTACTGTTGTTAATTCTGCTTAAAAATGTATTGTTAATAATTTTACTCTAAATATGTGTTGTTGGTTACGTTTTTTATAAAAATGTATTATTGGTATTTTTATTATAAAATATATTTTTTATATTTTTTATACTTTCACAGTGTTTTGCTTGGGGGTTTACTGTTTGCCCGTAGCTACGAACCTAACAAGAGCTACAACCCCGGAACTGGGTTGCAACAGCAATTAAGAGGTTGTTTCAAGCTCCTCAAAACTTCCAATCTCCAGATGAGAGACCTTGCTGCCGGTTGTAGTTTATCCTCATACCCAGGACTAACGTAAAGGAAAGAATTAAAAGTGAGATTGTGCAGGACAGATAATGACTGACTCTCGACTGAAGTAGTTAAAATTATAACTTTCGATCAATCCTCCACGCTAGACCCTAACAGTCACCAAGCCAGATATGAGGAGACTTGGGAACAACAGCAATTAAGAGGTGGTTCCACGCTCCTCAAAACCTCCAATCTCCTGATCCGATGCATTGCTGCCGGATGTCGTTTATCGTCATAACCAGGACTAAAATTAAAATGGAAATCATCGCCAAAGACGCCAAGAAAAGAAACGAAACATTCTATCGCACCAGGAAATACTTGATATATATGTTTTGCTTTACCATACCGATTGTCAAATTAAAACAAAAAGAAATTATTACTGCCATATATGACTTTGAGCTGCTAAATCTTCAATTTCCAGTCTTTGTAGTGTTCAAAAGCGTCTTGTTAGTCTTCTCGGGAAGGCATTTTCGACACTGCAGCCTGTTCTCTCTAAACGCAAGATTGTAAGTTAATTTCTCTTTCCATGGTTAATATTCAGGTGGGTTCCAATCTTAAGCCTTATCAGTTCAAATATTTACATCTAGGAGACGCCATCTTGCTCTCACAAAATCGAATCACCAACATTTCTTTCATTTTCCAAATGCTAGAAGAAATTTCACTCGGTTTCGTCTCAAGGAAAGTTTTTCTTTGGAACTAATTCAGATATGAATGCTATCCAGAATATTAACATCTTAACCTCTTTAAGTAAAAGAACACTCGTTAAATATATTTCCAACGCTTCGCATCATATCATCATCATCATCATCATCATCATTATCATCATCATTATCATCATTCTGCGGCCTCTGCCGAGATTCAAACTCTTGTATGTAGCTGAATACTTGATGCTTCGCTAGAGCTACCAAGGGTGTTTTTATCGTGATACCATCACTAGATGGGTTGCCTACCACGGCTTAAGAGTGGCCCATTCACCCTCATTGAGAGAAGCATATCCTGCGTTAGTTTCTTAACATGGGATTTTTACGACCTCTCGGTAAAACAAAAGATATTATACATAAACTACTGCTTGTAGAAAGCAGTAATTTTTGAAAGGATATTTTTTATTATTATAACGTCGGTAGCAACGCCTGTTCTTCCTTGTTCATTAAAGATATTATACATAAACAACTGCTTGTAGAAAACATTAATTTTTGAAAGCATTTTTTTTCTTATTATAACGTCGGTAGCAACGCCTGTTCGTCTTTGTTCATTAAAGATATTATACATAAACTACTGCTCGTAGAAAACAGTAATTTTTGAAAGGATTTCTTTCCGTCATACTATAAGTTTTACCGCTTTCAGTCAAAGATCACTCATTATTGATCATTTTTTCTGCCTCGACTACTAAAATCATTACCTTTGTAAAATCGCCTAGTCACTCGTTATTTACCCTCCTATGATTCCATGAATATTAAAATGTTAATCTGTTTTAAATTGATTGGAACTCGTTATATATCTTCATATAAAACACTGAATACTACAATCATAACAGATTTAAAATAATAGACACTCGATCTCTAGTCAGTCAGTTAAATGCCATACGTGATACACGCTTGGAGGTTAGATTATTTAGGACTTCTTTTCTCTATAATGAGCGAGAAATAATAATAACTCCCTTCACCCAGTCAGTTAAGTGCCATACGTGATGCAAGCTTTGCGCGGTCATATCTCTTTCGAGACAAGACTGACTGGGCAGAAGGTTATCCCGCAGTAGATCGCCATTGCTTTCTGCGGTAGACTGGTTGCCAGCCAAGGCTATAAAACCTAATCTGTTCTATTATTTAACCCATAACTGGAAGGAAGAGACGGAATAATACCTTTCGCAAGGGTATTTGTGCGAAAGTGAATGCAAGGAATTCAATTGAAATTCGAACCCGGCTCACCTTCTTGTCGTTCCGACTCAATATCCACTGCACCACTACGCACTACAATCTTAACGTCTTTAAATTAATGGGTACTCGTAGTCTATTCTCCTATGATTACCCGTAATACGAGAACCTTAACTTTTTAAAGTAATAGGCATTCGTTTTCTATCTTCCTATGATTCTCTAAATTCCACACAGTTAACCATATTAAATTAATAGAAATTCGTTCTCTATCCTCTTATAATTTCCAGAATACTACAATCTTAACCGCTTTAAATTAATGGTCACTCTTTATCTACCCTCTTATGATTCAGTGAATAGTACAAAATTAACTCTTTAAATTAATGGACATTCGTCCTCTATCCTCCTATGATTTAAATTCATAAGCATTCATTCTCTATCCACCAATGGTTTTCTAAATACTACATTCTTCACCTCTTTAACTTACTGGGCACTCGTTTCCCTATGATTTACTCAAATTTCAAATCTTAACCTCTTTAAATTAATAGGCATTCATTATCTATCCTCCTATGATATCCGTGAATACTATAAACTTAACCTCCTTAAAGTAATGGGTACTCGTTATTCTTTCTATGATTCATTGAATATTAAAGTTTTAACCTTTTTAAATTAATGGTGACTCGTTCTCTATCCTCTTATGATTCTCTGAATACATAAATTTTAACCTCGTTACATTAATGGACACTCGTAATCTATCCTCCTACAATTCCGTGAATGCTACAATCACGATATCTTTCAATTAACGGACATTCATTATCTATCCAAATGATTTTCTCCAATGATTTCATGAATACTACAATCTGAATCTCTTTAAATTAATGGGAACTTGTTATCAATCTACCTATGATTCAGTGAATACTACAGTCATAATCTATTTAAATTTAAGTGCACTAGTTATCTGTCCACTTATATCTTTCTGAATACAACAATAACAACCTCTTTAAATCAATGAACATTCGTTATCCTTCTAAGATTGATTGATTGCTACAATCTTACCTCTTTTGATTAATGTTTACTCGTTATCTATCCTCCTATGATTTCCTGAATACTAGAATCTTTATTTTTAAATTAATGGCCATTCGTTCTATATCCTCCCATGATTTTCCGAATAATGCAGTATTAATCTCTTTAAATTAATCGTTCTCTTCCCTTTTATAATTCCATGAATACTACAAAATTTATCTCCTTAAAGTGATGTGTACTCGATATCAATCCTTCTATGATTCATTGAATACTAAAATTTTAACCTCTTTAAAATAATTGTCACTCGTTATTTATTCTGTTACGATTTCCTGAATAGTACAATTCTAACGTCTTAAATTAATTGTCACTCGTTATTTATTCTGTTACGATTTCCTGAATAGTACAATTGTAACGTCTTAAATTAATTGGCATTCGTTATTTATTCAGTTACGATTTCCTTAATAGTACAATTCTAACGTCTTAAATTAATTGTCACTCGTTATTTATTCTGTTACGATTTCCTGAATAGTACAATTCTAAGGTCTTAAATTAATTGGCACTCGTTATTTATTCTGTTACGATTTCCTGAATAGTACAATTCTAACGTCTTAAATTAATTGTCACTCGTTATTTATTCTGTTACGATTTACTGAATAGTACAATTGTAACGTCTTAAATTAATTGGCACTCGTTATTTATTCTGTTACGATTTCCTGAATAGTACAATACTAACGTCTTAAATTAATTGTCACTCGTTATTTATTCTGTTACGATTTCCTGAATAGTACAATTCTAACGTCTTAAATTAATTGTCACTCGTTATTTATTCTGTTACGATTTCCTGAATAGTACAATTCTAACGTCTTAAATTAATTGGCACTCGTTATTTATTCTGTTACGATTTCCTGAATAATACAATACTAACGTCTTAAATTAATTGGCACTCGTTATTTATTCTGTTACGATTTCCTGAATAGTACAATTCTAACGTCTTAAATTGATTGTCACTCGTTATTTATTCCATTACGATTTACTGTATAGTACAATTCTAACGTCTTAAGTGGTGTCCTCGTTATTTATTCTGTTACGATTTCCTGAATAGTACAATTCTAACGTCTTAAATTAATTGGTATCGTTATTTATTCTGTTACGATTTCCTGAATAGTACAATTCTAACGTCTTAATTAATTGTCACTCGTTATTTATTCTGTTACGATTTCCTGAATAGTACAATTGTAACGTCCTAAATTAATTGGCACTCGTTATTTATTCTGTTACGATTTCCTGAATAGTACAATTTAACGTCTTAAATTAATTGTCCTCGTTATTTATTCTGTTACGATTTCCTGAATAGTACAATTCTAACGTCTTAAATTAATTGTCCTCGTTATTTATTCTGTTACGATTTCCTGAATAGTACAATTTAATCTTAGATTAATTGTCCTCGTTATTTATTCTGTTACGATTTCTAGATAGTACAATTCTAACGTCTTAAATTAATTGTCACTCGTTATTTCTTCTGTTGCAATTTCATGAATAGTACAATTCTAACGTGCCAAATTGATTGTCACTCGTTATTTATTCCGTTACGATTTCCTGAATAGTACAATTCTAACGTCTTAAATTAGTGTCACTCGTTATTCTGTTACGATTTCCTGAATAGTATAATTGTAACGATATGATTAATTGTCACTCGTTATTTATTCTGTTACGATTTGCTGAATAGTACAATTCTAACGTCTTAAATTTATTGTCACTCGTTATATATTCTGTTACGATTTCCTGAATAGTACAATTCTAACGTCTTAAATTGAACATCACTCGTTATTTATTCTGTTACGATTTCCTGAATAGTACAATTCTAACGTCTTAAATTAATTGTACTCATTTATTTCTTCTGTTACGATTTCCTGAATAGTACAATTCTAACGTCTTAAATTAATTGTCACTCGTTATTTATTCTGTTACGATTTCTGAATAGTACAATTGTAACGTCTTAAATTAATTGGCACTCGTTATTTATTCTGTTACGATTTCCTGAATAGTACAATTGTAACGTCTTAAATTAATTGTCCTCGTTATTTATTCTGTTACGATTTCCTGAATAGTACAATTCTGACGTCGTAAAATTAATTGTCCTCATTATTTGATATAATGCGATTTCCTGAATAGTACAATTCTAACGTCTTAAATTAATTAGCACTCGTTATTTGTTGTGTTACGATTTCCTGAATAGAACAATTATAACGTCTTAAATTAATTGGCACTCGTTATTTATTCTGTTACGATTTCCTGAATAGTACAATTGTAAGTCTTAAATTAATTGGCACTCGTTAATTATTCTGTTACGATTTCTGAATAGTACAATTCTAACGTCTTAAATTGAGTGGCACTCGTTATGTATTCTGTTACGATTTCCTGAATTGTACAAATCTAACGTCTTAAATTAATTGGCACTCGTTATTTATTCTGTTACGATTTCCTAAATGGTACAATTCTAACGTCTTAAATTAATTGTCACTCGTTATTTATTCTGTTACGATTTCCTGAATAGTACAATTCTAACGTCTTAAATTAATTGTCCTCGTTATTTATTCTGTTACGATTTCCTGAATAGTACAATTCTAACGTCTTAAATTAATTGGCACTCGTTATTTATTGTGTGTTACGATTTCCTGAATAGAACAATTATAACGTCTTAAAATTAATTGGCACTCGTTATTTGTTCTTACGATTTCCTGAATTGTACAATTGTAAAGTCTGAAATTAATTGGCACTCGTTAATTATTCTGTTACGATTTCCTGAATAGTACAATTCTAACGTCTTAAATTAATTGGCACTCGTTATTTATTCTGTTACGATTTCCTGAATAGTACAATTCTAACGTCTTAAATTAATTGTCACTCGTTATTTATTCTGTTACGATTTCCTGAATAGTACAATTTTAACGTCTTAAATTAATTGGCACTCGTTATTTATTCTGTTACGATTTGCTGAATAGTACAAATCTAACGTCTTAAATTAATTGTCACTCGTTATTTATTCTGTTACGATTTCCTGAATAGTACAATTCTAACGCCTTAAATTAATTGGCACTCGTTATTTATTGTGTTACCATTTCCTGAATTGTACAATTCTAACGTCTCAAATTAATTGTCACTCGTTATTTATTCTGTTACGATTTCCTGAATAGTACAATTCTAGCGTCTTAAATTAATTGGCACTCGTTATTTATTCTGTTGCGATTTCCTGAATAGTACAATTCTAAAATACTTAAATTAGTGGCACTCATTATTTATTCTGTTGCAGATTTCCTGAATAGTACAATTCTAACGTCTTAAATTAATTGGCACTCGTTATTTATGCTTGCTGTTATGATTTCCTGAATAGTACAATTCTAACGTCTTAAATTAATTGGCACTCGTTAGTTATTCTGTTACGATTTCCTGAATAGTACAATTCATCTTAAATTAATTGTCACTCGTTATTTATTCTGTTACGATTTCCTAGTATTACAATTCTAACGTCTTAAATTAATTGTCACTCGTTATTTCTTCTGTTGCAAATTTCATGAATAGTACAATTCTAACGTCTTAAATTGATTGTCACTCGTTATTTATTCCGTTACGATTTCCTGAATAGTACAAGTCTAACGTCTTAAATTAATTGTCACTCGTTATTTATTCTGTTACGATTTCCTGAATAGTATAATTGTAACGTCTTAAATTAATTGTCACTCGTTATTTATTCTGTTACGATTTGCTGAATAGTACAATTCTAATGTAAATTTATTGTCCTCGTTATATATTCTGTTACGATTTCCTGAATAGTACAATTCTAACGTCTTAAATTAGTGTCACTCGTTATTTATTCTGTTACGATTTCCTGAATAGTACAATTCTAACGTCTTAAATTAATTGGCACTCGTTATTTCTTCTGTTACGATTTCCTGAATAGTACAATTCTAACGTCTTAAATTAATTGTCACTCGTTATTTATTCTGTTACGATTTCCTGAATAGTACAATTGTAACGTCTTAAATTAATTAAGCACTCGTTATTTATTCTGTTACGATTTCCTGAATAGTACAATTCTAACGTCTTAAATTAATTGTCACTCGTTATTTATTCTGTTACGATTTCCTGAATAATTAATTCTGACGTCGTAAATTAATTGTCCTCGTTATTTATTCTGTTACGATTTCCTGAATAGTACAATTCTAACGTCTTAAATTAATTGGCACTCGTTATTTATTGTGTTACGATTTCCTGAATAGAACAATTATAACGTCTTAAATTGGTGGCACTCGTTATTTATTCTGTTACGGTGTTCTATGAATAGTACAATTATGAAGTCTTAAATTAATTGTGGCACTCGTTAATTATTCTGTTACGATTTCCTGAATAATTTTAATTCTAACGTCTTAAATTAATTGGCACTCGTTATGTATTCTGTTACGATTTCCTGAATTGTACAAATCTAACGTCTTAAATTAATTGGCACTCGTTATTTATTCTGTTACGATTTCCTGAATAGTACAATTCTAACGTCTTAAATTGATTGTCACTCGTTATTTATTCCGTTACGATTTTTACTGAATAGTACAATTCTAACGTCTTAAATTAATTGTCAGTCGTTATTTATTCTGTTACGATTTTCCTGAATAGTACAATTCTAACGTCTTAAGTAATTGGCACTCATGCATTATTCTGTTACGATTTCCTGAATAGTACAATTCTAGCGTCTGAAATTAATTGGCACTCGTTGTTATTTATTCTGTTGCGATTTCCTGAATAGTACAATTCTAACGTCTTAAATTAATTTTCACTCGTTATTTATTCTGTTACGATTTCCTGAATAGTACAATTCTAACGTCTTAAATTAATTGTCACTCGTTATTTATTCTGTTGCGATTTCTGAATAGTACAATTCTATAACATCAAATTGATTGTCCTCCGTTATTTATTCCGTTACGATTTCCTAAATAGTGCAATTCTAACGTCTTAAATTAATTGTCACTCGTTATTTATTCTGTTACGATTTCCTGAATAGTATAATTGTAACGTCTTAAATTAATTGGCACTCGTTATTTATTCTATTTGCTGAATAGTACAATTCTAATCTTAATTAATTGTCACTCGTTATATATTTATTTACGATTTCCTGAATAGTACAATTCTAACGTCTTAAATTAATTGTCACTCGTTATTTATTCTGTTACGATTTCTGAATAGTACAATTCTAACGTCTTAAATTAATTGGCACTCGTTATTTGTTCTGTTACGATTTCCTGAATAGTACAATTCAAACGTCTTAAATTAATTGTCACTCGTTATTTATTCTGTTACGATTTCATGAATAGTACAATTGTAACGTCTTAAATTAATTGGCACTCGTTATTTATTCTGTTGATTTCCTGAATAGTACAATTCTAACGTCTTAAATTAATTGTCACTCGTTATTTATTCATAATTTATTTCCTGAATAGTACAATTCTAACGTCGTAATTAATTGCTCACTCGTTATTTATTCTGTTACGATTTCCTGAATAGTACAATTTAACGTCTTAAATTAATTGTACTCGTTATTTATTCTGTTACGATTTCCTGAATAGTACAGATTCTAACGTCTTAAATTAATTGTCACTCGTTATTTATTCTGTTACGATTTCCTGAATAGTACAATTCTAACGTCTTAAATTAATTGGCACTCGTTAATTATTGTGTTACGATTTCTGAATAGAACAATTATAACGTCTTAAATTAATTGGCACTCCGTTATTTATTCTGTTACGATTTCCTGAATAGTACAATTGTAACGTCTTACATTGTTAGCACTCGTTAACTATTCTGTTACGATTTCCTGAATAGTACAATTCTAACGTCTTAAATTAATTTGGCACTCGTTATTTATTCTGTTACGATTTCCTGAATAGTACAATTCTAACGTCTTAAATTAATTGTCACTCGTTATTTATTCTGTTACGATTTCTATGAATAGTACAATTCTAACGTCTTAAATTGATTGTCACTCGTTATTTATTCCGTTACGATTTCCTGAATAGTACAATTCTAACGTCTTAAATTAATTGTCCTCGTTATTTATTCTGTTACGATTTCCTGAATAGTACAATTCTAACGTCTTAAATTAATTAACTCATTATTTATTCTGTTACGATTTCTGAATGAGCTGGTGCAACGTCTTAAATTAATTGGCTCTCGTTAATTATTCTGTTACGATTTCCTGAATAGTACAATTCTAACGTCTTAATTAATTATTTTTCATTTATTTATTCTGTTACGATTTCTGAATAGTACAATTCTAAAGTCTTAAATTAATTGTCACTCGTTATTTTATTCCATTCACGATTTCCTGAATAGTACAATTCTAACGTCTTAAATTAATTGTCACTCGTTATTTATTCTGTTACGATTTCCTGAATAGTACAATTCTAACGTCTTAAATTAATTGGCACTCGTTATATATTCTGTTACGATTTGCTGAATAGTACAGATTCTAAAGTTTTAAATTAATTGTCCTCGTTATTTATTCTGTTACGATTTCCTGAATAGTACAATTCTAACGTCTTAAATTAATTGGCACTCGTTATTTATTGTGTTACGATTTCCTGAATAGTACAATTCTAAGGTCTTAAATTAATTGTCACTCGTTATTTATTCTGTTGCGATTTCCTGAATAGTACAATTGTAACGTCTTGTGTGCTCGTTAATTATTCTGTTACGATTTCCTGAATAGTACAATTCTAACGTCTTAAATTAATTGGCACTCGTTATTTATTCTGTTACGATTTGCTGAATAGTACAATTCTAACGTCTTAAATTAATTGTCACTCGTTATTTATTCTGTTACGATTTTCCTGAATAGTAGATTCTAACGTCTTAAATTAATTGGCCTCGTTATTTATTGTGTTACGATTTCCTGAATAGTACAATTCTAACTTCGTAAATTGATTGGCACTCGTTATTTATTCTGTTACGATTTCCTGAATAGTACAATTCTAACGTCTTAAATTAATAGTCACTCGTTATTTATTCTGTTACGATTTCCTGAATAGTACAATTCTAACGTCTTAAGTGTGTCACTCGTTATTTATTCTGTTACGATTTCCTGAATAGTACAATTCTGACGTCGTAAATTAATTGTGTCGTTATTTATTCTGTTACGATTTCTGAATAGTACAATTCTAACGTCTTAATTAATTGTGCACTCGTTATTTATTCTGTTACGATGTCATGAATAGTACAATTCTAACGTCTTAAATTAATTGTCACTCGTTATTTATTCTGTTACGATTTACTGAATAGTACAATTCTAACGTCTTAAATTAATTGGCACTCGTTATTTATTGTGTTACGATTTCCTGAATAGAACAATTATAACGTCTTAAATTAATTGGCACTCGTTATTTATTCTGTTACGATTTCCTGAATAGTACAATTGTAAAGTCTTAAATTAATTGGCACTCGTTAATTATTCTGTTACGATTTCCTGAATAGTACAATTCTAACGTCTTAAATTAATTGGCACTCGTTATTTATTCTGTTACGATTTCCTGAATAGTACAATTCTAACGTCTTAAATTGATTGTCACTCGTTATTTATTCCGTTACGATTTACTGAATAGTACAATTCTAACGTCTTAAAGTAATTGGCACTCGTTATTTATTCCGTTACGATTTCCTAAATAGTACAATTCTAACGTCTTAAATTAATTGTCACTCGTTATTTATTCTGTTACGATTTCCTGAATAGTATAATTGTAACGTCTTAAATTAATTGGCACTCGTTATTTATTCTGTTACGATTTGCTGAATTGTACAATTCTGACGACTTAAATTAATTGTCACTCGTTATATATTCTGTTACGATTTCCTGAATAGTACAATTCTAACGTCTTAAATTAATTGTCACTCGTTATTTATTCTGTTACGATTTCCTGAATAGTACAATTCTAACGTCTTAAATTAATTGGCACTCGTTATTTGTTCTGTTACGATTTCCTGAATAGTACAATTCTAACGTCTTAAATTAATTGTCACTCGTTATTTATTCTGTTACGATTTCATGAATAGTACAATTGTAACGTCTTAAATTAATTGGCACTCGTTATTTATTCTGTTACGATTTCCAGAATAGTACAATTCTAACGTCTTAAAATTAATTGTCACTCCTTATTTGATATAGCCCGATTTCCTGAATAGTACAATTCTAACGTCGTAAATTAATTGTCACTCGTTATTTATTCCATTACGATTTCTGAATAGTACAATTCTAACGTCTTAAATTAATTGGCATAATTATTTTATTCTGTTACGATTTCTGAATATTTTAATTCTAACGTCTTAAATTAATTGTCACTCGTTATTTATTCTGTTACGAATTTCTGGACGTACAATTCATCTTAATTGATTATCACTCGTTATTTATTCCGTTACGATTTCCTGAATGGCATTTCTAACGTCTTAAATTAATTTGTCCTCGTTATTTATTCTGTTTTAGTTCCTGAACTGATACAATTAACGTCTTAAATTAATTGGCACTCGTTATTTATTCTGTTACGATTTCCTGAATAGTACAATTGTAACGTCTTGATGTAATTAAACTCGTTAATTGTTGTTACGATTTCCTGAATAGTACCATTCTAACATCTTATTAATTTCAACTCATTATTTATTCTGTACGATTCCTGAATAGTACATTCAAATGTAAATTAATTGTCACTCGTTATTTATTCTGTTACGTTTTATGAATGATATATGATTCCGTCTTAATTGGTCTATATCGTTATTTATTCCGTTACGATTTTTATAGAATATTACAATTCTAACGTCTTAAATTAATTGTCCTCGTTATTTATTCTGCTTAGGAATTTCACTGAATAATTTTATTCCTAACGTCTTAAATTAATTGTATAATTGTATTCTGTTACGATTTGCTGAATAGTGCAATTCTAACGTTTTAAATTAATTGTCATAAATTATTGTTCTGTGCGATTTTACATAGTTATTTTAATTTATAACGTCTTAAATTAATTGGCACTCATTATTTCTTCGTTTGATTTCATGAATAATTTCAATTCTAACATCTTAAATTGATTATGCTCATTATTTATTCCGTTACGATTTCTACTTCTAGTACAATTCTAATCTTGTTGGTGTGTCATATTGGCCCCATTCTGTTACGATTTCCTGAATAGTATAATTATGGCATCTTTCAGTCATTAACTCATTATTTGTTCTGTTACGATTTGCTGAATGACTGAATTCTAACGTCTTAAATTAATTGTCACTCGTTATATATTCTGTTACGATTTCTAGACCATTTTAATTCTAACGTCTTAGGTGTTTAATAATACGTTCATACATTCTATTACGATTTCCTGAATAGTATAATTCTAACGTCTTAAAATTAATTTAACTCGTTATTTGTTCCTGTGATTTAGAATATTTAATTCTAACGTCTTAAATTAATTGTCACTCGTTATTTATTCTGTTACGATTTCATGAATAGTACAATTGTAACGTCTTAAATTAATTGGCCTCGTTATTTATTCTGTTACGATTTCTGAATAGTACAATTCTAACTTCTTAAATTAATTGTCACTCTGTATTTATTCTGTTAGGATTTCCTGAATAGTACAATTCTAACGTCGTAAATTAATTCATCACTCGTTATTTATTCTGTTACGATTTCCTGAATAGTACAATTCTAACGCCTTAAATTAATTGGCACTCGTTATTTATTCTGTTACGATTTCCTGAATAGTACAATTCTAACGTCTTAAATTAATTGTCACTCGTTATTTATTCTGTTACGATTTCCTGAATAGTACAATTCTAACGTCTTAAATTAATTGGCACTCGTTAATTATTGTGTTACGATTTCATGAATAGAACAATTATAACGTCTTAAATTAATTGGCACTCGTTATTTATTCTGTTACGATTTCCTGAATAGTACAATTGTAACGTCTTACATTAATTGGCACTCGTTAATTATTCTGTTACGATTTCCTGAATAGTACAATTCTAACGTCTTAAATTAATTGGCACTCGTTATTTATTCTGTTACGATTTCCTGAATAGTACAATTCTAACGTCTTAAATTAATTGTCACTCGTTATTTATTCTGTTACGATTTCCTGAATAGTACAATTCTAACGTCTTAAATTGATTGTCACTCGTTATTTATTCCGTTACGATTTCCTGAATAGTACAATTCTAACGTCTTAAATTAATTGTCACTCGTTATTTATTCTGTTACGATTTCCTGAATAGTACAATTCTAACGTCTTAAATTAATTGGCACTCGTTATTTATTCTGTTACGAATTCCTGAATAGTACAATTGTAACGTCTTAAATTAATTGGCTCTCGTTAATTATTCTGTTACGATTTCCTGAATAGTACAATTCTAACGTCTTAATTAATTGGCACTCGTTATTTATTCTGTTACGATTTCCTGAATAGTACAATTCTAAAGTCTTAAATTAATTGTCACTCGTTATTTATTCTGTTACGATTTCCTGAATAGTACAATTCTAACGTCTTAAATTGATTGTCACTCGTTATTTATTCCGCTACGATTTCCTGAATAGTACAATTCTAACGTCTTAAATTAATTGTCACTCGTTATTTATTCTGTTACGATTTCCTGAATAGTACAATTCTAACGTCTTAAATTAATTGGCACTCGTTATATATTCTGTTACGATTTGCTGAATAGTACAATTCTAACGTTTTAAATTAATTGTCACTCGTTATTTATTCTGTTACGATTTCCTGAATAGTACAATTCTAACGTCTTAAATTAATTGGCACTCGTTATTTATTGTGTTACGATTTCCTGAATAGTACAATTCTAAGGTCTTAAATTAATTGTCACTCGTTATTTATTCTGTTACGATTTCCTGAATAGTACAATTTTAACGTCTTACATTAATTGGCACTCGTTAATTATTCTGTTACGATTTCCTGAATAGTACAATTCTAACGTCTTAAATTAATTGGCACTCGTTATTTATTCTGTTACGATTTGCTGAATAGTACAATTCTAACGTCTTAAATTAATTGTCACTCGTTATTTATTCTGTTACGATTTCCTGAATAGTACAATTCTAACGTCTTAAATTAATTGGCACTCGTTATTTATTGTGTTACGATTTCCTGAATAGTACAATTCTAACTTCGTAAATTGATTGGCACTCGTTATTTATTCTGTTACGATTTCCTGAATAGTACAATTCTAACGTCTTAAATTAATAGTCACTCGTTATTTATTCTGTTACGATTTCCTGAATAGTACAATTCTAACGTCTTAAATTAATTGGCACTCGTTATTTATTCTGTTACGATTTCCTGAATAGTACAATTCTAACGTCTTAAATTAATTGGCACTCGTTATTTATTCTGTTGCGATTTCCTGAATAGTACAATTCTAACGTCTTAAATTAATTGGCACTCGTTATTTATTCTGTTACGATTTCCTGAATAGTACAATTCTAACGTCTTAAATGAATTGGCACTCGTTATTTATTCTGTTGCGATTTCCTGAATAGTACAATTCTAACGTCTTAAATTAATTGGCACTCGTTATATATTCTGTTACGATTTGCTGAATAGTACAATTCTAACGTTTTAAATTAATTGTCACTCGTTATTTATTCTGTTACGATTTCCTGAATAGTACAATTCTAACGTCTTAAATTAATTGGCACTCGTTATATATTGTGTTACGATTTCCTGAATAGTACAATTCTAAGGTCTTAAATTAATTGTCACTCGTTATTTATTCTGTTACGATTTCCTGAATAGTACAATTTTAACGTCTTACATTAATTGGCACTCGTTAATTATTCTGTTACGATTTCCTGAATAGTACAATTCTAACGTCTTAAATTAATTGGCACTCGTTATTTATTCTGTTACGATTTGCTGAATAGTACAATTCTAACGTCTTAAATTAATTGTCACTCGTTATTTATTCTGTTACGATTTCCTGAATAGTACAATTCTAACGTCTTAAATTAATTGGCACTCGTTATTTATTGTGTTACGATTTCCTGAATAGTACAATTCTAACTTCGTAAATTGATTGGCACTCGTTATTTATTCTGTTACGATTTCCTGAATAGTACAATTCTAACGTCTTAAATTAATAGTCACTCGTTATTTATTCTGTTACGATTTCCTGAATAGTACAATTCTAACGTCTTAAATTAATTGGCACTCGTTATTTATTCTGTTACGATTTCCTGAATAGTACAATTCTAACGTCTTAAATTAATTGGCACTCGTTATTTATTCTGTTGCGATTTCCTGAATAGTACAATTCTAACGTCTTAAATTAATTGGCACTCGTTATTTATTCTGTTACGATTTCCTGAATAGTACAATTCTAACGTCTTAAATGAATTGGCACTCGTTATTTATTCTGTTGCGATTTCCTGAATAGTACAATTCTAACGTCTTAAATTAATTGGCACTCGTTATTTATTCTGTTACGATTTCCTGAATAGTACAATTGTAACGTCTTAAATTAATTGGCACTCGTTTATTATTCTGTTACGATTTCCTGAATAGTACAATTCTAACGTCTTAAATTAATTGGCACTCGTTAATTATTCTGTTACGATTTCCTGAATAGTACAATTCTAACGTCTTAAATTAATTGGCACTCGTTATTTATTCTGTTACGATTTCCTGAATAGTACAATTCTAACGTCTTAAATTAATTGTCACTCGTTATTTATTCTGTTACGATTTCCTGAATAGTACAATTCTAACGTCTTAAATTGATTGTCACTCGTTATTTATTCCGTTACGATTTCCTGAATAGTACAATTCTAACGTCTTAAATTAATTGGCACTCGTTATTTATTGTGTTACGATTTCCTGAATAGAACAATTATAACGTCTTAAATTAATTGGCACTCGTTATTTATTCTGTTACGATTTCCTGAATAGTACAATTGTAACGTCTTAAATTAATTGGCGCTCGTTAATTATTCTGTTACGATTTCCTGAATAGTACAATTCTAACGTCTTAAATTAATTGGCACTCGTTATTTATTCTGTAACGATTTCCTGAATAGTACAATTATAACGTCGTAAATTAATTGGCACTCGTTATTTATTTTGTTACGATTTCCTGAATAGTACAATTCTAACGTCATAAATTAATTTTCACTCGTTATTTATTCTGTTACGATTTCCTGAATAGTACAATTCTAACGTCTTATATTGATTGTCACTCGTTATTTATTCAGTTACGATTTCCTGAATAGTATAATTCTAACGTCTTAAATTAATTGTCACTCGTTATTTATTCTGTTACGATTTCCTGAATAGTACAATTCTAACGTCTTAAATTAATTGGCACTCGTTATTTATTCTGTTACGATTTGCTGAATAGTACAATTCTAACGTTTTAAATTAATTGTCACTCGTTATTTATTCTGTTACGATTTCCTGAATAGTACAATTCTAACGTCTTAAATTAATTGGCACTCGTTATTTATTGCGTTACGATTTCCTAAATAGTACAATTCTAACGTCTTAAATTAATTGTCACTCGTTATTTATTCTGTTACGATTTCCTGAATAGTACAATTCTAACGTCTTAAATTAATTGGCACTCGTTATTTATTGTGTTACGATTTCCTGAATAGTACAATTCTAACGTCGTAAATTAATTGGCACTCGTTATTTATTCTGTTGCGATTTCCTGAATAGTACAATTCTAACGTCTTAAATTAATTGGCACTCGATATTTATTCTGTTACGATTTCCTGAATAGTACAATTCTAACGTCTTAAATTAATTGGCACTCGTTATTTATTCTGTTGCGATTTCCTGAATAGTACAATTCTAACGTCTTAAATTAATTGGCACTCGTTATTTATTCTGTTACGATTTCCTGAATAGTACAATTGTAACGTCTTAAATTAATTGGCACTCGTTAATTATTCTGTTACGATTTCCTGAATAGTACAATTCTAACGTCTTAAATTAATTGGCACTCGTTATTTATTCTGTTACGATTTCCTGAATAGTACAATTCTAACGTCTTAAATTAATTGGCACTCGTTATTTATTCTGTTGCGATTTCCTGAATAGTACAATTCTAACGTCTTAAATTAATTGGCACTCGTTATTTATTCTGTTACGATTTCCTGAATAGTACAATTCTAACGTCTTAAATTAATTGGCACTCGTTAATTATTCTGTTACGATTTCCTGAATAGTACAATTCTAACGTCTTAAATTAATTGGCACTCGTTATTTATTCTGTTACGATTTCCTGAATAGTACAATTCTAACGTCTTAAATTAATTGTCACTCGTTAATTATTCTGTTATGATTTCCTGAATAGTACAATTCTAACGTCTTAAATTGATTGTCACTCGTTATTTATTCCGTTACGATTTCCTGAATAGTACAATTCTAACGTCTTAAATTAATTGGCACTCGTTATTTATTGTGTTACGATTTCCTGAATAGAACAATTATAACGTCTTAAATTAATTGGCACTCGTTATTTATTCTGTTACGATTTCCTGAATAGTACAATTGTAACGTCTTAAATTAATTGGCACTCGTTAATTATTCTGTTACGATTTCCTGAATAGTACAATTCTAACGTCTTAAATTAATTGGCACTCGTTATTTATTCTGTTACGATTTCCTGAATAGTACAATTATAACGTCTTAAATTAATTGGCACTCGTTATTTATTCTGTTACGATTTCCTGAATAGTACAATTCTAATGTCTTAAATTAATTGTCAATCGTTATTTATTCTGTTACGATTTCCTGAATAGTACAATTCTAACGTCTTAAATTGATTGTCACTCGTTATTTATTCCGTTACGATTTCCTGAATAGTATAATTCTAACGTCTTAAATTAATTGTCACTCGTTATTTATTCTGTTACGATTTCCTGAATAGTACAATTCTAACGTCTTAAATTAATTGGCACTCGTTATTTATTCTGTTACGATTTGCTAAATAGTACAATTCTAACGTTTTAAATTAATTGTCACTCGTTATTTATTCTGTTACGATTTCCTGAATAGTACAATTCTAACGTCTTAAATTAATTGGCTCTCGTTATTTATTGTGTTACGATTTCCTGAATAGTACAATTCTAACGTCTTAAATTAATTGTCACTCGTTATTTATTCTGTTACGATTTCCTGAATAGTACAATTCTAACGTCTTAAATTAATTGGCACTCGTTATTTATTGTGTTACGATTTCCTGAATAGTACAATTCTAACGTCGTAAATTGATTGGCACTCGTTATTTATACTGTTACGATTCCTGAATAGTACAATTCTAACGTCTTAAATTAATTGTCACTCGTTATTTATTCTGTTACGATTTCCTGAATAGTACAATTCTAACGTCTGAAATTAATTGGCACTCGTTATTTATTCTGTTACGATTTCCTGAATAGTACAATTCTAACGTCTTAAATTAATTGGCACTCGTTATTTATTCTGTTGCGATTTCCTGAATAGTACAATTCTAACGTCTTAAATTAATTGGCACTCGTTATTTATTCTGTTACGATTTCCTGAATAGTACAATTCTAACGTCTTAAATTAATTGGCACTCGTTATTTATTCTGTTGCGATTTACTGAATAGTACAATTCTAACGTCTTAAATTAATTGGCACTCGTTATTTATTCTGTTACGATTTCCTGAATAGTACAATTGTAACGTCTTAAATTAATTGGCACTCGTTAATTATTCTGTTACGATTTCCTGAATAGTACAATTCTAACGTCTTACATTAATTGGCACTCGTTATGTATTCTGTTACGATTTGCTGAATAGTACAATTCTAACGTCTTAAATTAATTGTCACTCGTTATTTATTCTGTTACGATTTCCTGAATAGTACAATTCTAACGTCTTAAATTAATTGGCACTCGTTATTTATTGTGTTACGATTTCCTGAATAGTACAATTCTAACTTCGTAAATTGATTGGCACTCGTTATTTATTCTGTTACGATTTGCTGAATAGTACAATTCTAACGTTTTAAATTAATTGTCACTCGTTATTTATTCTGTTACGATTTCCTGAATAGTACAATTCTAACGTCTTAAATTAATTGGCACTCGTTATTTATTGCGTTACGATTTCCTGAATAGTACAATTCTAACGTCTTAAATTAATTGTTACTCGTTATTTATTCTGTTACGATTTCCAGAATAGTACAATTCCAGCGTCTTAAATTAATTGGCACTCGTTATTTATTCTGTTGCGATTTACTGAATAGTACAATTCTAACGTCTTAAATTAATTGTCACTCATTATTTATTCTGTTGCGATTTCCTGAATAGTACAATTCTAACGTCTTAAATTAATTGGCACTCGTTATTTATTCTGTTACGATTTCCTGAATAGTACAATTCTAACGTCTTAAATTAATTGTCACTCATTATTTATTCTGTTACGATTTCCTGAATAGTACAATTCTAACGTCTTAAATTGATTGTCACTCGTTATTTATTCCGTTACGATTTCCTGAATAGTACAATTCTAACGTCTTAAATTAATTGTCACTCGTTATTTATTCTGTTACGATTTCCTGAATAGTACAATTCTAACGCCTTAAATTAATTCGCACTCGTTATTTATTCTGTTACGATTTGCTGAATAGTACAATTCTAACGTTTTAAATTAATTGTCATGTTATTTATTCTGTTACGATTTCCTGAATAGTACAATTCTAACGTCTTAAATTAATTGGCACTCGTTATTTATTGCGTTACGATTTCCCTGAATAGTACAATTCTAACGTCTTAAATTAATTGTCACTCGTTATTTATTCTGTTACGATTTCCTGAATAGTACAATTCTAACGTCTTAAATTAATTGGCACTCGTTATTTATTGTGTTACGATTTCCTGAATAGTACAATTCTAACGTCGTAAATTGATTGGCACTTGTTATTTATTGTTACGATTCCTGGTCAGTACAATTCTAACGTCTTAAATTAATTGTCTCGTTATTTATTCTGTTACGATTTCCTGAATAATTTACAATTCTAACGTCTTAAATTAATTGTACTCGTTTATTTATTCTGTTACGATTTCCTGAATAGTACAATTCTAACGTCTTAAATTAATTGGCACTCGTTATTTATTCTGGCGATTTCCTGAATAGTATAATTCTAACGTCTTAAATTAATTGGCACTCGTTATTTATTCTGTTACGATTTCCTGAATAGTACAATTCTAACGTCTTAAATTAATTGGCACTCGTTATTTATTCTGTTGCGATTTCCTGAATAGTACAATTCCTAACGTCTTAAATTAATTGGCACTCGTTATTTATTCTGTTACGATTTCCTGAATGACACAATTGTAACGTCTTAAATTAATTATCTCGTTAATTATTCTGTTACGATTTCCTGAATAGTACAATTCTAACGTCTTAGTCATTAGCGTACTCGTTATTTATTCTGTTACGATTTCCTGAATAGTACAATTCTAACGTCTTAAATTAATTGGCACTCGTTATTTATTCTGTTGCGATTTCTGAATAGTACAATTCTAACGTCTTAAATTAATTGGCACTCGTTATTTATTCTGTTACGATTTCCTGAATAGTACAATTCTAACGATATTGATAATTGGCACTCGTTAATTATTCTGTTGCGATTTCCTGAATAGTACAATTCTAACGTCTTAAATTAATTGGCACTCGTTATTTATTCTGTTACGATTTCCCTGGATGTTGTTAACGTCTTAAATTAATTGTCACTCGTTATTTATTCTGTTACGATTTCCTGAATAGTACAATTAACGTCTTAAATTGATTGTCACTCGTTATTTATTCCGTTACGATTTCCTGAATAGTACAATTCTAACGTCTTAAATTAATTGGCACTCGTTATTTATTGTGTTACGATTTCCTGAATAGAACAATTATAACGTCTTAAATTAATTGGCACTCGTTATTTATTGTTACGATTTCAGATAGTACAATTCTAACGTCTTAAATTAATTGGCACTCGTTAATTATTCTGTTACGATTTCCTGAATAGTACAATTCTAACGTCTTAAATTAGTGGCACTCGTTATTTATTCTGTTACGATTTCCTGAATAGTACAATTATAACGTCTTAAATTAATTGGCACTCGTTATTTATTCTGTTACGATTTCCTGAATAGTACAATTCTAATGTCTTAAATTAATTGTCACTCGTTATTTATTCTGTTACGATTTCCTGAATAATTCTAACGTCTTAAATTGATTGTCACTCGTTATTTATTCCGTTACGATTTCCTGAATAGTATAATTCTAACGTCTTAAAGTAATTGTCACTCGTTTTTATTCTGTTACGATTTCCTGAATAGTACAATTCTAACGTCTTAAATTAATTGGCACTCGTTATTTATTCTGTTACGATTTGCTGAATAGTACAATTCTAACGTTTTAAATTAATTGTCACTCGTTATTTATTCTGTTACGGTTCCTGAATAGTACAATTCTAACGTCTTAAATTAATTGGCACTCGTTATTTATTGCGTTACGATTTCCTGAATAGTACAATTCTAACGTCTTAAATTAATTGTCACTCGTTATTTATTCTGTTACGATTTCCTGAATAGTACAATTCTAACGTCTTAAATTAATTGGCACTCGTTATTTATTGTTTTACGATTTCCTGAATAGTACAATTCTAACGTCGTAAATTGATTATTTCGTTATTTATTCTGTTACGATTCCTGAATAGTACAATTCTAACGTCTTAAATTAATTGTCACTCGTTATTTATTCTGTTACTATTTCCTGAATAGTACAATTCTAACGTCTTAAATTAATTGGCACTCGTTATTTATTCTGTTACGATTTCCTGAATAGTACAATTGTAACATCTTAAGTAATTGGCACTCGTTAATTATTCTGTTACGATTTCCTGAATAGTACAATTCTAACGTCTTACATTAATTGGCACTCGTTATGTATTCTGTTACGATTTGCTGAATAGTACAATTCTAACGTCTTAAATTAATTGTCACTCGTTATTTATTCTGTTACGATTTCCTGAATAGTACAATTCTAACGTCTTAAATTAATTGGCACTCGTTATTTATTGTGTTACGATTTCCTGAATAGTACAATTCTAACTACGTAAATTGATTAGCCTCGTTATTTATTCTATTTACGATTTCCTGAATAGTACAATTCTAACTTAAATTAATAGTCACTCGTTATTTATTCTGTTACGATTTTCTGAATAGTACAATTGTAACGTCTTAAATTAATTGGCACTCGTTAATTATTCTGTTACGATTTCCTGAATAGTACAATTCTAACGTATCTTAAATTGAGTATGACATCATTTATTTATTCTGTTACGATTTCCTGAATAGTACAATTCTAACGTCTTAAATTAATTGGCACTCGTTATTTGTTGCTGTTACGATTTCCTGAATAGTACAATTCTAACGTCTTAAATTAATTGTCACTCGTTATTTATTCTGTTACGATTTCCTGAATAGTACAATTCTAACGTCTTAAATTGATTGTCCTCGTTATTTATTCCGTTACGATTTCCTGAATAGTACAATTCTAACGTCTTAAATTAATTGTCACTCGTTATTTATTCTGTTACGATTTCCTGAATAGTACAATTCTAATTAACGTCTTAAATTAATTGGCACTCGTTATTTATTCTGTTACGATTTGCTGAATAGTACAATTCTAACGTTTTAAATTAATTGTCACTCGTTATTTATTCTGTTACGATTTCCTGAATAGTACAATTCTAACGTCTTAAATTAATTGGCACTCGTTATTTTATTGGGTTACGATTTCCTGAATAGTACAATTCTAACGTCTTAAATTGGTATCACTCCGTTATTTATTCTGTTACGATTTCCTGAATAGTACAATTCTAACGTCTTACATTAATTGGCACTCGTTATTTATTCTGTTACGATTTGCTGAATAGTACAATTCTAACGTCTTAAATTAATTGTCACTCGTTATTTATTCTGTGATTTCCTGAATAGTACCAATTCTAACGTCTTAAATTAATTGGCACTCGTTATTTGTTATTATTTACGATTTCCTGAATAGTACAATTCTAACGTCGTAAATTGATTGGCACTCGTTATTTATTCTGTTACGATTTCCTGAATAGTACAATTCTAACGTCTTAAATTAATTGTCACTCGTTATTTATTCTACGATTTCTAAGATAGTACAATTCTAACGTCTTAAATTAATTGGCACTCGTTATTTATTCTGTTACGATTTCCTGAATAGTACAATTCTAACGTCTTAAATTAATTGGCACTCGTTATTTATTCTGTTGCGATTTCCTGAATAGTACAATTCTAACGTCTTAAAGTAATTGGCACTCGTTATTTATTCTGTTACGATTTCCTGAATAGTACAATTCTAACGTCTTAAATTAATTGGCACTCGTTATTTATTCTGTTGCGATTTCTAGATAGTACAATTCTAACGTCTTAATTAATTGTACTCGTTATTTATTCTGTTACGATTTCCTGAATAGTACAATTGTAACGTCTTAAATTAGTGGCACTCGTTAATTATTCTGTTACGATTTCCTGAATAGTACAATTCTAACGTCTTAAATTAATTGGCACTCGTTATTTATTCTGTTACGATTTCCTGAATAGTACAATTCTAACGTCTTAAATTAATTGTCACTCGTTATTTATTCTGTTACGATTTCCTGAATAGTACAATTGTAACGTCTTAAATTGATTGTCACTCGTTATTTATTCCATTACGATTTCCTGAATAGTACAAATCTAACGTCTTAAATTAATTGGCACTCGTTAGGCTATTCTGTTACGATTTCCTGAATAGAACAATTATAACGTCTTAAATTAATTGGCACTCGTTATTTATTCTGTTACGATTTCCTGAATAGTACAATTCTAACGTCTTAAATTAATTGGCACTCGTTATTTATTCTGTAACGATTTCCTGAATAGTACAATTCTAACGTCTTAAATTAATTGGCACTCGTTATTTATTGTGTTACGATTTCCTGAATAGAACAATTATAACGTCTTAAATTAATTGGCACTCGTTATTTATTCTGTTACGATTTCCTGAATAGTGCAATTGTAACGTCTTAAATTAATTAGCACTCGTTAATTATTCTGTTACGATTTCCTGAATAGTACAATTCTAACGTCTTAAATTAATTGGCACTCGTTATTTATTCTGTTACGATTTTCTGAATAGTACAGTTATAACGTCTTAAATTAATTGGCACTCGTTATTTATTCTGTTACGATTTCCTGAATAGTACAATTCTAACGTCTTAAATTAATTGGCACTCGTTATTTATTCTGTTACGATTTCCTGAATAGTACAATTCTAACGTCTTAAATTGATTGTCACTCGTTATTTATTCCGTTACGATTTCCTGAATAGTATAATTATAACGTCGTAAATTAATTGTCACTCGTTATTTATTCTGTTCCGATTTCCTGAATAGTACAATTCTAACGTCTTAAATTAATTGGCACTCGTTATTTATTCTGTTACGATTTGCTGAATAGTACAATTCTAACGTTTTAAATTAATTGTCATTCGTTATTTATTCTGTTACGATTTCCTGAATAGTACAATTCTAACGTCTTAAATTAATTGGCACTCGTTATTTATTGCGTTACGATTTCCTGAATAGTACAATTCTAACGTCTTAAATTAATTGTCACTCGTTATTTATTCTGTTACGATTTCCTGAATAGTACAATTCTAACGTCTTAAATTAATTGGCACTCGTTATTTATTCTGTTACGATTTCCTGAATAGTACAATTCTAACGTCTTAAATTAATTGGCACTCGTTATTTATTCTGTTACGATTTCCTGAATAGTACAATTCTAACGTCTTAAATTAATTGGCACTCGTTATTTATTCTGTTGCGATTTCCTGAATAGTACAATTCTAACGTCTTAAATTAATTGGCACTCGTTATTTATTCTGTTACGATTTCCTGAAAAGTACAATTCTAACGTCTTAAATTAATTGGCACTCGTTATTTATTCTGTTGCGATTTCCTGAATAGTACAATTCTAACGTCTTAAATTAATTGGCACTCGTTATTTATTCTGTTACGATTTCCTGAATAGTACAATTGTAACGTCTTAAATTAATTGGCACTCGTTAATTATTCTGTTACGATTTCCTGAATAGTACAATTCTAAAGTCTTAAATTAATTGGCACTCGTTATTTATTCTGTTATGATTTCCTGAATAGTACAATTCTAACGTCTTAAATTAATTGTCACTCGTTATTTATTCTGTTACGATTTCCTGAATAGTACAATTCTAACGTCTTAAATTGATTGTCACTCGTTATTTATTCCGTTACGATTTCCTGAATAGTACAATTCTAACGTCTTAAATTGATTGGCACTCGTTATTTATTGTGTTACGATTTCCTGAATAGAAAAATTATAAGCATCCTTAAATTAAATTAATTGGCACTCGTTATTTATTATATTTACGATTTCCTGAATAGTACAATTGTAACGTCTTAAATTAATTGGCACTCGTTAATTATTCTGTTACGATTTCCTGAATAGTACAATTCTAACGTCTTAAATTAATTGGCACTCGTTATTTATTCTGTTACGATTTCCTGAATAGTACAATTGTAACGTCTTAAATTAATTGGCACTCGTTATTTATTCTGTTACGATTTCCTGAATAGTACAATTCATCCCAGAAATTAATTGTCACTCGTTATTTATTCTGTTACGATTTCCTGAATAGTACAATTCTAACGTCTTAAATTGATTGTCACTCGTTATTTATTCCGTTACGATTTCCTGAATAGTACAATTCTAACGTCTTAAATTAATTGTCACTCGTTATTTATTCTGTTACGATTTCCTAGATAGTACAATTCTAACGTCTTAAATTAATTGGCACTCGTTATTTATTCTGTTACGATTTGCTGAATAGTATATTCTAACGTTTTAAATTAATTGTCACTCGTTATTTATTCTGTTACGATTTCTGAATAGTACAATTCTAACGTCTTAAATTAATTGGCACTCGTTATTTATTGCGTTGCGATTTCCTGAATAGTACAATTCTAACGTCTTAATTGAACGTTGTCCTCGTTATTTATTCTGTTACGATTTCCAGAATAGTACATTCAGCGTCTTAAATTAATTGGCACTCGTTATTTATTCTGTTGCGATTTACTGAATAGTACAATTCTAACGTCTTAAATTAATTGTCACTCATTATTTATTCTGTTGCGATTTCCTGAATAGTACAATTCTAACGTCTTAAATTAATTGGCACTCGTTATTTATTCTGTTACGATTTCCCTTGATTAATTTAATTCTAACGTCTTAAATTAATTGTCACTCGTTATTTATTCTGTTACGATTTCCTGAATAGTACAATTCTAACGTCTTAAATTGATTGTCACTCGTTATTTATTCCGTTACGATTTCCTGAATAGTACAATTCTAACGTCTTAATTAATTTCACTCAATTGTTATTCTCATGTTGATTTCCTGAATAGTACAATTCTAACGTCTTAAATTAATTGGCAATCGTTATTTATTGTGTTACGATTTCCTGGAATACTACAATTCTAACGTCGTAAATTGATTGGCACTCGTTATTTATTCTGTTACGATTTCCTGAATAGTACAATTCTAACGTCTTAAATTGAGTGGCACTCGTTATTTATTCTGTTACGATTTCCTGAATAGTACAATTCTAACGTCTTAAATTAATTGTCCTCGTTATTTATTCTGTTACGATTTCCTGAATAGTACAATTCTAACGTCTTAAATTAATTGGCACTCGTTATTTATTCTGTTACGATTTGCTGAATAGTACAATTCTAACGTTTTAAATTAATTGTCACTCGTTATTTATACTGTTACGATTTCCTGAATAGTACAATTCTAACGTCTTAAATTAATTGGCACTCGTTATTTATTGCGTTACGATTTCCTGAATAGTACAATTCTAACGTCTTAAATTAATTGTCACTCGTTATTTATTCTGTTACGATTTCCAGAATAGTACAATTCCAGCGTCTTAAATTAATTGGCACTCGTTATTTATTCTGTTGCGATTTACTGAATTGTACAATTCTAACGTCTTAAATTAATTGTCACTCATTATTTATTCTGTTGCGATTTCCTGAATAGTACAATTCTAACGTCTTAAATTAATTGGCACTCGTTATTTATACTGTTACGATTTCCTGAATAGTACAATTCTAACGTCTTAAATTAATTGTCACTCGTTATTTATTCTGTTACGATCTCCTGAATAGTAAATTCTAACGTCTTAAATTGATTGTCACTCGTTATTTATTTGTTAATTACGATTTCCTGAATAGTACAATTCTAACGTCTTAAATTAATTTTCTCTCGTTATTTATTCTGTTACGATTTCCTGAATAGTACAATTCTAACGTCTTAAATTAATTGGCAATCGTTATTTATTATTATTTACGATTTCTGAATAGTGAATTCTAACGTCGTAAATTGATTGGCATCGTTATTTATTCTTTTACGATTTCCTGAATAGTACAATTCTAACGTCTTAAATTAGGTGGCACTCGTTATTTATTCTGTTACGATTTCCTGAATAGTACAATTCTAACGTCTTAAATTAATTGGCACTCGTTATTTATTCTGTTGCGATTTCCTGAATTGTACAATTCTAACGTCTTAAATGAATTGGCACTCGTTATTTATTCTGTTACGATTTCCTGAATAGTACAATTCTAACGTCTTAAATTAATTGGCACTCGTTAATTATTCTGTTACGATTTCCTGAATAGTACAATTCTAACGTTTTAAATTATTTGTCACTCGGTATTTATTCTGTTACGATTTCCTGAATAATGCTATTCTAACGTCATAAATTAATTGGCACCCGTTATTTATTGTGTTACAATTTCCTGAATAGTACAATTCTAACGTCTTAAATTAATTATCCTCGTTATTTATTCTGTTACGATTTCCTGAATAGTACAATTCTAACGTCTTAAATTAATTGGCACTCGTTATTTATTCTGTGTTACGATTTGCTGAATAGTACAATTCTAACGTTTTTAAATTATTTGTCACTCGTTATTTATTCTGTTACATTTTCCTGAATAGTACATTCTAACGTCTTAAATTAATTGGCACTCGTTATTTATTGTGTTACGATTTCCTGAATAGTACAATTCTAACGTCTTAAATTAATTGGCACTCGTTATTTATTCTGTTACGATTTCTGAATAGTACAATTCCAGCGTCTTAAATTAATTGGCACTCGTTATTTATTCTGTTGCGATTTCCTGAATAGTACAATTCTAACGTCTTAAATTAATTGGCACTCATTATTTGTTTCTGTTACGATTTCCTGAATAGTACAATTCTAACGTCTTATATTAATTGTCACTCGTTATTTATTCTGTTACGATTTCCTGAATAGTACAAATCTATCGTCTTAATTTGATTGTCACTCGTTATTTATTCCGTTACGATTTCCTGAATAGTACAATTCTAACGTCATAATTAATTGTCACTCGTTATTTATTCTGTTACGATTTCCTGAATAGTACAATTCTAACGTCTTACATTAATTGGCACTCGTTATTTATTCTGTTACGATTTCATGAATAGTACAATTCTAACGTCTTAAATTAATTGTCCTCGTTATTTATTCTGTTACGATTTCCTGAATAGTACAATTCTAACGTCTTAAATTAATTGGCACTCGTTATTTATTCTGTTACGATTTCCTGAATAGTACAATTCTAACGTCTTAAATTAATTGGCACTCGTAAATTATTCTGTTACGATTTCCTGAATAGTACAATTGTAACGTCTTAAATTAATTGGCACTCGTTATTTATTCTGTTACGATTTCCTGAATAGTACAATTCTAACGTCTTAAATTAATTGTCCTCCGTTAATTATTCTGTTACGATTTCCTGAATAGTACAATTCTAACGTCGCTTAAATTAATTGGCACTCGTTATTTATTCTGTTACGATTTGCTGAATAGTACAATTCTAACGTTTTAAATTAATTGTCACTCGTTATTTATTCTGTTACTATTTCCTGAATAGTACAATTCTAACGTCTTAAATTAATTGGCACTCGTTATTTATTGTGTTACGATTTCCTGAATAGTACTATTCTAACGTCTTAAATTAATTGTCACACGTTATTTATTCTGTTACGATTTCCTGAATAGTACAATTCCAGCGTCTTAAATTAATTGGCACTCGTTATTTATTCTGTTGCGATTTCCTGAATAGTACAATTCTAACGTCTTATGTTAATTGGCACTCATTGTTTATTCTGTTGCGATTTCCTGAATAGTACAATTCTAACGTCTTAAATTAATTGGCACTCGTTATTTATTCTGTTACGATTTCCTGAATAGTACAATTCTAACGTCTTAAATTAATTGTCACTCGTTATTTATTCTGTTACGATTTCCTGAATAGTACAAATCTAACGTCTTAATTTGATTGTCACTCGTTATTTATTCCGTTACGATTTCCTGAATAGTACAATTCTAACGTCTTAAATTAATTGTCACTCGTTATTTATTCTGTTACGATTTCCTGAATAGTACAATTCTAACGTCTTACATTAATTGGCACTCGTTATTTATTCTGTTACGATTTCATGAATAGTACAATTCTAACGTCTTAAATTAATTGTCACTCGTTATTTATTCTGTTACGATTTCCTGAATAGTACAATTCTAACGTCTTAAATTAATTGGCACTCGTTATTTATTGTGTTACGATTTCCTGAATAGTACAATTCTAACGTCGTAAATTGATTGGCACTCGTTATTTACTCTGTTACGATTTCCTGAATAGTACAATTCTAACGTCTTAAATTAATTGTCACTCGTTATTTATTCTGTTACGATTTCATGAATAGTACAATTCTAACGTCTTAAATTAATTGGCACTCGTTATTTATTCTGTTACGATTTCCTGAATAGTACAATTCAAACGTCTTAAATTAATTGGCACTCGTTATTTATTCTGTTGCGATTTCCTGAATAGTACAATTCTAACGTCTTAAATTAATTGGCACTCGTTATTTATTCTGTTACGATTTCCTGAATAGTACAATTCTAACGTCTTAAATTAATTGGCACTCGTTATTTATTCTGTTGCGACTTCCTGAATAGTACAATTTAACGTCTTAAATTAATTGGCACTCGTTATTTATTCTTGTTACGATTTCATGAATAGTACAATTGTAACGTCTTAAATTAATTGGCACTCGTTAATTATTCTGTTACGATTTCCTGAATAGTACAATTTAACGTCTTAAATTAATTGTCACTCGTTATTTATTCTGTTACGATTTCCTGAATAGTACAATTCTAAATTAAATTGATTGTCACTCGTTATTTATTCCGTTACGATTCTGAATAGTACAATTCTAAAGTCTTAATTAATTGTCACTCGTTATTTATTCTGTTACGATTTCCTGAAAATAGTACAATTCTAACGTCTTAAATTGATTGTCACTCTTCGTTATTTATTCCGTTACGATTTCCTGAATAGTACAATTCTAACGTCTTAAATTAATTGGCAATCTCCAAGTATTTATTCTGTTACGCGATTTCCCGAATAGTACACCCAAATTAATTGTCACTCGTTATTTATTCTGTTACGATTTCCTGAATAGTACAATTCTAACGTCTTAAATTGATTGTCACTCGTTATTTATTCCGTTACGATTTCCCAATAATACAATTCTAACAATCTTAAATTAATTGTCACTCGTTATTTATTCTGTTACGATTTCCTGAATAGTACAATTTAACGTCTTAAATTAATTGGCACTCGTTATTTATTCTGTTACGATTTGCTGAATAGTACAATTTAACGTTTTAAATTAATTGTCACTGTTATTTATTCTGTTACACTTGAACAGTACAATTTTAACGTCTTAAATTAATTGGCACTCGTTATTTATTGTAAGCGATTTCCTGAATAGTACTATTCTAACGTCTTAAATTAATTGTCACTCGTTATTTATTCTGTTACGATTTCCTGAATAGTACAACGCAGCGTCTTAAATTAATTGGCAATTGTTATTTATTCTGTTGCGATTTCCTGAATAGTACAATTTAACGCTTTAAATTAATTGGCACTCATTATTTATTCTGTTGCGATTTCCTGAATAGTACAATTCTAACGTCTTAAATTAATTAAGTACTCGTTATTTATTCTGTTGCGATTTCCTGAATAGTACAATTTAACGTCTTAAATTAATTGGTACTCAAGTTATTTATTCTGTTACGATTTCCTGAATAGTACAATTCTAACGTCTTAAATTAATTGGCACTCGTTAGCTTATTCTGTTGCGATTTCCTGAATAGTACAATTTAACGTCTTAAATTAATTGGCACTCGTTATTTATTCTGTTACGATTTCATGAATAGTACAATTGTAACGTCTTAAACACTGTATACTCGTTAATTATTCTGTTACGATTTCCTGAATAGTACAATTCTAATGTCTTAAATTAATTGTCACTCGTTATTTATTCTGTTACGATTTCCTGAATAGTACAATTCTAACGTCTTAAATTGATTGTCACTCGTTATTTGTTCCGTTACGATTTCTGAATAGTACAATTCTAAAGTCTTAAATTAATTGTCACTGTTATTTATTCTGTTACGATTTCCCTGAATAGTACAATTTAACGTCTTAAATTGATTGTCACTGTTATTTATTCCGTTACGATTTGAATAGTACAATTTTAACGTCTTAAATACTGCGTGTACCGTTATTTATTCTTGTTGTGATGATTTCCTGAATAGTACAATTTAACGTCTTAAATTAATTGTCACTCGTTATTTATTCTGTTACGATTTTCGAATAGTACAATTCTAACGTCTTAAATTGATTGTCATCGTTATTTATTCCGTTACGATTTCGAATAATACAATTCTAACGTCTTAAAATTAATGTCACTCGTTATTTATTCTGTTACGATTTCCTGAATAGTACAATTCTAACGTCTTAAATTAATTGGCACTGTTATTTATTCTGCTATATAGATTTGCTGAATAGTACAATTTAACGTTTTAAATTAATTGTCACTCGTTATTTATTCTGTTACGATTTCCTGAATAGTACAATTAATGTCTAAATTAATTGGCACTCGTTATCTATTGTATGATTCTGAATAGTACTATTCTTAACGTCTTAAATTAATTGTCACTTCGTTATTTATTCTGTTACGATTTCCTGAATAGTATAATTCCAGCGTCTTAATTAACAACCGTTATTTATTCTATGATTTCCTGAATAGTACAATTCTAACGCTTTAAATTAATTGGCACTCATTATTTATTCTGTTGTGATTTCCCTGAATAGTACAATTCTAACGTCTTAAATTAATTGGCACTCGTTATTTATTCTGTTACGATTTCCCTGAATAGTACAATTTAACGTCTTAAATTAATTGTCACTCGTGTTATTTATTCTGTTACGATTTCCGAATAGTACAAATCTAAAGTCTTAATTTGATTGTCACTCGTTATTTCTTCCGTTACGATTTCCTGAATAGTACAATTCTAACGTCTTAAATTAATTGTCACTCGTTATTTATTCTGTTACGATTTCCTGAATAGTACAATTCTAACGTCTTACATTAATTGGCACTCGTTATTTATTCTGTTACGATTTGCTGAATAGTACAATTCTAACGTCTTAAATTAATTGGCACTCGTTATTTATTCTGTTACGATTTCCTGAATAGTACAATTCTAACGTCTTAAATTAATTGGCACTCGTTATTTATTGTGTTACGTTTTCCTGAATAGTACAATTCTAACGTCGTAAATTGATTGGCACGCGTTACTTATTCTGTTATGATTTCCTGAATAGTACAATTCTAACGTCTTAAATTAATTGTCACTCGTTATTTATTCTGTTACGATTTCCTGAATAGTACAATTCTAACGTCTTAAATTAATTGGCACTCGTTATTAATTCTGTTGCGATTTCCTGAATAGTACAATTCTAACGTCTTAAATTAATTGGCACTCGTTATTTATTCTGTTACGATTTCCTGAATAGTACAATTCTAACGTCTTAAATTGATTGTCACTCGTTATTTATTCCGTTACGATTTCCTGAATAGTACAATTCTATCGTCTTAAATTAATTGTCACTCGTTATTTATTCTGTTACGATTTCCTGAATAGTACAATTCTAACGTCTTACATTAATTGGCACTCGTTATTTATTCTGTTACGGTTTGCTGAATAGTACAATTCTAACGTCGTAAATTGATTGGCACTCTATATTTATTCTGTTACGATTTCCTGAATAGTACAATTCTAACGTCTTAAATTAATTGTCACTCGTTATTTATTCTGTGACGATTTCCTGAATAGTACTATTCTAACGTCTTAAATTAATTGGCACTCGTTATTTATTCTGTTACGATTTCCTGAATAGTACAATTCTAACGTCTTAAATTAATTGGCACTCGTTATTTATTCTGTTGCGATTTCCTGAATAGTAAAATTCTAACGTCTTAAATTAATTGGCACTCGTTATTTATTCTGTTACGATTTCCTGAATAGTACAATTCTAACGTCTTAAATTAATTGGCACTCGTTATTTCTACTGTTGCGATTTCCTGAATAGTACAATTCTAACGTCTTAAATTGATTGTCACTCGTTATTTATTCTGTTACGATTTCCTGAATAGTACAATTCTAACGTCTTAAATTAATTGGCACTCGTTATTTATTCTGTTACGATTTCCTGAATAGTACAATTCTAACGTCTTAAAGTAATTGTCACTCGTTATTTTTTCTGTTGCGATTTCCTGAATAGTACAATTCTAACGTCTTAAATTGATTGTCACTCGTTATTTATTCCGTTACGATTTCCTGAATAGTACAATTCTAATGTCTTAAATTAATTGGCACTCGTTATTTATTCTGTTGCGATTTCCTGAATAGTACAATTCTAACGTCTTAAATTAATTGTCACTCGTTATTTATTCTGTTACGATTTCCTGAATTGTACAATTCTAACGTCTTAAATTAATTGTCACTCGTTATTTCTTCTGTTGCGATTTCCTGAATAGTACAATTCTAACGTCTTAAATTGATTGTCACTCGTGATTTATTCCGTTACGATTTCCTGAATAGTACAATTCTAACGTCTTAAATTAATTGTCACTCGTTATTTATTCTGTTACGATTTCCTGAATAGTACAATTCTAACGTCTTAAATTAATTGGCACTCGTTATTCATTCTGTTACGATTTCCTGAATAGTACAATTCTAACGTCTTAAATTAATTGGCACTCGTTATTTATTCTGTTACGATTTCCTGAATAGTACAATTCTAACGTCTTAAATTAATTGACACTCGTTATTTATTCTGTTACGATTTCCTGAATAGTACAATTCTAACGTCTTAAATTAATTGACACTCGTTATTTTTTGTGTTACGATTTCCTGAATAGTACAATTCTAACGTCTTAAATTAATTGGCACTCGTTATTTATTCTGTTACGATTTCCTGAATAGTACAATTCTAACGTCTTAAATTGATTGTCCCTCGTTATTTATTCCGTTACGATTTCCTGAATAGTACAATTCTAACGTCTTAAATTAATTGTCACTCGTTATTTATTCTGTTACGATTTCCTGAATAGTACAATTCTAACGTCTTACATTAATTGGCACTCGTTATTTATTCTGTTACGATTTGCTGAATAGTACAATTCTAACGTCGTAAATTGATTGGCACTCTATATTTATTCTGTTACGATTTCCTGAATAGTTCAATTCTAACCGTCTTAAATTAATTGTCACTCGTTATTTATTCTGTGACGATTTCCTGAATAGTACTATTCTAACGTCTTAAATTAATTGGCACTCGTTATTTATTCTGTTACGATTTCCTGAATAGTACAATTCTAACGTCTTAAATTAATTGGCACTCGTTATTTATTCTGTTGCGATTTCTGAATAGTACAATTCTAACGTCTTAAATTAATTGGCACTCGTTATTTATTCTGTTACGTTTTCCTGAATAGTACAATTCTAACGTCTTAAATTAATTGGCACTCGTTATTTATTCTGTTACGATTTCCTGAATAGTACAATTCTAACGTCTTAAATTAATTGTCACTCGTTATTTATTCTGTTACGATTTCCTGAATAGTACAATTCTAACGTCTTAAATTGATTGTCACTCGTTATTTATTCCGTTACGATTTCCTGAATAGTACAATTCTAACGTCTTAAATTAATTGTCACTCGTTATTTATTCTGTTACGATTTCCTGAATAGTACAATTCTAACGTCTTAAATTAATTGGCACTCGTTATTTATTCTGTTACGATTTCCTGAATAGTACAATTCTAACGTCTTAAATTAATTGGCACTCGTTATTTATTCTGTTACGATTTCCTGAATAGTACAATTTTAACGTCTTAAAGTAATTGTCACTCGTTATTTTTTCTGTTGCGATTTCCTGAATAGTACAATTCTAACGTCTTAAATTGATTGTCACTCGTTATTTATTCCGTTACGATTTCCTGAATAGTACAATTCTAATGTCTTAAATTAATTGGCACTCGTTATTTATTCTGTTGCGATTTCCTGAATAGTACAATTCTAACGTCTTAAATTAATTGGCACTCGTTATTTATTCTGTTGCGATTTCCTGAATAGTGCAATTCTAACGTCTTAAATTCATTGGCACTCGTTATTTATTCTGTTACGATTTGCTGAATAGTACAATTCTAACGTCTTAAATTAATTGTCACTCGTTATTTATTCTGTTACGATTTCCTGAATTGTACAATTCTAACGTCTTAAATTAATTGTCACTCGTTATTTCTTCTGTTGCGATTTCCTGAATAGTACAATACTAACGTCTTAAATTAATTGACACTCGTTATTTATTGTGTTACGATTTCCTGAATAGTACAATTCTAACGTCTTAAATTAATTGGCACTCGTTATTTATTCTGTTACGATTTCCTGAATAGTACAATTGTAACGTCTTAAATTAATTGGCACTCGTTAATTATTCTGTTACGATTTCCTGAATAGTACAATTCTAACGTCTTAAATTAATTGGCACTCGTTATTTATTCTGTTACGATTTCCTGAATAGTACAATTCTAACGTCTTAAATTAATTGTCACTCGTTATTTATTCTGTTACGATTTCCTGAATAGTACAATTCTAACGTCTTAAATTATTTGGCACTCGTTATTTATTCTGTTACGATTTCCTGAATAGTACAATTCTAACGTCTTAAATTAATTGGCACTCGTTATTTATTCTGTTACGATTTCCTGAATAGTACAATTCTAACGTCTTAAATTAATTGGCACTCGTTATTTATTCTGTTACGATTTTCTGAATAGTACAATTCTAACGTCTTAAATTAATTGTCACTCGTTATTTATTCTGTTACGATTTCCTGAATAGTACAATTCTAACGTCTTAAATTAATTGTCACTCGTTATTTATTCTGTTACGATTTCCTGAATAGTACAATTTTAGCGTCTTAAATTAATTGGCACTCGTTATTATTCTGTTGCGATTTCCTGAATAGTACAATTCTAATGTCTTAAATTAATTGGCACTCGTTATTTATTCTGTTGCGATTTCCTGAATATTACAATCCTAATGTCTTAAATTAATTGGCACTCGTTATTTATTCTGTTGCGATTTCCTGAATAGTACAATTCTAACGTCTTAAATTAATTGGCACTCGTTATTTATTCTGTTACGATTTCCTGAATAATACAATTCTAACGTCTTAAATTAATTGGCACTCGTTATTTATTCTGTTACGATTTCCTGAATAGTACAATTCTAACGTCTTAAATTAATTGGCACTCGTTATTTATTCTGTTACGATTTCCTGAATAGTACAATTCTAACGTTTTACATTAATTGGCACTCGTTATTTATTCTGTTACGATTCGCTGAATAGTACAATTCTAACGTCTTAAATTAATTGTCACTCGTTATTTATTCTGTTACGATTTCCTGAATAGTACAATTGTAACAACTTAAATTAATTGTCACTCGTTATTTATTCTGTTACGATTTCCTGAATAGTACAATTCTAACGTCTTAAATTAATTGTCACTCGTTATTTCTTCTGTTGCGATTTCCTGAATAGTACAATTCTAACGTCTTAAATTGATTGTCACTCGTTATTTATTCCGTTACGATTTCCTGAATAGTACAATTCTAACGTCTTAAATTAATTGGCACTCGTTATTTATTCTGTTACGATTTCCTGAATAGTACAATTCTAACGTCTTAAATTAATTGGCACTCGTTATTTATTCTGTTACGATTTCCTGAATAGTACAATTCTAACGTCTTAAATTAATTGGCACTCGTTATTTATTCTGTCACGATTTCCTGAATAGTACTATTCTAACGTCTTAAATTAATTGTCACTCTTTATTTATTCTGTTACGATTTCCTGAATAGTACAATTCTAAAGTCTTAAATTAATTGGCACTCGTTATTTATTCTGTTACGATTTCCTGAATAGTACAATTCTAACGTCTTAAATTAATTGGCACTCCTTATTTATTGTGTTACGATTTCCTGAATAGAACAATTCTAACGTCTTAAATTAATTGGCACTCGTTATTTATTCTCTAACGATTTCCTGAATAGTACAATTGTAACGTCTTAAATTAATTGGCACTCGTTAATTATTCTGTTACGATTTCCTGAGTAGTACAATTCTAACGTCTTAAATTAATTGGCACTCGTTATTTATTCTGTTACGATTTCCTGAATAGTACAATTCTAACGTCTTACATTAATTGTCACTCGTTATTTATTCTGTTACGATTTCCTGAATAGTACAATTCTAACGTCTTACATTAATTGTCACTCGTTATTTATTCTGTTACGATTTCCTGAATAGTACAATTCTAACGTCTTAAATTAATTGGCACTCGTTATTTATTCTGTTACGATTTGCTGAATAGTACAATTCTAACGTCTTAAATTAATTTTCACTCGTTATTTATTCTGTTACGATTTCCTGAATAGTACAATTCTAACGTCTTAAATTAATTGTCACTCGTTATTTATTCTGTTACGATTTCCTGAATAGTACAATTCTAGCGTCTTAAATTAATTGGCTCTCGTTATTTATTCTGTTGCGATTTCCTGAATAGTACAATTCTAATGTCTTAAATTAATTGGCACTCGTTATTTATTCTGTTGCGATTTCCTGAATATTACAATTCTAATGTCTTAAATTAATTGGCACTCATTATTTATTCTGTTGCGATTTCCTGAATAGTACATTTTTAACGTCTTAAATTAATTGGCACTCGTTATTTATTCTGTTACGATTTCCTGAATAATACAATTCTAACGTCTTAAATTAATTGGCACTCGTTATTTATTCTGTTACGATTTCCTGAATAGTACAATTCTAACGTCTTAAATTAATTGGCACTCGTTATTTATTCTGTTACGATTTCCTGAATAGTACAATTCTAACGTCTTAAATTAATTGTCACTCGTTATTTATTCTGTGGCGATTTCCTGAATATTACAATTCTAACGTCTTAAATTGATTGTCACTCGTTATTTATTCCGTTACGATTTCCTGAATAGTACAATTCTAACGTCTTAAATTAATTGTCACTCGTTATTTATTCTGTTACGATTTCCTGAATAGTACAATTCTAACGTCTTAAATTAATTGGCACTCGTTATTTATTCTGTTACGATTTCCTTAATAGTACAATTCTAACGTCTTAAATTAATTGGCACTCGTTATTTATTCTGTTACGATTTCCTGTATAGTACAATTCTAACGTCTTAAATTAATTGGCACTCGTTATTTATTCTATTGCGATTTCCTGAATAGTACAATTCTAATGTCTTAAATTAATTGGCACTCGTTATTTATTCTGTTGCGATTTCCTGAATAGTACAATTCTAATGTCTTAAATTAATTGGCACTCGTTATTTATTCTGTTACGATTCCAGAATATACAATTCTAACGTCTTAAATTAATTGGCACTCGTTATTTATTCTGTTGCGATTTCCTGAATAGTACAATTCTAATGTCTTAAATTAATTGGCACTCGTTATTTATCCTGTTACGATTCCAGAATATACAATTCTAACGTCTTGAATTAATTGGCATTCGTTATTTATTCTGTTACGATTTCCTGAATAGTACAATTCTAGCGTCTTAAATTAATTGGCACTCGTTATTTATTCTGTTGCGATTTCCTGAATAGTACAATTCTAATGTCTTAAATTAATTGGCACTCGTTATTTATTCTGTTGCGATTTCCTGAATAGTACAATTCTAACGTCTTAAGTTAATTGGCACTCGTTATTTATTCTGTTGCGGTTTCCTGAATAGTACAATTCTAATGTCTTAAATTAATTGGCACTCGTTATTTATTCTCTTGCGATTTCCTGAATAGTACAATTCTAACGTCTTAAATTAATTGGCACTCGTTACTTATTCTGTTACGATTTCCTGAATAGTACAATTCTAATGTCTTAAATTAATTGGCACTCGTTATTTATTCTGTTACGATTCCAGAATATACAATTCTAACGTCTTAAATTAATTGGCACTCGGAATTTATTCTGTTACGATTTCCTGAATAGTACAATTCTAACGTCTTAAATTAATTGGCACTCGTTATTTATTCTGTTGCGATTTCCTGAATAGTACAATTCTAATGTCTTAAATTAATTGGCACTCGTTATTTATTCTGTTGCGATTTCCTGAATAGTACAATTCTAATGTCTTAAATTAATTGGCACTCGTTATTTATTCTGTTACGAATCCAGAATATACAATTCTAACGTCTTAAATTAATTGGCACTCGTTATTTATTCTGCTGCGATTTCCTGAATAGTACAATTCTAACGTCTTAAATTAATTGTCACACGTTATTTATTCTGTTGCGATTTCCTGAATAGTACAATTCTAATGTCTTAAATTAATTGGCACTCGTTATTTATTCTGTTACGATTCCAGAATATACAATTCTAACGTCTTAAATTAATAGTCACTCGTTATTTATTCTGTTACGATTTCCTGAATAGTACAATTCTAGCGTCTTAAATTAATTGGCACTCGTTATTTATTCTGTTGCGATTTCCTGAATAGTACCAATTCTAGCGTCTTAAATTAATTGGCACTCGTTATTTATTCTGTTGCGATTTCCTGAATAGTACAATTCTAGCGTATTAAATTAATTGGCACTCGTCATTTATTCTGTTACGATTTCCTGAATATTACAATTCTAGCGTATTAAATTAATTGGCACTCGTTATTTATTCTGTTACGATTTCCTGAATAGTACAATTCTAACGTCTTAAATTAATTGGCACTCGTTATTTATTCTGTTACGATTTCCAGAATAGTAAAATTCTAACGTCTTAAATTAATTTTCACTCGTTATTTATTCTGTTACGATTTCCTGAATATACAATTCTAACGTCTTAAATCAATTGGCACTCGTTATTTATTCTGTTGCGATTTCCTGAATAGTACAATTCTAATGTCTTAAATTAATTGGCACTCGTTATTTATTCTGTTGCGATTTGCTGAATAGTACAAGTCTAGCGTCTTAAATTAATTGGCACTCGTTATTTATTCTGTTGCGGTTTCCTGAATAGTACAATTCTATTGTCTTAAATTAATTGGCACTCGTTATTTATTCTGTTGCGATGTCCTGAATAGTACAATTCTAATGTCTTAAATTAATTGGCACTCGTTATTTATTCTGTTGCGATTTCCTGAATAGTACAATTCTAATGTCTTAAATTAATTGGCACTCGTTATTTATTCTGTTACGATTTCCTGAATAGTACAATTCTAGCGTCTTAAATTAATTGGCACTCGTTAGTTATACTGTTACGATTTCCTGAATAGTACAATTCTAACGTCTTAAATTAATTGGCACTCGTTATTTATTCTGTTACGATTTCCAGAATAGTAAATTCTAACGTCTTAAATTAATTTTCACTCGTTATTTATTCTGTTACGATTTCCTGAATATACAATTCTAACGTCTTAAATCAATTGGCACTCGTTATTTATTCTGTTGCGATTTCCTGAATAGTACAATTCTAATTTCTTAAATTAATTGGCACTCGTTATTTATTCTGTTGCGATTTCCTGAATAGTACAATTCTAGCGTCTTAAATTAATTGGCACTCGTTATTTATTCTGTTGCGATTTCCTGAATAGTACAATTCTAATGTCTTTTATTAATTGGCACTCGTTATTTATTCTGTTGCGATTTCCTGAATAGTACAATTCTAATGTCTTAAATTAATTTTCACTCGTTCTTTATTCTGTTGCGATTTCCTGAATAGTACAATTCTAATGTCTTAAATTAATTGGCACTCGTTATTTATTCTGTTGCGATTTCCTGAATAGTACAATTCTAGCGTCTTAAATTAATTGGCACTCGTTATTTATTCTGTTGCGATTTCCTGAATAGTACAATTCTAATGTCTTAAATTAATTGGCACTCGTTATTTATTCTGTTGCGATTTCCTGAATAGTACAATTCTAATGTCTTAAATTAATTGGCACTCGTTATTTATTCTGTTGCGTTTTCCTGAATAGTACAATTCTAGCGTCTTAAATTAATTGGCACTCGTTATTTATTCTGTTGCGATTTCCTGAATAGTACAATTCTAATGTCTTAAATTAATTGGCACTAGTTATTTATTCTGTTACGATTTCCTGAATAGTACAATTCTAGCGTCTTAAATTAATTGGCACTCGTTATTTATTCTGTTACGATTTCCTGAATAGTACAATTCTAACGTCTTAAATTAATTGACACACGTTATTTATTCTGTTACGATTTCCAGAATAGTAAAATTCTAACGTCTTAAATTAATTTTCACTCGTTATTTATTCTGTTACGATTTCCTGAATATACAATTCTAACGTCTTAAATCAATTGGCACTCGTTATTTATTCTGTTGCGATTTCCTGAATAGTACAATTCTAATGTCTTAAATTAATTGGCACTCGTTGTTTATTCTGTTGCGATTTCCTGAATAGTACAATTCTAACGTCTTAAATTAATTGGCACTCGTTATTTATTCTGTTGCGATTTCCTGAATAGTACAAATCTAACGTCTTAAATTAATTGGCACTCGTTATTTATTCTGTTGCAATTTCCTGAATAGTACAATTCTAATGTCTTAAATTAATTGGCACTCGTTATTTATTCTGTTGCGATTTCCTGAATAGTACAATTCTAATGTCTTAAATTAATTGGCACTCGTTATTTATTCTGTTGCGATTTCCTGAATAGTACAATTCCAGCGTCTTAAATTAATTGGCACTCGTTATTTATTCTGTTGCGATTTCCTGAATAGTACAATTCTAATGTTTTAAATTAATTGGCACTCGTTATTTATTCTGTTACGATTTCCTGAATAGTACAATTTCTAGCGTATTAAATTAATTGGCACTCGTTATTTATTCTGTTACGATTTCCTGAATAGTACAATTCTAATGTCTTAAATTAATTGGCACTCCTTATTTATTCTGTTACGATTTCCAGAATAGTAAAATTCTAACGTCTTAAATTAATTTTCACTCGTTATTTATTCTGTTACGATTTCCTGAATAGTACAATTCTAACGTCTTAAATTAATTTTCATTCGTTATTTATTCTGTTACGATTTCCTGAATAGTACAATTCTAACGTCTTAAATTAATTGTCACTCGTTATTTATACTGTTACGATTTCCTGAATAGTACAATTCTAACGTCTTAAATTAATTGGCACTCGTTATTTATTCTGTTACAATTTCCTGAATAGTACAATTCTAACGTCTTTAATTAATTGTCACTCGTTATTTATTCTGTTACGATTTCCTGAATAGTACAATTCTAACGTCTTAAATTAATTGGCACTCGTTATTTATTCTGTAACGATTTCCTGAATAGTACAATTCTAACGTCTTAAATTAACTGGCACTCGTTATTTATTCTGTTAAGATTTCCTGAATAGTACAATTCTAACGTCTTAAATTAATTGGCACTCGTTATTTATTCTGTTACGATTTCCTGAATAGTACAATTCTGACGTCTTAAATTAATTGGCACTCGTTATTTATTCTGTTGCGATTTCCTGAATAGTACAATTGTAATTTCTTAAATTAATTGGCACTCGTTATTTATTCTGTTACGATTTCCTGAATAGTACAATTCTAGCGTCTTAAATTAATTGGCACTCGTTATTTATACTGTTACGATTTGCTGAATAGTACAATTCTAACGTCTTAAATTAATTGGCACTCGTTATTTATTCTGTTACGATTTCCAGAATAGTAAAATTCTAACGTCTTAAATTAATTTTCACTCGTTATTTATTCTGTTACGATTTCCTGAATATACAATTCTAACGTCTTAAATCAATTGGCACTCGTTATTTATTCTGTTGCGATTTCCTGAATAGTACAATTCTAATTTCTTAAATTAATTGGCACTCGTTATTTATTCTGTTGCGATTTCCTGAATAGTACAATTCTAGCGTCTTAAATTAATTGGCACTCGTTATTTATTCTGTTGCGATTTCCTGAATAGTATAATTCTAATGTCTTTTATTAATTGGCACTCGTTATTTATTCTGTTGCGATTTCCTGAATAGTACAATTCTAATGTCTTAAATTAATTTTCACTCGTTATTTATTCTGTTGCGATTTCCTGAATAGTACAATTCTAATATCTTAAATTAATTGGCACTCGTTATTTATTCTGTTGCGATTTCCTGAATAGTACAATTCTAATGTCTTAAATTAATTGGCACTCGTTATTTATTCTGTTGCGATTTCCTGAATAGTACAATTCTAGCGTCTTAAATTAATTGGCACTCGTTATTTATTCTGTTGCGATTTCCTGAATAGTACAATTCTAATGTCTTAAATTAATTGGCACTCGTTATTTATTCTGTTGCGATTTCCTGAATAGTACAATTCTAATGTCTTAAATTAATTGGCACTCGTTATTTATTCTGTTGCGTTTTCCTGAATAGTACAATTCTAGCGTCTTAAATTAATTGGCACTCGTTATTTATTCTGTTGCGATTTCCTGAATAGTACAATTCTAATGTCTTAAATTAATTGGCACTCGTTATTTATTCTGTTACGATTTCCTGAATAGTACAATTCTAGCGTCTTAAATTAATTGGCACTCGTTATTTATTCTGTTACGATTTCCTGAATAGTACAATTCTAACGTCTTAAATTAATTGACACTCGTTATTTATTCTGTTACGATTTCCAGAATAGTAATATTCTAACGTCTTAAATTAATTTTCACTCGTTATTTATTCTGTTACGATTTCCTGAATATACAATTCTAACGTCTTAAATCAATTGGCACTCGTTATTTATTCTGTTGGGATTTCCTGAATAGTACAATTCTAATGTCTTAAATTAATTGGCACTCGTAATTTATTCTGTTGCGATTTCCTGAATAGTACAATTCTAACGTCTTAAATTAATTGGCACTCGTTATTTATTCTGTTGCGATTTCCTGAATAGTACAATTCTAACGTCTTAAATTAATTGGCACTCGTTATTTATTCTGTTGCGATTTCCTGAATAGTACAATTCTAATGTCTTAAATTAATTGGCACTCGTTATTTATTCTGTTGCGATTTCCTGAATAATACAATTCTAATGTCTTAAATTAATTGGCACTCGTTATTTATTCTGTTGCGATTTCCTGAATAGTACAATTCCAGCGTCTTAAATTAATTGGCACTCGTTATTTATTCTGTTGCGATTTCCTGAATAGTACAATTCTAATGTCTTAAATTAATTGGCACTCGTTATTTATTCTGTTACGATTTCCTGAATAGTACAATTCTAGCGTATTAAATTAATTGGCACTCGTTAGTTATTCTGTTACGATTTCCTGAATAGTACAATTCTAATGTCTTAAATTAATTGGCACTCCTTATTTATTCTGTTACGATTTCCAGAATAGTAAAATTCTAACGTCCTAAATTAATTTTCACTCGTTATTTATTCTGTTACGATTTCCTGAATAGTACAATTCTAACGTCTTAAATTAATTTTCATTCGTTATTTATTCTGTTACGATTTCCTGAATAGTACAATTCTAACGTCTTAAATTAATTGTCACTCGTTATTTATACTGTTACGATTTCCTGAATAGTACAATTCTAACGTCTTAAATTAATTGGCACTCGTTATTTATTCTGTTACGATTTCCTGAATAGTACAATTCTAACGTCTTAAATTAATTGGCACTCTTATTTATTTCTGTTACGATTTCCTGAATTAGTACAACTAACGTCTTAAATTTAATTGGCCACTCATTATTTACTGATTTCCTGAATAGTACAATTCTAACATCTTAAATTAATTGGCACTCGTTATTTATTCTGTTACGATTTACTGAATAGTACAATTCTAACGTCTTAAATTAATTGGCACTCGTTATTTATTCTGTTACGATGTCCTGAATAGTACAATTCTAACGTTTTAAATTAATTGTCGCTCGTTATTTATTCTGTTACGATTTCCTGAATAGTACAATTCTAACGTCTTAAATTAATTGGCACTCGTTATTTATTCTGTTACGATTTACTGAATAGTACAATTGTAACGTCTTAAATTAATTGGCACTCGTTATTTCTTCTGTTACGATTTCCTGAATAGTACAATTCTAACGTCTTAAATTAATTGTCACTCGTTATTTATTGTTACGATTCCTGAATAGTACAATTCTAACGTCTTAAATTAATTGGCACTCGTTATTTATTCTGTTACGATTTACTGAATAGTACAATTCTAACGTCTTAAATTAATTGGCACTCGTTCTCTGATCTCATATGATTCCCTAAATAATACAAATTTAATGTCTTTAAATTAATGGACAGTCGTTATCTATCTTCTTTATTTTCTGAATACTACACCCATAACTATTTAATATTAATTGGCACTCGTTCTATATCCTCCTATGATTTTCTGAATAGTACAGTTTTAACCTCTTTAAATTAATAAGCACTCGTTTTCTATTCTCATGTGATTCAATGAATTCTAAACTTTTAACCTCTTTAATTTAATCATGATTCATTCTCTATCCTCATATGATTTCCCGAATATAACAAACTTAACTTCTTAAAATAATGGGTACTCGTTATCAATCCTCCTATGATTCTTTGAATACTGAATTTTTGACTTCTTTAAATTAATGTGAATTTGATCTCTATCCTTCAATGAATTCATGAATGCTACAATGTTGACTGCGTTAAATTAATGGACACTCGTTATCACTCTTCCTACAATTCACTGAATACTAAAATCATGGTCTCTTTAAATTGACGGGCACTTGTTATTTATCCACTTACTTTTCCTGAATGCTACAATCATAACCACTTAAACTTAATGGGCCTACGTTTTTTGTCCTCTAATTATTTTTCAATACTACACTTTTAACCTCTTTAAATTAATGTGTACTTGTTTATCTATCCTCTTATCTATCTTAACCTCTTTATATTAATGAGCACTGGTTATTTGTCTTCCTATGATCCACTGAATACTACAATCTTAATCTCTTTAAATTAATGAACATTTTTTCTCTTCCAATTTAATGAGACACTGAATACTATACTCTTAAACAAGGTAAATTAATAGCCATTCGTTTTCTATCCTTTTATGGTTTCCTGAATGTTAAAATCTTAACCTCTTTAAATTAATGGGCGTGCGTTATATTTTTCTCTATGATTCACTAAATACTATAATCTTAACCTCTTTACATTAACGCACACTCATTATATATCCTACTATTATTCACTGAATACTTCAATCTTAACCTCTTTAAATTTATAACCGCTCGTTATTTGTCCTACGTTTCACAGAATACTATACTCTTAATCTCTTTAAATTAATGGGCATTCGTTCTCTATCCTCCTATGATTCTCTGAATACTATATTCGTAATTTTTTTTAAACAATATTTTTCGTTATTTTCCTCATGTGATTCACTGAATACTACAATAGTAATCTCATTAAATTAATGGACACTTGTTATATTTCCTCCTATGATTCATTGAATACTACAAATTTAACCTCTTCAAATTAATGGTAACTCGTTAGATATCATCCTATGATTTACTGATTACTACAATCTTAACCTTTTTAAATGACAGGCATCTGTTATTTGTCCACCTGTGTTTCATTGAATACTACAATCTTAACCTCATCAAATTAATGGTAACTCGTTATCTATCCTCCTATGATTCACTGAATACTACAATCCTAACACATTGAGTAAATTGTCACATGTTATCTAAATTCATATGCTTTCCTGAATAATACATTTTTACGTTTTTTAAATGAATAGGCACTCCTTAGAAATCATCTCATGTTTCCCTGAACACTACAATTTTTACTTCGTCAAGTCAATGGTAACTTGTTATCTATTTTCCTCATCCGCAGTGTCTTCACCTTTTGTTGACATCTTTTTCTTTTTATCACACACATCATTCATCAAAACCATTTTAAAATTTCCATCTACATTGAGTGTCTCTCGACTCTTGTATTGTGTGAAAATGTCAATTACCAATAGCTTGTGTGATCAGCAAGTAAACCACTGAGCTACAACCATAGAGGTAAATTTGAAATAGGAGTCCCGCTTACCCGATGAGCAATAGCTGTTTCTCTTATCCGATGAACTCGGAGGCCAAATTTTCATTGTACAAATACATTGAAAATATGGAAAATTAATTTCATTGCGAACTATGGCCTGTCAATCGATTGATCTTCTGTGTTCATTTCTATACTTTTTTGACGATCTAAAATCGGTAAAGGGAAACACATTTAATCTCTAAAGCACTAAAATTAATCAATATTTATGGTCATGGTAAATTTCCTTCAACCATCTGATTAAAGAGATTTTTTACTTGAGATTATTATTATTGACACATTTATGCAACATTATTTTTGCAACAATTAAATTGTGATTTTATATCAATTTAAAAGCAACAGTAAATAAATACCAATTGAGTATGAATCTACCTCTTATCGTTCTAGTGATGGCTTAAATAATAGGGAACACTTAATTATTCAACGTTAAAAAATAACTGAATTCAGGACCGTATGTTCTAAAACGCATACTATTAAGGATCGGAAATCTCGTAGGGGTTACAATGGCTGTGGTCTCAGATTGTGATCATCCTTGTGTATATAACGGTACAAATTGATTATGAGCAACTGGTTTGTTTGAAAAACACACGGGAAAAGAAAATACTTTTTCTGCTCTAGAGAGGACTTTCCGCATAGCACCAACTGTACTCGTGTGGAAATTGTTCAACCAATAAAATGTTCGAGAGTAACAGAAAGTAGAGCATTAATAAAATAAGTTTTTGTAAGGGCGTACAGTGGGTGGGGAGCAAAATGTGTATACTATGAGGATAAACTAGATAGATAGCTTTTAATTTTAGACTTGATAGGCCGCAATTTAAACAACCTAAGGTACGCAGATGATACAGTGCTGATAGCAGACACAGAAAAGAAACTACAAGATCTACAGAAGGTAGCAGAAGAAAGTAACAAGAAAGGACTAGAAATAAACTGCACAAAAACAGAATGTATGGTCATCAGTAAAAAGAGCAGCCCAAAATGCCAAATACAGGTTGGGGATACCAGAATCAAGCAGGTACAAAAATTTAAATACCTGGGAAGCGTTATAACAGAAGACGGAAAGTGCGAATTGGCATGGCAAAGGAAGCATTCCAGAAGTTGAGTAAATTATTAAGAAACAGGACAATTTCGCTAGGAAACTAGGAAGAGAGTACTTGATTGCTATGTGCTGTCCGTCCTTCAATATGGCAGTGAATACTGGACAATACCATCAAGGATGAAGGAAAAACTTCAGGCAACTGAAATGTGGTTCTACAGAAGGATGCTGCGAATATCATGGATCGAGCATGTGAGCAATGATCAGATCTTGGAAATGATGGAAACAAAAAGGAGATTAATACTGAGCATCAGAAAGAGACAGCTGAAGTTCCTGGGACACGCAATGAGGAAGAAGGACTTGAAGAATTTGATACTAACAGGCCAGATAGAGGGAAAAAGAGACAGGAGAAAGCAATGGATAACATATTTGAAGGACCTAATCAGGTGGATGACGGAACGATGATTGCATAGTGTAACAGGAGAAGGCGGGCTCAGAGCCACCAGGGATAGGAAAACGTGGAAAGCCATGATAGCCTACGTCCTGAAGGGACTGGGCACATAGAAGAAGAAGAAGAAGTTATAATTGGTGTGATCGAGGAAGTAACCTTCTGTGAATCCTGTCCAACGATAAAGTAGTTCTGCGGAAAAAGTGGATATTTCTCTTTGGCAAGTGAATACAAGGAAACAGGTTAGATATTTCTATGTGCACGTGACATGTAGTATCCTAGTTCTGAATGTCTAAACTGGTGGAACTAAAGAATGTAACTGGTAGAGCATTTGCCATGGAAATAGCGATGTAGATGCGATAGGTTTGTGACATTTGGTCAGTAAAAAATAATCCATCTTTCTTAAGGATATACACATTTGAACTCTATGAAAACTGAAAAATGAAGACTAAGTAACTCCAGCCAAGATAATGCAGCAGTACCCTAAACTTATCGTCTAATATTGTGTCGATTAGTAAAAACAATTAATTATTATTTCAACATAGATGCTTATTTAATGTTTATTTTTTATGATTTACTGTTCATATTTTATTTGTATAATGCTTAATTTGCATGCAACTTATTAGTCACTCAGTGAAGAGCCATACGTAACACAGGCTTAGGTGATCATGTCTTAAAAGAGACATGACAGACTAGGCAGAATATTTTCCCGCAAGTGGTTGTCATTACGTTGTGCTTTAAACTGGTTGCCAACTAAGGCAATAGAACTCAAATTGTTCTCTTATTCAACTGGAAGTGAAAGAAATGGATTCATTTCCCAAAGGTATTTGCCCGTAAGTGAATGCAGCTCGTCATTGTTTTTAATTTAGAGGTGGAGTATGATATTTCTTATTAATCGAGGAACATACAAGACACATAGTGATGTACAAGTTTTACATTTGTGATTTTCTATCTCTCTCTCTCTCTCTCTCTCTCTCTATATATATATATATATATATATATATATATATCGGGTTAGGGATAGAGCGTTGATAGATTTAGCGCAAAGAACTTGACACTTTAACTGAGTAGGTTCCTGCCGACTTCAAAGTTTTGAAACAAAAAAACCCTGCCTCGGCGAGAGGACCATAATGGTGTCTTCATGTAATTTCGAAGTTGGCATGAACCTACTCAGTTAAATTGACAAATTACTTGCACTGAAACTCTCTCTCTCTCTCTCTCTCTCTCTCTCTCTCCCTATATATATATATATATATATATATATTCGTTATCCATATACAAGCATTTTTTGCTGTTTAACAGTTCATCAGTGTGGCTAGATATCCATTTGCTTATGGCCAGGATCGAAACTCCACCGATTCTGTGTCTGTCGGAGTCGCTAACCCCTAAGCCATAGGCATATGGAATCAGAGAAGGGAAATTTTAGCGTGTTGTATACAAGCGATGTATACACACGCCTGTCACCGAAATAACTCAATTCACTGATGAAGAGTAATGCATAAATTGCGGAAGTGGTAACTGTTTTTTTATTTTCCTCTCTAGAGAGCTCAATCTAATGAGAGCATAATATATTTGCTATCCTCATACAAGTCTGTTTCGCTGTATCAGAGCTCATCAGTGTGGCTATACATCCACTTGGCCGGGATTGTAAATCGCCTGAAGACACCGGAGGGTAGAAACCGTTGTTACAAATTAAAAAAATATTCAAACGTTCTAATAAATAGATGTATTGAACACTTTTTAATAAACTGTGTACTGGTCTAATTGAATTATGACTAAAAACTAAATAATTATATAGTCAACCACAGACAGTCTTTATCACAGCTCATCAGCACGTTTACACATCAGATTTCTTCCATCCAGGATTGAAACCAGACTGATTTAACATCATTGGTGCTAGGTGGAGAAAGTCAGATTTTAGCGTGTTATATACGCAATTTAAACCTACGTATATCTCGCAGTATGTCAATACCCTAGGTGTTTACTAAGGTCACTATTGTCTCATATTATTTGGCTTCAGCTCAATAGAGATACAAAATGATATGCAAAACTGGTTAGCAAAAGACAACACGCCGTGATATACATTTTATCACTAGTCAGACCTGTCTATCAAATTACAGTCTTCAGCTTCTTCTATTTTATCTGATTCATACACTATTTAGCCCACAAACGCCGCAAACACACATGCACACTAAATATGTGTATCTGTCTCCCTGTTTGTGTGTCTGAATGTATAGGTCTCAGTCACTCTCTCTTTCTCTCTCTCTCTCTCTCTCTCTCTCTATATATATATATATATATATATATATATATATATATATATAAAAGGTAAAATCTAAAAATAGACTTTATATGCTTCCGAAATTTTTTGTGACGTAAATTTCTCAAATCTTAACAGTCATTTTTTATTTTTTTCTTATTTTATCTCTTTTTTATTTTATTTTTATTTTCATTTTGGAATGTGTACTGTTTCTGATGAGATGTGAAATCTCTCTTAGGGATTTCATGTTGAAATGATCATTCAACAATTTTGAATATTGAAAATTTATTTTATTTTATTTTATATATATATATATATATATATATATATATATATATATATATATTGTTTTTATCTGTGTATTTAAGATATAAGAACTGTGAATTTATGTATGTGCATTGTGGTGCAGTTGGTATCGGCGCAGATCAAGAAATTGGTGAGCCGTGTTCGAATTCTAGTCGAATTCGTTGCATTTACTTACGCGTAAATATACCTGAAAAAAGTATTCATCCGTCTCTTCCTTTCAGCTCTGGTTTGAACAACACGATAGATTGGGTTGGCAACCAGTCTACCGCAAAAAGTAATGGCAACCTACTGCCGGAAAATCTTCTTCCCAAACAGTCTTATCTTTCAAGACATGATCGCCTAAATGTTTATCATGTATGGCACTTAACTGAATGATTTAGGATTGGGTATTTCATTATAATATCACGATAGTTATGAATCTGAGTTTTCTATGACATAACTATCATTCATGGGAAGGTCTTTGCTCTTTGAGATAGAAGAAAGATATTTAAACTAATATATATATATATATATATATATATATATATATATATATATATATATATATATATATAATTTAGCTAGGGAAGATCAACCGATTATGCTACCATGATTTCGACCTTATTTTCGATTTCGTCAGGCGTTTTGTTTCATTTTCCTTCAAAGATGTATTGTGCTCTTTTTAATATAACTGCTTACTAGTTTAAGTGTGTGTATATATATATATATATATATATATATATATAGATGTGTGTGTGTGTGTGTGTGTGTGTGTGTGTGTGTGTGTGTGTGTGTGGAGAGAGGGAAAATTACAATGTTTTTGTTGTGTACTTTTTAGAAGGAAGGAAGGTCGAAAGTAGTAAAGCAAGCAAAATGAAGTCTAAAATGAAAGAAACAAGAAAGACAGAAACAAAATGAAAAAAATAACGATAAGAAGGAACGACAAAATAAAAAATTCAAGTGAAAAGTAGATAAAAAAGAAAGAGAGATGGAAAAGAGGGGAAGAAAGAAAAAAAAGAAGAAAGGATGAATAAAACACTGATAAAAAGAAGCTAATAAGCCAAAATTGAGAAGAAGGAAAACGAGACAGAGAAAGGAAAGAGGAAGAGATATAAGAGAACGAAAAAAGTACGAATATAGAAAAGCAAGTAAAACAAAAAAAAAAAACAAAAGAGATAAATAACAGAAGAAAAGAAAGAAAAGAATGTGGAAAGAACAAACGTAGAAAAACACGTAAAAAGAAGACAAAAACCAAGGAAAGCGGGAAAGAAAGAAAAGAAGGAAGGAATGACGAAATAGGGAAACAATTAAAACGAAGCCATAAAACGAAAGGAAAAAGAAAGAGCAAAAGAACAGTAAGAAAAAAATGAAAGGAAGGAAAGAAGGAAGATTGTAAATAAAAGAAACACGTAAAAAAAAGCAAAGAAACCCTTTCAAAAAAAAAAAAAAGAAAAAGAAAAATAAAGAAAAAAAAACGGAATAACGAAAGTAGGTTAATAAGTAAACAAAAGCCATGAACAAGAGTAAAAGGAAAAACGCAAGAACGGAACGAGAATAAACGAAGAATAAAAACAGACGTCAGTAAGAAAAGAAGTAAAAATAAGCCAAGATGCCAAAAGAAAGAAAGAAAGAAAGAAATACATAACGAAACTAGGAAAACAAATAAAAAGAAGAGAACAAGATAAAGAATAGAAATAAGGAAGAAAGAGAGATATGAAAGAGGAAAAAAATAAAAGAAATAAAAGAAAGAACGAAAGAAAGAAAAAGTAAGAAAACATGTTAAAAGAAATCAAGAAGTGAAGAAAGAAAAAAGAAGGAAAAGTAAAAGAAGGAAGGAAAGGCAAATATTGGAAAACAAATAAAAAGAAGCAAAGAAGCCAAATACAAGAAAGAAAAAAGAAAGAGAAAGTGAAAAAGAGAAAGAAAAAAGACGGAAGTAAGGTTGAAAGTAGGAAAGCAAGAAAAAAGAAGCCAATAATTAAGAAACAGAAAGAAAAGAAAGAAAGAAAGAAAAGAACGGAGAAAGGACGAATACAGGAAAACGTGTAAAAAGAAGCCATTATGCAAAAATTATCAGAAAGAAAATTGAGCGAGATAGGAAAGAGGGAATGAAAAAGAGATGGATGGTAGGATCACGCTAACCTGCTCCCATTCTATCAAACACTCTTCCCATCTGCCCAACCCTCATCCTCGGTATCCTTACTCATCTGTCACCTTCCTCCTGACATTCCCTATGTCTAACCACTCCTTCTCTTTACCTTCCCCTATATAGCCCCATGCGCAATAGTGGCAGTGGAATGCCTTGCTTGCGGTGAGATGATTAAAAAAAAGATCTAGGAAAATAAACCAAAATATCAGCCAAAATTAAAAGAAAAAACAAAGACAAAAGAAAGAATTGAAGAAGAAAAGAAAGAAGAAATATGAAATTATGAAAACATGTAAAAAGAAGTAAAAATATAAGAAAAAAGAAAGATAAAGGAACTACGGAAACAAAGAAAAGAATGAAGATAGGACGAAAATAAGAGAACGTATTGAGAAACCAAAAAAGACGAAAGAAAAAGAAAGACGGAGAAAAAAAGAAGGAAAGAAGTTAAGAAGAACGAATGTAGGATACAAGTAAAAAAAGAATCCAATAAAAAAAAATACGTGCCAAAAACAATGAAAGGTCAGATCATGAATGAATTAAATTTTATCCAGAGAATAGCTCCACTATCGAAAAAAATTACCATCTTTCCCATATATATATATGTATTTGTATATAGAATGATGAATATAGCAAATCAGAAATAGAATAAAAAAGAAGCGAAATAAGACAAATGTTTCTGTTAAAACGATTCGGTTTATTTCTTTTATCACTCACGAGAGGGCGTTATCTTTGTCAGCTGATGACGTCACTGACACCCGTCTCACTGATCTGATCTAAGAATTGCCAAAATATGAGAATTACTTTTCGTCCTGCGCATGCTCTTTGGTTGATTTCTGACTTTATGGGCTGCCTTCTTGAGAGGATTGTCGTTAGCAACACCGTTAATGTTTCTTCTGCATTGAACGTAGAATTATAAATGTGTGTGTGTACTTCAGTGTGTAGGACTGTGCCCCTGTATGTTTAGATTTGTTTAGCTATGTATGTAAAAGAATCAAGAAAAGTGTTTATAACTCGATGGCTGTAGAAATGCAAAAGAAAATGTTCCAGGTTATTTGGATGTAGTTATGATCGTCTTAAAAATATGTTCATTCACATATAGGGTGATTCTACAATGAGGAGCATTCTAAATTAATAAAACCACCACTCAAATACTTCCAAGGGCAGCAGTAACACAACTGATAATTACATGTAACGAAAAGAGAATATAATGAAATAATGAAGCTTCTAATTTTCACATATAGGTTGATTCTACAATGAGGAGCATTCTAAATGAATAAAACCACCACTCAAATACTTCCAAGGGCAGCAGTAACACAACTGATAATTACATGTAACGAAAAGAGAATATAATGAAATAATGAAGCTTCTAATTTTCACATATAGGTTGATTCTACAATGAGGAGCATTCTAAATTAATAAAACCACCACTCAAATACTTCCAAGGGCAGCAGTAACACAACTGATAATTACATGTAACGAAAAGAGAGTATAATGAAATAATGAAGCTTCTAATTTTCACATATAGGTTGATTCTACAATGAGGAGCATTCTAAATTAATAAAACCACCACTCAAATACTTCCAAGGGCAGCAGTAACACAACTGATAATTACATGTAACGAAAAGAGAATATAATGAAATAATGAAGCTTCTAATTTTCACATATAGGTTGATTCTACAATGAGGAGCATTCTAAATTAATAAAACCACCACTCAAATACTTCCAAGGGCAGCAGTAACACAACTGATAATTACATGTAACGAAAAGAGAGTATAATGAAATAATGAAGCTTCTAATTTTCACATATAGGTTGATTCTACAATGAGGAGCATTCTAAATTAATAAAACCACCACTCAAATACTTCCAAGGGCAGCAGTAACACAACTGATAATTACATGTAACGAAAAGAGAATATAATGAAATAATGAAGCTTCTAATTTTCACATATAGGTTGATTCTACAATGAGGAGCATTCTAAATTAATAAAACCACCACTCAAATACTTCCAAGGGCAGCAGTAACACAACTGATAATTACATGTAACGAAAAGAGAGTATAATGAAATAATGAAGCTTCTAATTTTCACATATAGGTTGATTCTACAATGAGGAGCATTCTAAATTAATAAAACCACCACTCAAATACTTCCAAGGGCAGCAGTAACACAACTGATAATTACATGTAACGAAAAGAGAATATAATGAAATAATGAAGCTTCTAATTTTCACATATAGGTTGATTCTACAATGAGGAGCATTCTAAATTAATAAAACCACCACTCAAATACTTCCAAGGGCAGCAGTAACACAACTGATAATTACATGTAACGAAAAGAGAGTATAATGAAATAATGAAGCTTCTAATTTTCACATATAGGTTGATTCTACAATGAGGAGCATTCTAAATTAATAAAACCACCACTCAAATACTTCCAAGGGCAGCAGTAACACAACTGATAATTACATGTAACGAAAAGAGAATATAATGAAATAATGAAGCTTCTAATTTTCCACACTACCAAAGGGAAAGAGGATTGGAAGGAATCTCCCATCAATAATATAATCATCATTATATTTATTCAGTTAGCACATCTTGTGTCGGTTGTCAACACTCCCCTTCAATCTCCCAGTTGCGGTTCATGGTGACATTCATATCAGAATACTGCAGTGGCTTGCCAGTTAGTTTTACACAGGGGTTGTTTACGTTACGTCGTCCCTCCTCTCAAAAGTTAAACGTGCAAATCCTAAAAGGTTTGAATTCGGAGTTTTCTTTCTCCTAGACTGGTGGACAACCAATGCTAAATGACCCAATCTGCTGTGCTATTTTCAGTATTTTTTGACAAAAATTTCTTATTCGTATAAATTAATAGCATGATTATTTCACCTTAAAAGCATTTTCTTTGCAATTCTACAACATTATTTCTATATTGTACAGACAATATTTATTGCATTACAAAAGAATGATTTCTGTTTTGGTTCTACGAATTCTTCATTAATTTGGCATTTTTCGAGTCACTGCTCAAGGTGCATTGTATAGAGCGAAATAAGTAGGACTCTGATTGTGACTGGTTGGAATAAAAGATAATTATGGAAGAACGTCATTTTTTTAATTAAGCGCTACATTTGCAAAATAGGTTAAGCATTTACGAGCATTTAAAACACCATTCAATTTGCTTGTCCTGAAGTTATTTGCTAATATCCAAGAGCTTCGAGTAGCGTAAGGGTTGTTCAGGTTTATTGTTTTTATAATCGTTTCTCCCCAAGCAAGGCAGAAACGCCACTGATAAGCAGGAGTTATAGCGAGAGAAGACAAAACATAGAAAAAGATACAGGGAATAGCGAAGAAAGAATAAAAGAAAGAGAAGAATCAAGGACATAGAAGGTGGCAATTGACTTTGCAGTTAATCTTCTAGAGAGTGTAGCTACCAGGAAATAAGTATATGGAAAAGAGTTCCACGGGTGGGAGGTGCGAGAAAAGAAACTGAGGGAGTAGAAGTGGCGGTTACATTTGACTATTTTGACGGGAAAAGGTTGGGACCTAGTTGCCAATCTAGTAGCACGAGTAAATTAATGTAGTCTTGGCACCAGGGTTTAAAAGCTCGTTATAGAAGAAACCGTGAAAATATTTGTGGAAAAGGCAGAGGGAAGCTAACTTACATCAGTGACAAAGTGACTGGAGTCCAGCTGATAAATTTGGATTGAATACGTGGCATTTTTTTTTTTTTGATTTTGTCGAAAACCCCGTGATGAATAGCAGGACCACCAGATATGGCAGCAGATTTCACTAGGAAGGAAGAATTCTCTCTCAATACAATGCTACCATACACAGCTAACTTTTTCTAGTGAAATCCAGTTTAAGTTGTGATACTGGACTCTATCTTCTTCTTCTTCTTCTATGTGCCCTGTCCCTTCAGGACGTAGGCGATCATGGATCTCCACGTCTCCCTATCCCTTGTGGCTCTTAGTATGTTTGCTCCTGTTGCTCCTGGCAACCCCCGTTCCGTCATCCACCTGATCAGACCCTGCAAATATGTTATCCGCTGCCTTCCTCTGTCTCTCCTTCCTTCTATCTGACCAGTCAGTATCAGGTTCTCCAGGCTCTCCTTCCTCATTGCATGTCCCAGGAACTTCAGTTGTCTCTTCCTGATACTCAGCATCAATTTCCTTTTTGTTGCCATTCTTTCTAACACTTCGTCGTTGCTTGTGTGCTCAGTCCACGATATCCGTAGCATCCTTCTGTAGAACCACATTTCGGCCGCTTCCAGTTTTGTCCTCATTTTCGATGATATTGTCCAGCATTCACAGCCGTATTGAAGAACTGACATCACGTAGCAGTCTAGCACTCTTTTCTTCGTTTCTATTGCGATCTTCCTGTGTGTTAGTATTTTGCTCATCTTCTGGAACGCGTCCTTTGCCATGCCAATTCGCCTTCGGATGTCCGTGTCGCACTTTCCATCTCCTGTTAGAACACTTCCTAGGTACTTAAATTCTTTGACTTGTTTGATTCTGTTATCCCCCACCTGTATTTGGCATTTTGGGTTGTATCTTTTGCTGATGACCATGCACTCAGTTTTCTTAAAGTTTATTTGTAGTCCCTTCTTGTCACTCTCCACTGCTACTTTCTGTATGAGATCTTGCAGTTTCCTTTCCGTGTCCGCAATCAGTACTGTATCGTCCGCGTATCTTATGTTGTTCAGGTTGTGGCCTCCAATAACAAATCCTGGTGTGTCATCTAGGGTCCTCAAAATATTCTCTCTGTATAGGTTGAACAAATCCGGTGAAAAGACACATCCTTGTCTTACGCCTTTTTCTATCTTTGTGTATCTACTGAGGTCGTTACCTGTCCGTATGCAGGCCGTTTGCTGCCAGTAGAGATTCTTGATTATTCTTATATCTTTGCCGAAAATGTCGAGGTTGCCTATCATTTCCATCAATTCTTTGTGTCGTATTTTGTCGTAGTTCTTCTTAAAGTGTCTTTCGTTTTCGATTTTCGTAATAAATCTATTTTACATAATAATCTTAATTTCTGTTTTTTTTTTCCTTGTGTTGATCAAAAAGTGGTAGCAATAACTTTTCGGATGATATGATGCATTTTCTGTTATTTCATGTTTATTATGTGATGCACTTTTCATGGTATTTCATTCTTTTCATTAAGAATTAATTATTTGTCCTAGTATTTCTGAATGTAAGGACATCAGCAAAAAGAAGAACATAAATACCAAGTACAGATCGGAGAAACTAAAATGCAAGTAAAGAAATTTAAATACCATGGAAGCGTTTCAACAGAAATTGAAAAGTGTGACGCTAGTAGGCGATGTTTAGTCAGCCGTCTTGACGTGACAGTTTTGAGCTGTCCAGTCCCGAAACCGACGGCGTGACAAAGACAGATATGATCGTTCAAGCAACTGCAAAACCTATATGTACAATCTCTTAAAATCATACCTACTCTGTGTTGGCTTCAGTTGTGGCGAAATCTTTGTCTCCAAATTATTGTGGCCTGTTATGGCCCGGAAGTAAGACACGGAAACAAGAAGGTATGTTTAAACAGTGTATTAGAATAACTGAAAATATATACAATAATAAGCTTTAGTAATCAGCAGATAGAAGTGTAAGTCCGAACAATATAGTTACGCTGCGTCACGACTGTCTCTAGATTGTCTCACAGCTGCGTCTTAATTGCGTCACAGCTGCTGGAAGTTACTCAGGTTAGTATTTACTGACAAAGAAAGTGTCTATTTCAATACAGCTTCACGAAGTGACATGCGATCCTGTGACAAACGAGGAAAAACACATCCAAGTCTTCGTTCCCCAAAACAATCCAACAGTATACACTATAATTGCGCTACCTCTATGTAATACATCTCTTCATGATGTTTTTTTTTTTTAAGGTACACCTATTGGTAAGGGATGTGCATTGTGGTGCAGTGGATATCGACTCGGAACGAGAAACCGGGGAGCCGAGTTCGAATTGCAGTTGAATTCATTGCATTCACTTACGCGCAAATGCCCTTGAGAAATGTATTAATCCGTCTCTTCCTTGCAGTTTATATCTTGTAAATACCTTGCATAGCTATCCTTTCTTGCATTCTTTGCTATTTTTCAGTATTCCTCCTATGTTTGGCATCAACACATCGCGTTTCTGTTTATCTCATGTTATTAATATCCCACCATCTTTTATTAGTGGTAGTGTTTGCAATTTCATAGGTTTTTGGTTATTCTTATGTTCTTTCTAAACATGTCTAGGTTGCTGAGTACCTCCAAAGAATCTATCTGGTATACTTTAACAAATATTTTGCGTAATCTCTAAAGTGGATGTGCCTTGTGTTGCAGTGGATATCGATTCGGAATTACAAATCAAGTGCCGAGTTTGAATTCCAGTTGAATTCACTGCATTCACTTACGCGCAAATACCCTTGAGAAAGGTATTAACCCATCTCTTCCCTCCAGTTATGGGTTAAATAAGAGAACAGTTTGGGTTCTGTAGACTTGGCTGGTCACCAGTCTACCGCAGAAAGCAATGGCAACCTACTGCGGGATAATCTTCTGCCCAGTCAGTCATGTCTCTTTCGAGACATGATCGTCCAAGCGTGTTTTACATATGACACTTAACTGACTGACTATTGGTAGGAGTAATATTAGCCTCTTCATTTTGAAGAATCACACGGCATTCATTTACGGAAGAGCCAGTGTTACTTGAGTTAAGACTTTCTTCATTATATGGCGTTCCGGCTGCAAGAACCTGAAGATTTTAAATCTGTTTTCATGTCTCTCTTCTTATCCATAATTGAACGTTCGCCGTCAATTGTTTTTTTTAGCTTTTGAGAAATTTCTCTTGCATTCGGACTAAATTTATCTCTTTCCTTCCTCTTGATACATATCTGGTCGCCCACCCACCCCACCGTTCCCTAGATATCACCCCCTGCGATATTTTCCTCTTTCCAAAATCAAATCCTAATTGAAGGAAACAGGATTTCAAACTTGTTGGAACCCTTCTCTGTAAATCCTGTTTTTCCAATACTATGACGAACAGACTGATCCTTCGAACTGTTTACCTCCTAGTTTTATAGCACGTTTTGGTTAAGTACTAGAAGCTTTAATAAATTCTGATATGTCCCGGAATGGGGTGTATACACTACCGGCCATAATTATTAGGCAACCCCAGTTTTTAAAATAAATTATGTATTTTATACTATTTTTATTATTTATTGCTAAGTGAATAATTCTAAATGAAAATAGAATGGTTCTTTATTAACACTGCACAATAATATGTGCATCAATTTGAACTGTTCTAATGTCCAGTTTTTGTGCTCACTTCCCCATGCTAGTCTCTTCTTCTTATTGGCTGGCCGAAACAAAGGCTTCTTGGCTGTCTTTTAAAATTTTGCAAAGAAATAATAACAAAAGAACCATTCCATTTTCATTTAGAATTATCCACTTGGCAATAAATACTAAAAATAGTATGAAATACATAATTAAAAAAACTGGAGTGACCTAATAATTATGGCCGGTAGTGTATATCGTTCGAGGTAATTACGCTGTTTCAGCAAATGCAACCGGGTAGGTCAATTTAGTACGTAGACGTAATGGACGGTACTCGTTGTATGCAGTATCCTGAGACGTAGTCGTAGTCAGTAGACATAGACCAATAGTCGTAGACCCGTAGACATATATGCGTCTTCACCTTCGTCTATATTTATGGCTGATGCAAGCCATTCACATTACTGTGCGGGGGCACCAAGGTGTATGCATATTCATTACATATTCATTACATCAAATTCTGAATTAGTTAAGCATCATACCCCGAAGAATCTTTCAGACAATATTTCACTTCTCTAGGTCAACCGCTGTATTGGCGGTTATTTTTCGAAGAGCAGTTGTTGCATTGATATATCGAAGGCGGTTAACGGGGTTTGGTATGCTGGTCTTCTTCCCAAATTGAAAGGCTATGGTGTTTCTGGATGAATTTTTGATTTCGTTCAATATTTATTATCAAATCACAAAATAAACGTTGTCTTGAGCGGTCACTTGGACAGCTCTCTCCACTGACCTGAATTTTGATGAGTTCGATCGGTTCAATAAAGTCAAGCTGGCATCTGATCTCGGAAGTTTACTGGGGCAAGAAATGGCTTGTTATCTTCCATGCCAACAAATCTAGAAGTGCCATATTTAATTATCTGAGAGAGACTTATTTTTAACTTACATCAGTATAGTAGATAATAACCTCCAGAAGAGTAACTGATTCTGATGTTTCACTCTAACATCTTCCACTGACATGAATTGGAATGATTATATCGGTTCAATTGCCAAGTGTACTGCTATCAATATTGATTCAGTGTATCGTGTTAGAAAATTTTGTTAGGATCTCTCTTGCATATTTATAAATCTACTATTCGTGTCTTGTATTGGATATTGTTACTACGTCAGCTAAGGTACTTTTGCTATGTATATGGGTATACTTAACAAAACCCAAATAACTATTTGCAATGTTATCTTTCCTGGTCTGGCTTCAGTCATTTTCTCATCGCTGTAATGTAATTCTCTGTATTTTTCTATAAAAATAATTTTTTCAGTCCTCACATTATTTAGCATTGTTGAATTTATTGATTACATTTTTGTCGCGATTTACAAACAGTATGCTTCGGATGTGAATTGTGGTTCAGTGCATATCGGTTCGGACCGAGAAATCGGAGAGCCGAGTTCGAACTTTAGTTGAATTCTTTGCACTCACTTACTCGCAAATACTCTTGGAAAAGGTATTAATCCGACTCTTCACTCTAGTTATGGGTTAAATAACAGAACAGATTGGCTTCTATAGCTTTGGCTGCCAACCAGTGTACCGCAGAAATAATGGCAACCTAATGCGGAATAATCTTCTGCCCAGTCTGTCATTTCTTTTTCAAGACATGATCACCCAAGCGTGTATCATGTATGGTACTTAACTGGCTGACTGACGCTTTGTTCAATTTTGGTAACCACTTGATAAAGTTTGAATGATCTGATTTGTTTGGAAAAATGTCTTGACAAAAATCCTACTTTGTTTGAATAATTTTGCTAATTTAATTTTATTTTATAGGACTGCATGGTAGAAACTATTTTTGAAGAAAATTTCTTTTTTTACTTTTAAAAAGCGAAGAATAAATTCTTAGGATTTCTTACTCTTGAGCATGCAGCATACAACTGGCCATGTGTAAATATTTTTTTCTGGATTCAAATTCGAAATTATAAAAGCGTTTGGCCTTGTGATTTGTTTAAAGCTTTAACAAACGAAGAGTGAACTAGAAACTGGATTCTTGTATATAAAAAATTAAAGAAAAATATGCACACAAAAAAAAGATTGTGTTCTTATTAAGTAAATATCAATTTTAATTATTGCATCATTTCTAAAATAGTGAAAGTATTTTGTGTGTTAAAAAATAAAAATTTAATTTTTTTAAGATATTAATGAAAACATATTGTACAAAGTTACGCACCCTAGTAAAAAAACTGTACTTTGTACCACTATACCTCTTTGCACTTCACCCCAAAATTTGCATTTCATCCAAAATCTATAACTATTTTAGACTGTGTAATGGACAGAAAAACTGACTAACGGAAGTCAAAGAAATTTATCTATAAATATGTTCTCATAAACTTTCTTCTTCGTACATTGAATTCATGCGAAAGTACTAGAATGTCAGTTGAGTCGGACCAATATAAACTTATTTATAAATGGAACTTTTCTCTGTGTGTGTGTCTGTGTGTGCGTGTGTGTCCGTTACCTATAGACTCCGAAACAGCTGAACCGATTTTCTTGAAAATTTACACAGTTGTACTATAAGCATCTGCGAGTGTTCTTAGCTAGGTTTTGTGTCGAGGTACCCCCGATAAATATCGAAAATCAATAATCAAAAAAATTGGGATATAGAAGGAGTGGTTCGATTTTAATCCAATTTGATACACTCATATACAAAGACATAAGAAAGGATATTCAGAAGTTTCAAGACTGCAGTTCTTACAATAGTGCAAAAAATCGATAACATATATATATATATATATATATATATATATATATATATAAGGCAAGATGTTTGTGTGTGTGTGTGTGTCTGTTTATTTGTCTGTATGTCCTTTATACAAATCCACAATTTATATCCGATTCTCACCAATCTTCACACAAATATTCCTTTGGCTGAGTCTGAGCTCCTGGACCATGGATTAGTTTCAAAGCTTTCATTACACCCGAGCAACACCGGGCTATACTGCTAGTGTGACTATAAATTATATTCTAATAGTTTCTCCTCTCTCACTTCGCTTATGAATCTCTCTTCAAGCTTCTTACTTTCTTAAATTCTTCTTTTTATATGCCATGTTCCTTCAGGACATAAGTAATCATGGCCCGAAACATTTGCATGCCCCTTTACAATACTTTTCTATTTTTGTTATTTCTCCCAAACCCTGTTATGCCCTTCATTTGCTCAAGCCCATCACGTATTTCACGCGATGATTTCACTTTGTCTTTTCTGTGAGTATCAGATTTTCCAAGCCCTCCTCTTCAATTCGTGTTCCAGAAATTCCACATGCTTCATCCTGATGCTAAGTAAAAGTTTCACTTTTACTTTACATTCTATAAAAGATCTCCTCGTTGCTCATGTGTAAGGATACAAAAAGTGCTTCTCTCCCATTAGTCGAGAAATAGTACCTTTGTCACTTGACAATGGCTTGTGACGTCAGTTTTGATAGTGAACCTTGCGCTAGTCAGTCATTTATCGAACAGCAACCGAGGAAAAAGTCTTCCGTTTTGCTGCAGAAAGTAATAGTAACCTAACGCAGAATAATCTTCTGTCCAGTCCGTCATGTCTTTTTCAAGACATGATCACCCAAACGTGTATCACGTATGGTACTTAACTGGTTGACTGACGCTTCGTTCAATTTCGGAAACCACTTGATAAAATTTGAATGAGCTGATTAGTTTGGAAAGATTTTTTGACAAAAATCCTACTTCGGTTGAATAATTTTTCTAATTTTATTTTATAGGACTGCATGGTAAAACAAATATTTTAAAGAATATTTCCTTTTTTCTTTTAAAAAGCGTAGAATAAATTCTTAGGATTTCTTACTCTTGAGCATGCAATATACAACTGGCTATGCGTAAATATTTTTTTCTGGACTCAAATTCCAAATTTTTGAAGTGAACATAGAAGTCCTGCTACGTCCTGTTGAGACATAGATGAATCCACAAGCATATAGTGCATTTCCGTTGGGATATTAATGAATAAATAAGCACATGGGGTTGTCCCGTTGAAACATAGATGAAGCCTACCGTATCCCTTTAGGATATAGATGAATTCGGACACTCCAGATCTAGAGTCATATCAATGGCCGAACAGAAGTTCTTCTATTTATATGTAAGACCTTTCCTTTTGTTTTACCTGATACGTTGCTTTGCGTTAGATATAATAGATACCTATTTCTCCACGTGTGGACACTTGTTTATATATATGTATTGTTTATGTATGTCATAATATATAAAAGCCTTTATAAGAACAAGGGTTTATTCATTTATTTCACTTCATTTCTCCGTTCCGCCTTACCGTTAGGTTGGTGACCCGACTTGATAATATTTACTGACCAACGTGGGAATGAGAAAATCTAAACTTATTTATAAATAGAACTTTGTTTGTGTGTGTGTGTGTCCGCTATCTATAGACTCCGAAACGGCTGAACCGATTTTCTTGAAAATTTACACAGTTGTACTATAATCGTCTCCGAATGTTCTTAGCTAGGTTTTGTGTCAAGGTAGCCTCGATAAATATCGAAAATCGATAATCGAAAAATTCGGGCTGTAGAACGAGTGGTCCGATTTTAATCAAATTTGATATACTCATAGACAAAGACATAAGAAACAATATTCAGAAGATTCAAGGTTGCGGTTCTTACAATAGGGCAGAAAATCGATAATATATATATAAAAGGCAAGATGTTTGTGTGTGTGTCTGTCTATCTGCCTGTATGTCTGTATCTATTCAGCCCTTTCATTTTAGTTTTTGCTTCGGGTTTGGTTCTAAGTAGGTATAATTGTAGTTCTTAGTCTCAGCCATGATACTATTTACTCAGAGGACTTATTTAGCCTTCAAAATTCAGTTTACGACAAAAAAACTTGATATTGATACCAGGAAATCAAAATTTGACTTACATCCATTCAGTTTTCCTTCAGTCTACGGTTTCGCTTTAACTTGAAACAATTATTGCATTTTAGTCTTTTGTGCCAACGTCCAAAGAGTTTGAGCTCCAGGACCATGGATTAGTTTTAAAACTTTCATTACACCCGAGCAACGCCGGGCTATCCTGCTAGTAAGATATATTCCCTTCAGGCCCATGATATCCTCAGCATGTAGACCCACTTTTTCTTACTTCGAGTCTCTTCTTCACTTTTAAGGAGATTGTCTAGCATTTCTTGCTATACAGGAGAGATATCACGTAAGAGTTCAGTGCTCTTTTCTATGCATCCAACGAAATCTTTCTGTCTGTTAATGCTCTTCTTAGCATTTGAAATGCTTCTTTGACCATCCCAATACGTCTTCGGATTTTAGTGTTGCTGTTTTCCATCCTCTGTTAGAATACTTCCCAAGATATTTAAATTTCTGTACCCCTTTGATTTAATTATCTTCTACGTGTAAAATACATTTTGGCCTTATCTTTTTGCTGATGACCATTCATTCTTTCTTCTTGTAGATTACCTTACCCTTTCTTCCCGCTTTACTTCATTAGATTCTGTAGGGGATTTTCTAGTTTCCTTTTCATGTCTATAATAAACACTATATCATATACATATTTTAAATTGTTAAATTTGTAACCGCCACTGACCAGTCCTGGTAGTATTTATAGTGTTCTCATCTCTGTATAGGTTGAATAAATCCGGCAAGAAGACATATCCTTGTCTTACACTCCATTCTATTTTTGTATCAGTACTGAACTCATTCTCCCTCTGGGTCCCGGGATGATGGTAAACTGCATCCGGCAGCAAGGCCTCTGATTGAGAGGTTGTGAGAAGCATGGAACCACTTCTTAATTGCTGTTGTTCCCAGGTCCACACTAACTCAGAGTGGTAAAACCTGTTCGGATCCCAGTTATGAGCAAATAGTTAACCCCAAAACTGGAGTCAAAACACTATGAAAGTATAAAAATGCGTTTATAGAAATATATATACATAAAAACAGACTTTTATAGAAGAATATATACATTTTTGAAGAAAAAATTATTACCACAGCACATTTTGTGAATACAAAACTAGAATACATTTTCAGTTTTCTAACATAAAAAAGAATAAAAAGAAAATTTTATTCAAAATCTGAATAAATTAACCTTCTCCCTATAACCGAACTTTAAAAAAAATACCTTAAAATCTCACTTTTTTGGCATTATATGACCCACAGAGGTTGATATACCGTTAAAAAATTACTCACTCTCTCACTTCTCCCTCTGTATGCAGGCGGTTTCTGCTAGCATGAATTTTCGATTATTCTAATGTCTTTACCATCAAGTTTGGTGAGCAGGTCTAACAGATCTTTGTGGAAAATATTGCCCAGCGTCATTGGGTAGTCTCTAAAATACAGGTACACATATTTGTACATTTCTATTGCTCTTTCTGATATCATTATGATCGCGTTACTTGTTCTGGTGTCTTTGACGAACCCACACTGTATCTTCGGCCTGATTCTACTGCGCAATCTATTCATCAGAATTCAAATGATGAGTTTTGTTTGTCATTAGGCTGGTTCTTCGCTGGCGTTCACATTCATTTGCTCCGGGTTTCTTTGACATTGCTATGGAAATATTTCTGCTTATGTCTTCTGGGATATCACAACTGTTGTAGATTTTATTTATTATTTCTGTCATCTTGTCTATGCTGAAATCGTCTGAGGCTGTCAGCATCTCTATTATAATTCCGTCTGGCCCTGCCACTTTTTTTTCTGTTCAATATGGCCAGTTCAGCTCTGATATATTCGTTCCATCGCTGAAGTACGTTTTTCTCTAATAGCAATATTCTGTCCTTAGATGTTATGCATCCTCTGGATGAGTCTGTCTTTTTTCATGTTATCTTATTTCTTATGCATATCTCCTTTATTTGTGATACTGAAGCTATTTTTACATCTTTCTTTGAGCCTATCATCTTTAGCCTGTTTGAATTTATACTTATTTCAATGTGTAGTTTTCTGTATTCCTATCAATGTCTTAGCACTCTTTTCTGTCTCATTTGTATCATGTCAAAAATCTTATTTGTGATCCATTTTTCTTCTTCTTCGGCCATTTTTCTTTGGATTGGTGTTGTTTGCAGTTGTCACTAAAATTTCTCTTAACGTGTCCCATTTCGTGTTTCCATTTCCATTTTAATATTGTCACTTGTGTCTTTCTTTCAAAATGTCCATATATTTTTCCTTCAAGTTATGGTGTCTTGGGAGTCTATTTTATTTCAATTTGCGTGCTATTTTAAGCTTCTTCCGTTTCTGTAGTTTCATTCGTAGTTTGCATATAAGACGGGTGTGGTCGCTTCTGCAGTCGGTACTTCTTTTACAGTTTTTGCAGTGAACAATCTCTAGTCTCGCATTCAAGTCTCCCATGGTAATTATAATCTCGTTTTATTTACACTAAGCCTTAAGTCTATGCAACATGGAGCAAAAAAAATATTTATTTCTTCGTACTTTGTACTGTCGGAGCATATCCGATATAATAGATATATTGAAAGGTTCCACTATGAGTTTAACTGCAAGAGTTCTTTCTCTTAACTGACAGCGTCCTAGAACACATTTCTTCATGTCTTGATCTCATATCAGTGAAACTTCTTTTTCATTTTTTTCTCCGCCTGCATATATAATCACTGACAAAATCTACGTTGCTTGGCCACCTATATTAACATTCAGCTAAAATATTGGCATTTCACCCATTTCCTGTTTTACACTTTCCAATTTAATGCAGATGTCTAACGTGCTAAAATTTCATGTCCTGAGAATTATTTTTTGTTCGATGTGAACTATCGCTGGATGACGGTCCAGTGACACCTGCGCTCATATCGCTCCTTTCCGAGCGAGGAACCAGCTCCGAGGAATTTTATCGGCTTTACGGCGTTCATACTAAAAGTTGCTAAATGACGGTTAGGTGATACCTGTTGCACTTGTCTTTCCTTACCGAGCAAGGAGTTAATTCCCATAGACTTAACCAAATTTCACGCCGTTGCCTTACATATTTCCTTTGATAATTTCTTGTGAAGTGGTTTCCCGATACCTTCTCCGCTGTGATTTATTGAGACCCCGCCTCTAGTGAGCTAGATTTTAACTCATCGGGATTTCATAAAAAATATAAAAAGTAAAATCTACAACCCCTCCCAAAAGGAAACGGAGAAACCCTTAGTTATCCATTTCTTACTCCCCTACCACTAGTATATTGAGCTTCATCGGGAGAGAGAATTTTTGTTTTGAAATCCCAAAACTTTGGCGTTTATGTCACAGTTCTTCTCAGCTACGATCTTCAAAACTTAAAATGTAACGCCTCTAGTTATTTTATTTTTCTTTATATCCTGTGTTTTTTATTCTCCTCTCTACTTAAAACTTCTTACATGCTCAGTAACCATTTCGTCTGAGGGGGTTTATCTCCTTGCTTGGGGTGTAATGATTAAATAAAAAGTTTTTGGTTATTTAACCCATATATGAGCTTAAACAAAAGAATGATATTTCTAAACTCTTTCCACAAACCTTTAAATATTCAAACCCATTCTCTCCAACTCTCTCCCTATGTACATTCTAACTCGTCTATCACCCTCCTTCTGACATTTCCTATACCCAATCACCCTGCGTAATCCCCTGCGCTATAGTGGCAGTGGAATGCCTTGCTTGGAGTGACATGATTAAAAAAAAATATTCGCAAAAATATCGAAAAGAGTCCGGGTTTTTTGGTATGGAATCGTGGTTAGTCAAATTAGGTTGGTTCACCAATACTATTGGGTTTGATCCGCAGTGGTGGCCCTGTGCAAAAAAATCGACATTAAATAATCCAAGGCACATAGAAGATAAATTTTCAAAAACACGTTTCTACTATGAGCTGTATCTCGTCAGGATTTAGGTGATCATTGCTAACCCCAGCTTCTTATTCTTAATAACGTCTGTCTTATTATTATACTTCTTCTTGCACTATCATTCATACATGTAAAATCTAGTAGGCTCTATGAGGGTCCAGTTGAACAAGCTCTCCTTCCTTATTATATTTTCAGGAAATTTAATTTTTTTTCATGAACATCTTTTTGTTTTCTTTTTCCTTAAATCTTCCTCGTTCTATTTGTTCATGTTATCCTCAGCTTCTTTCTGTAGAACCGCTTTTTTATTGCCTCTACTTGTCTCTTCATCTGTGAGAAATTGTCATACTTTCACTTTAATTATTTTAAATTATTATGTACTTGTTTGATTGGTGAGAAAATCCCTCAAATGGCCCAATGAAAAAGTGTTTCATGCGGCAGACATGTCAATCAATTCATTACAATCTTTCTCCTCTGTATCAACGGAAAATGTTAGTCACTTTTCTGGGGATCAGCATCTGCCTTACCGATGAAAGGTAAAAAAGGTTCTTGCAGACGTTTAAAAAAGAGCAGTTTCTTTTGGGAGGAATTTAAATCAACAAGCCGTTTCTTTCTCCAGTAAACAACAGACTGTAGGTAATTTTTAGATCAATTGAGAAGTCTTCTTTACCTAGGACATCAGACTTACTATCAAGACAGGAGTAAATTGTTACGTCTTCGGGAAAGATACTATATTTATATTTGATGTCATCAGGAATGTTGTTCATGAAAATTAGAAACAACATAGGTTCAAGTATAAAACCCTAAGGACACCTGCCTTAATGCAAAAAAGATCTAGAAGATTGGCCGTTCAAGATTACTTTCATTTTATGATTTGACAAGAGAGATTGTATTAAGTTAAAAATTTGTCTAAAAATGCCGTAACCTTTTAACTTACAAAGAAGACCAGCAGACCAAACCTTGTCAAATGCCTTCAAGATATCCAAAACAACAGTCTAATCCTTATCATCTATATCTAATGTTTAAGAGACTCTTTAAAAAATAACTGTTAACACATCAGCAATTGAGCTTGAGAACTGTAAGCCATAACGATTTATTAATCAGAAAACTATTGTAAATTCCTATGATTTTTCACAAGCGTCCACGAAGCATTCAACTCCGGCCTTCAAGCACTAAAGAATATAAAGAATCTTTGTACATCAAAGACATATTTACATTTATGGCCAGAGAAAGAATAATATACCGAATTAATAGAAATAAATGCTACCCACTGACGTCAAAGCTGTCCAATTTGACGAAACAGCATTTTGATCCATCATTATTTGATAAATTAGACAGTAGACGATAATTCTGTATGCGATATACAAGATCAGAATATTATTTGAAAGATAAAATACAAATTGCAAAATGATGGTCTTTTATAAATTATGCAAAAGCACTTGATGAAGTACGTCATAAAGCACAGTTTGAACTGCTATGGAAGCTTAGTTTATTTGGGAATGATGTTAGAATAATTCAGAAATTATACTGGAAGAAAATCGCCTTCATACGGATAGTAAATGAATTCTGTAGATACACAAAGGTAGAAAGAGGTGTAAGACAAGACTGTATATTCTCAGAGAACTTATATTCAATATTTACTGTAAGCCAATTCAATAGAACAAAATGTCTTACTAGAATTTATTACTGATGGATACACTCTTGACAACATAAGATGATATAGTGTTGATTGCATGCACAGAAAGAACACATGTATTCAGGTAATATGTGAAAGTGATGAGTAAGGACTAACTATCAATTGTAAAAGACAGAATGCATGATTGGCGGCAAGATGAACAGGTTAAGACGCAAATGCGAGTTACACATACCAAGGTCAAGTAATTACAAAAAATAAAGTATTTGAGAATAAAAATATGCCACCGAAAATTGACAAAAGACCGTTTTATCAGAAGAATGTTCCAGCATACAAGTTATCGGTTTCGATATCTGCTCTGTATGACTGTGGATTTGAACTGGTTTATCGCCCTCTCGATTTGATTATCATCTGTTCCCCAACATGCAAAATTGACATGGAACCAATATCACTGCCATGGTGAGGTCCTATCTGTTGTTGACTACTTTTTTGATTAACAGAAAGAAAGAGTCTTCTTTGAAGAGTCTGATGTTCGTTTACTTGGAAAGAAATAATGCAGCTATTTATTAGAAAAGCTGAAGTTAATACAGGATGACCCCAAAAACGGGTACTTTTTAACAATCCAATAAAACCATGAGTGATGGAAGAAAAATATTTTATTCAAAGTAATTGAAACCTTAAATCATGTCATTTAAGAAACGATAATGGAATTTTTGTTTTTTTTAAGTTACGTCCTGGAGAAGGCATCCTCCTGTACGAATTCAGGTGTCTCCACGTAACGATTTGTTGTGACAGTGACTGAGATCTCCTGTTTACTTTCAAAAAGAGAATGTCCGATGATCCCATGTAATGAAAAGGCACACCATACTGTCACCTTACTAGCGTGTAAAGGGCGCTCATGAACTTTATTAGCATTTGTGTCTCCCCAGTAACGGTAGTCCTGCCTATTCACGTAACCTGTGAGATGAAAATGGGCTTCATCCTACATCCATATCATGCTTACAAATTCATCTTGATCCATGGTTAATGAAATGGCAGAGTGTTTACTTCATGATGAGACTTTTTTTGCAGTGATGTCACTCGCTCATGTCTGCCAATATACATTTAAAAAATTCTCGTTTTTTGGGTCACCTTGTACAAAATTTCACAGCTTCAGTATCATACATTTTCAATCAGACTATGATCTTTTCATCACCCCCTCGTAGATAGATATATAGATAGATAGATATTACCAGTCATTGCGAGATAGGAAAAAAGTCAGGCGATTTTGTATGAATTTAATTTTACTATCAAACCCTCATTTTCTAAAAAGACGACAGTATATCCACAGAGCTCAGAACAAAGACAAACTATTTTGACATTTCATTTACTTTCTGCTGCATATATATATATATATATATATATATATATATATATCTTAATAAAATAAATTATATATTAAAACTTAAGTAAAATCTTTTTCATTAAAACTTTGAGTATCTTTTTACATATTTATATATATATATATATATATATATATATATATATATATATATGGCTTAATAAAATAAATTCTCGGATTAAAACTGAGTACTTTTTCATATTTCATATATATATATATATATATATATATATATGCGTGAGTGTGTGTATGTGTGTGTGTCTGCGTGTGCGTGCGTACATGTATATATAATTATATTTATTATTATTATAATTATTATTATTAATGTTATTATCATCATCATAGGAATACATTATATTTCAAACACGTCCTTTAAAATGTGTTCTTGATCAATCCAAATGCATAAATAATTACATTAATTATACTACTGCATGCTTACCAAGAAGACCATAGCCATATTAGATCTCCTTTAGATAATATTTAGACTTACCAAACTCTATCCATAACATACCCGTTGACAATACATATATAACAGCAACATCAGAAAGGCTAAAAATAATAAAAATGCTAACACTCAACAATATCAACTAAGAACAAGGCCACAATGTACTTACCATATTTGGAATATATATATATATATATATATATATATATATATATATAATTACTAAATTTTTGGTCATAATAATATTAGACCAGTACACAGTTGTATTAAAAAGTGTTTACTACAATTATATTATAGAACTTTTGAATATTTTTCAATTTTAAACGAGTTATTACGCAACCTAAGTTTCTACCATCTGGTGTCTTCAGACGATTTACAATAACTGATTTTAGCGTTTTCTAAGAACGTTAACGTAACGGGGATTTTTATGAACGCATAATTTTCAAAATTAGTAATTATAACATTTTCACCCATAGTTATATGATCTTAATATTTTGGTATATTTTGGTATGGTTTCACTTAGTCGTCATTTCTATTCTTTCATTTAGTAATTCATTTTGTTTGGGAATTACATAATAGCTAACTTTTCTTCCTGGTACAGTCTACATATTTTGTCACTATTGTAAGGCTTGGCTGTTTTCAATATACCCCAATGTAATGTCTCGTTTTTTCCATATTTTAATTTCAGTTTCCACTTGTGGATAGCCAATTTTGTACAATTTTAAAATTTTTCTAAATTTAATGTGCACCTGTGATTAAACCATCTGGTCTTAAAAGTATCGTAGATCTCAAATATGTTTTGGTCTGACCATTCAAGTCAAGTACTCTTGCTTTGTAAATGATTTCTTTTGTGTTACAATGCTCTTGAAGTGGACATATATTGTTGTCCCTGCAGTCACGTTCTTTATTAAAGATCTTGTTTGTACTTTGCTATTTACGTTTCTGGCGTTTTGTTTTTTTATGAATTTTTTTAAATTGCTAGTATAGCTAGTTTGATTGTATTCCTATAGGAAATTGTGTTTAGTTCTAAGCTTTTTGGAAAGGTTCTTTTTACTATGTGTATGAGTGAGGATTATTGTATTGTTGACTAAAATGCTCAGATATTGGAGGCCACCTACATTAAATCCAAACAATCCACACTTCATAAAATCACGTTTAAATATGGTCATAACACATTACATTGCATTTAAATATATGGTTTTGTTAACATTTCGAGCTCTCATGCAGTGTGACGTCATAGAATCGCATTACAAATTTACAAACTGTGTTTGCTATTTTTGGTAACTGTTATCATTGCTTAGCAAAGTTTTATGTCAACACAAGATAAAATTGTCTTTGGTTGTGGATGCTTTTATGTTAACGTTCTTGTAACCTCTCTGAAGAGGGCTCGTGTGAGCCGAAAGCTTAGAATCAACTTAATAAAAAATTATCTAAATGTTGAAGAGTGTTGTCTTTATTTTCTCCTGAAATTAAAGCCAAAATACGATGCTTAGAACGGCTCATGATTAAACATAATACACATTCATTGTCTCTTATTTTTAATAGTATATGTGTAGGAAATTATCTGCTGCCTCGATGCACTAGATAGATAGATAGATAGATAGATAGATAGATAGATAGATAGATAGATAGATAGATAGATTAAAGCCAATCTTGCGTTTTCTGTATGTGAGTATTATGCGTCACTGAAGAGTTAAGATTCGGTCTCTAGAATTTTGGAAGTTATAAAAGACATTTAGGTTTGCTTGTTCTGTTATTGGCTACGAAACAGCAAATCTCAACTAACTACCGACTTAGAAACTAAAATCTGACAAAACTCCACCTTTATAGAAATTGCATGCCAATTGCCAATTGTTGAGTAGCGACAAATCTTCTATGCGATGGAGCCCGCTTCGATGTAGGATGCGATACGAGGACAAGGAAATTTAATTTACCAAACGCCCTAATGTATTTGGTGTACGTTGAAGCGCCGGAGTACGCTCGTGCGTCGATGTTTTTAATCTGCAAGCCGATGGTTCTGGTCGCCATGATGAAGAAAAATGGCTCGATTATAAATTATTTAGCTGGTAGCTGCAGTGGTGGTAGTTGTAGTGACAACCGATGGTGTTTGTTCTCAGATTAGAGTCATGTGCAGTTTTTATCTGCCTCGTCAATAAGACTTGTTCCCAGAAGACGATGTTTGTATTTGGGGGAAACCTTAAAAGGCATTTAACATAACGAAACGTTAGTACAGTTAATTCTAGTTTAATATCAGAAACTACCTGTTCTCCAATGCTTTATTTTTTATACGTAAAAAATCGTTTTATTGCCAAAAATCAGCATTACAATAGAAAATCATTTATTTAAACATTTTACATCCAAGTAAGACAATAAAGCCACTAAGACGCAAGTAGCGTTACTGAGAGTTAAATAATTTGACAAAAAGTAAACATTATTACGGAGAGAGAACAATAAATTAATCGTAATTAAGAGAGCAGATAATTGACATTGCATTGAAATTTTTGAAGATCAAACTTGAGTAGAAACAATGGAACTGGATCGGAGTTACACAAGCAAGAAGTACGAGAAAAGAAACCGTTAGCCTAGAACTTACGGTTATATCTAACCATTTCCGCTGTAAAATTACGAAATCTTGCCGCCAAGCTTGTAGTGCATTTGCATAAAAAAGAATTTATTACTATGAAAATATTTATGGAAAAGTCACAAAGAAGCTACACTGGAGTCGGCGGTGATAAGGTAACTGACGCCCAGATGCCTGGTCAGAACCAATAAAAAAGAAGAATTTGAAGAATGGGTAAAATTTAAAGAAGGCTTTCAAGAAGTAAACGAATCTACATGGATGAAATATTCTACGCCTGTGGCAGAATACACTACACGGATGTGTGTAGTGGAGCAGTGGATATCGACTCGGAACGTCGAATCGGGAAGCCGAGTTCGAATTCCAGTTGAATTCCTTGCATTCACTTACGCACAAATACCCTTGGAAAAGGTATTAGTCTGTCTCTTCCCTCCAGTTATGGGTTAAATAATAGGACAGATTGGGTTCTATACCCTTGGTCGGCAACCAGTCTACCGCAGAAAGCAATGGCAACCTACTGTGGGATAATCTGCCCAGTCAGTCATGTCTCTTTCTAGACATGATCGCCCAAAGCGTGTATCCCATATGGCACTTAACTGACTGACTGACAACTAAAGAATATATCCCTGTATGCTTTTATGCAATGAGACATGCAAGAATTAGGACGTTTGCGGATTTGGAATTATTGAAGGATTCTTGCAATGCAATCAAGAACAGCGTGTCAGTGCCCAAGGCAGACCTTCTGTGGGGCGACATCGGCTTCGATTTGAACTGGGGAAGGATGGGCAGCGACAAGTCTACTTCTTCTTATTCTCCTATGTGCCATTTCCTTTCAGGACGTAGACGATCATAGCTTTCCACGTCTCCATATACCTGGTGGCTCTTAGCACGCCTTCTGTTACACCATGCAACCCTCGTTCCATTATCCAATTGATTAGGTCCTTCAAATATGTTATCCACTGTTTCCCTCTATCTGGCCTGTTAGTATCATTGCATGTCCCAGGTACTTCAGCTGTCTCTTCCTGATGCTCAGTATTAATTTTCTTTTTGTTTCTATCCTTTCCAAAACCTTATCATTGCTCACATGCTCGATCCATGATATTCGCAGCATCTTTCTGTAGAACAACATTTCAGATGCTTCATGTTTTTCCTTCATCTTTGATGATATTGTCCAACATTCACTGCTATATTGACGAACCGACATCACATAGCAATCTAGTACTCTCTTCTTTGTTTCTAGCGAAGTTGTACTATTTCTTAATACTTTACTCAACTTCTGGAATGCTCTTTTCGCCATACCAATTCGCCTTCGGATTCCTGTGTATCACTTTCCATCTTTTGTTATAACAATTCCCATGTATTTAAATTTTTGTACCTGCTTGATTTTAGTATCCCCGACCCGTATTTGGCATATTGGGCTGCATTTTTTACTGATGACCATGCATTCGGTTTTCTTGCAGTTTATTTGTAGTCCTTTCTTATCACTCTCTTCGGCTCAATTCTGTAGGAGGTCTTGTAGTTTCCTTTCTGTGTCTGCTATCAGCACTGTATCATTTGTGTACCTTAGGTTATTTAAATTGTGGCCTCCGATGACGAATCCAGGCATAACTTCTAGGGTCCTCAAAAAATTTTCACTGTACAAGTTGAATAAAAGCATCCTTGTCTTACGCCACTTTCTATCTTTGTATATCTGCTGAATTCGTTACCTGTCCGTATACAAGCGGCTTGCTGCCAGTAGAGATTCTTGATTACTCTTAAATCTTTCCCAAATATGTCGAGGCTGTCGAGCATCTCCATCAATTCATTGTAACGTATTTTGTCAAACGATTTCTATTCTACTTTCTACGCGTTAATGAACCAATGTCTCAAAAACAAAACGGCTTTCTTTTAACCAAAATAGACAACCTATCCCGCCCGTTGCATGTGCGTTGTGATGCAGTGGATAACAACTCGGAACGACAAATCGGAGAGCCGAGTTCGAATTCCAGTTGAATTCCATGCATTCACTTGAGCCCAAATACCCTTGGAAAAGGTATTAATCCGTCACTTCCCTCCAGTTATGGGTTAAATAATAGGACAGTTTTGGTTCTATACTCTTGGCTAGCAACCAGTCTACCGCAGAAAGCAATGACAACCTACTCTGGGATAATCTGCCCAGTCAGTTATGTCTCTTTCGAGACATGATCGCCCAAAACATGTATCACGTATGGTACTTAACTGACTGATCCTGCCCGTCATCAGCATGACTGATGCTAATTTTCTAGAGAGCAATAAACTGAGCCACCTTAGCCTCACTTTTTTAACCGACCTGAAGTAAAACAACTACATCAAATATTTACCTGCATCTACTGCTAAGAAGGTTGGACACACTTTACTTGCACATTTATAAATCTAGCATTTGTCCGTGATTTAAATACCATTTCATATCTGGTCGGGTGCTCTCGACAAAAACCAAAGAGGGATTTGTGATTTAATTGATTTTAACTTCACATCTCGACTTCAGTCACTTTCTCACCGATGTGATAAATCTTCTCTCTGTCTTTTCTACAATAATTTTTTATGGCAATTGCTTTTTACCGTTGAAATAGTTACATGTAAGCGACTCTTCTAATCTACAAGTTTCATTTCTTAATCTTCATATCTGTGAAACTATCTTTTGTTTATTTTCTTTCCTGATAGCTATAATCTCCAAAAATTTAAATGCAACGTCATTTGGCATTTTGGCATTTTCAGTCCTCTTGAAGCCTTTTCATGTTTTATCCTTTTTTCAATACCGTCTGTACCTAGTTTTTATTTTCTTTTAATGCAACCTCCTGCGCACTAGCGGTGGTCTCGCCTTGCTTGTGTTGAAATAATTATAAAAAGAAAGAATATATGTAGAAGTAATTTATATGTACATCTAACCTAAGAAAAATCCCGGTCATAAAACAGATCATGATAATATTTTTACTCGAAACTTCAAAAAACGGCTTCACCTAATTAATTTTAAAATTGCATTGGTTTCTTTTCCGTACGAATAATCTAGTAGTTTTATCAGTACAATTAATTCGTGTTACATGTAAGTAAGAATACGTATCTTTAAATCATTCTTGGGGAAATTAGGGCAGTGGCTTCATGCTAGTTTCTAAAGGTTAAAATTCAATGTTTTCCTCTTTTTAGATTTTTGCAATCCAGTCTAACCGGCTACTTAACCCATAGCTGGGAGAGAAGAGATTTTATGCTTATCAACACTTTTAAATTTAGTTTTTTTTCTCTTAAAATGTATTCCGTTCAGTTTTCTCTGCTATTTAATCCATGCCTGGGGAGAAAGGTGGGATACAGGTCCTTCTGAAAAGCCTTTATACGAAAGAGGATGTAGCAATGTAACCCGGAATTTGAACTAAGATAGCGATTTCACTGTCAGCACCGATATCCGTTATACTACCAGCCTATTGCAGGTTTTTAGATAGAGGTACGTTTTCTGCTATAGTTTACTTTCTGTTCTAATGTTTTCTAAAATGTTGATAGCTCTCCTTAAATAATAGGAGCTAAAAAATATAATAAATTTTTTTTGTGAATATGTTCTGCTGAAATGGTTTTATATATTTTTATATTTTTAAATACGATAGTTGTGATCGTCTACCACGACTCTGTACGCCAATTACGGTTATCATTTTTTTTGTAAAATATTTAATTTCCTACATTATATTTCGAGAAACTTTTGTTAAAAAAATAATGAAGAAGAATTTAATTCACTTTATTTTTTTAATGTTACTCCATCGCGAAATTTCTAAAAATCGTATATAAGTGTAGTAGTACTGTGACATTCTGGATCATTCTTGAACTTACTGAGACCATTGAGAAATTCTTGAAGCCTTCTAGAAACCCTTTAGTACTTGTTATTTTTTATTTGTAAGTTTGTATGTTATGCTAGAGCTATGAACTGTTGAATGCATTAAAAATACATAAATACTATTTAATTACATCATTAGCAAATTGGAAAATAATACTTCTGTAATATTTTTATTTTTTATCCTTATGTGTTAAAATCGAAATTGACGTTTTTCAAGAACGAGAACAAATTAATGGCTTTTTCATTACTTTTTAAACAAATGTCCATAAATATGGAAAATGGGGTTACAGAGTCATAAACCTAATGCTCATACAGTACTTGCATCAACCATCTTGGTGTATAACGATAAACTACATTCAACAGCAAGGCCTCTGATTGGAAGTTTTTGAGGAGCGTGGAACTGCTTCTTAATTATTGTTGTTCCCATGGCCACTCTGACCCGGCTAGAGGCAAATAGTTAATCCCCAAACACGATGACAGTATAAAAAAATTTTATAGGAAAAATACCATCATTTTCCTAGTAAAAACATTAACAGCAATACATTTGTTAAAGGAAAAAATATTGCCAGCAAGACATCCTTGTAAAAGAAATTTCCAATTCTCACATTACATTTCGGCATTAAATGACCCACAAGCAGGTGATATGCCGATAAACAAAAACGAAGAAAGAAAGAAAGAAAGAAACAAAACTTGTATCAAAGATTCGTGAACAAAAGAAACATATGTATCTCCCCGTAAGATAATATTCGCACTGAACTCTTTCATAACTTCACCTTATTCGTCGTGCTCAAAAGCTCACACACAAACGTTGCATTGATATCAGTGTTGCTTTGTCACTAAATAGCCGCAGACTTTGAAAAACTGGACTTACTTATAGTGTACTCATCCGTCAGGATGAAGCAATTTAATTTTCTGTCAGTATATAGACTCCGAAACGGCTGAACCGATTTTCTTGAAAATTTACACAGTTGTACTATAAGCGTCTGCGAGTGTTCTTAGCTAGGTTTTGTGTCGAGGTACCCCCGATAAATATCGAAAATCGATAATCGAAAACATAGAGTAATAGAAGGAGTGGTCCGATTTTAATCAAATTTGATACACTCATAGAAAAACACATGAGAAACGATATTCAGAAGTTTCAAGGTTGCAGCTCTTACAATAGTACAGAAAATCGATTATATATATATATATATATATATATATATATATATATATATATATATATATCAGAAAATCAAAATTTGACTTACATTCTTTCATTTTTCTTTCAGTCTACGGTTTCGCTTTAACTGGAAACTTTTTAGTTTTTCGTGCCAACGTCCAAAGAGTCAGAGCTCCAGAACCATGGATTAGTTTTAAAGCTTTCATTACACCCGAGCAACGCCGGGCTATACTGTTAGTTCTGTTTATAATTAAACAGTATTATATATTTATATCTACCGGCCTTAATATTTACAATAGATTTTTATTACGAAAATGTGTGTCATTCGGCAGGATTCGAAACTGCGACCCCTATCCACACAGGGGAAGCTACCATGTGATCTGGCACGACTTAGAACTCTCGACCACGAATGACCATCAGACTAACCTAGGTTTTAATCAAGCCTAAACAAAACAATTTTCGATTCATCGCAAAAACCATATCTGCTATGAAATGTATCATAATGTCAACAAATGTAAACATGTTACGAAAATTAACGAAGATTAACGAAACTTGATATTAAATTTGGTTATGGTAGCTTCCCCTATCTGAGTCGCAGGTTCGAATCCTGCCGAATGACACACATTATCGTAATAAAAATTTATTGAAAATAATCAGGCCGGTAGATATAAATATATAATACTGTTTACATATCTACTTAAATACGAGTATCTATCAAGAATAATGTTCAAACAAATAATTTCATATATATATATATATATATATATATATATATATATATATATCGGAATAATGTATTGATACCACAGAACAAAAATACAAATCTGAATAAACATAATTTTCAGTATTTACAATATTCGGACTATTGTCCACATCTTTGTTCCCATTTGTATGACGTTTCGGTCGTTTTATGCTCCAGCCTTTTTCAGGTACCAGAAATTTCCAACCGAACTCTTTTTTTTTTTTTTTTTTTTATCATATCACCCCGAACAAGGCGGTAACGCCACTGATGTGCAGGGGGCTACGTAAGAGTGACAAGATTGTAGGAGAGAAAACCGGAAACCACATGCTAATAGATATGTGTGGAGTGCGAACCGGGCGATAGTTTAGTCTATCTACTCCAATTGAAAAAAAAATGAAAAGGAGTGAAAAGATTGGAAAAGAGAAAACCGGAAATCATATCCTAAGCAGGAAACAAGGGATGAGCCTCTTCACCTGTTCAATAGACATGGGTGGAGTATAAACCGGGCGATAGATTAATCTATCTACTCCAATTGAAAAAAAATGAATAGGAATGAAAAGGTTGGAAAAGAGAAAACCGGAAACCACATCCTAAGCAGGAAAACAAAGGATGAGCTTCTTCACCTGTTCAATAGACATGGGTGGAGTATGAACCGGGCGATAGTTTAGTCTATCTACTCCAATTGAAAAAAAAATGAAAAGGAGTGAAAAGATTGGAAAAGAGAAAATCGGAAACCATATCCTAAGCAGGGAGCAAGGGATGAGCCTCTTGACCTGTTCAATAGACATGGGTGGAGTGTGAGCCGGGTGATAGTTTAGTCTATCTACTCCAATTGAAAAAAAATGAAAAGGAGTGAAAAGATTGGAAAAGAGAAAACCGGAAACCACATCCCAAGCAAGAAACAAGGAACGAGCCTCTTCACCTGTTCAATAGACGTGGGTGGAGTGTGAACCGGGCGATAGTTTAATCTATCTACTCCAATTAAAATTATTTTCAGAAAAGGCACTAGGCAAATAACGGAGGACATATACTCCAGATAATGTAATTAAGGGTTCGGTCTGAAATTCATAGTACCTGAAGTAGCCTACGTCGTACAAATTGCGAAACGTCGTACAAATTGCAAAAAGATGAGGACAATAGTCCTAATAATGTAAATACTGTAACTATTATCTCATCTCAGAAATATAGACAAATACTAAACATAATTTTTTGCTCATTTTTTATAATATTAGGACCTAGGTTGCCAACGCTTCTTCAGGATTTAAGCAACTGAAACAGAAAGAATGAAATTCTAGGCAGCAAAGTACACAAACACACTGGCAAAAGAAATAAGTCATTTTAGTCAAATTAGCGTTCAATGTAGATAAGCTTTACAGCAATAAACACAGTCAAATGACTTTAATGACGACCAATCTAGCAAGATTTTCTGGTGTCTTGTGTGACGATCACGAACGAAAAAATCAATAACGTGTTTGGCATCCATGTTTTGGGGCAATAAACGGCATGGATTTGGCGAGAAAATTCGTAGAATTGACAGAAGCTTCCAGCCAAATGATAGTTTTCATTTCTTCTCTTACTAATGCTCTTTTGTAAGTGTGTGCTTGAAGGGAGGGAAATTGAATGAAGTGTCATTTGGGCTAGTATGTTTCCAAATGCCATTTTGCCTCGATTATAGTGAAAGAATTCTTTTTTTTTTTAATTCTGGTATAGCGAACGTTGAGAAAAGAAGAAAATCGAATAAAATCGAAAGTAAGGTTAATGACATACTCTGCTTCACTTTCATTCATTGTCATTTTGCCTTGCTTGTCTATCAATGGCGTCAAACTAAAGCCGAAAATGTCTGAAAGTTGCCTGGAGAAATATGTGGCCGTATGTCTGATTTTCTTTATTTCTTTTTGTGTCCATTAACACTCTTAGTTTTCGTTCTTCAGTTGTTATTCCTTTCTTTCTTTTACTTTTTATTTCTCGTTTATCATTCCTGTTTTAACCGCTTTCTTTAACTATTTCTTCATTTCTTTTATTTTATTATTAACGTCGGCCATTTTCTTTGTTGCGTATTCAATCTTTATCATATACTTTATCGTCTGTGCCTTTTTTTCCTTACTTATTAATCGATTCTTTTTTTACTTTCCCTCTAATTTATCTTTTATTCTTTTCTCCACTTTGTTCTTGATTGTCTTTTGGGGGGTTTAATTTTTTTCTTTTCTTGTTTGCTTTTTACCTTCTTTCTTGCTTTTTATTCCGTCATTTTCTCCATTTTTCTTCCTGTTTTGTTTTTCTTTCTTTTTTTCTCATATTATTATTCATTCCTTTTCAATGATTACTTCTTTTCTTAAATCCTCTCTTCTTTGATTCTTTCATTCAGTCTTTCTTTTTTCTTTATTCCTTCTCCACTTGCACTACTTTTATGTTATGATTATTTAGTTTGGTTTGTTTGTTTCTTTTTCTTCTTTTTTTGTTTCTTTTGTTTTTTCTTCCTTTCTTTGCTTTTCAACAATTATTTATTTTTCCTACCTTCCTTCATTACCTACTGACTTATTTACATACCTGCTCTTTTTCGTTCTTTCTTTCTATTTTTTTATTTACCTCAATCATTTGCTTTATTTCTTCTTTTATTTTCAGTTTGTTTTCTTATATATTTTTCTGTCTTTTTCTTATTTCTTTCTTTCTTTTTTGCTTTTCTTCAGTTATTCATGTTTTATCTTTCTTTTTTCTTTCTTTTTCTTTCTTTGCTTTTCTTCAGTTATTTATTTTTCTATCTTTCCTTTTCTTTCTTTTTTTCTTTTTCTTTCTTTGCTTTTTTGCATTTATTTACATTCCTTTTAAGTGTCCTTTCTATTTTTTTCTTTTTTAGCTATTCTTTGTTTTTCAGCAGACGTGTACTATTCCCCTTTCCCTCCTTAATTTCTTTTATTTATTAGCTATATACTCTTTGAATTTCAGCCATTAATTTCCTTCATCTTTTTTTCTTTTCTATCTTTTTTCATGCTTTTCGGCTGTTAATATTTATTTTCTTTCCCTTGTTATTTCTCATCTACCTATTATTTGCACATCATAAATTATTCCAGAATTTACTTACTCACTTTCTTTTCTATCTGTCATTTTTTCAGCATTTATTTCTTTTCTTTTCTTTCTTTCATGTTTAATACAATTTTTCTTCATATTTTTTAACTTTTTCTGTTCCAGTGTTCCTGTAGCCTTTTACTTTTTAAAAATATTTTATAAAATTCACAAGATAATCTTGCAATATATGAAAATTATAAATACAAAAAAAATGTTTATATAAGGAATTAATAAACGAAACAGTGTTACATTTTGTTAAAACCTGTACAATTAGAAAAAAAATTCTTCTTCAACATCGAACTCCCTGCCCACCTTTTAGGACATTAAAGATCAGGACAGAAAGCCAAGCAAAGAATAAATATAAACAGGAACATTTTGAAAAATGTTCAAAATTGTTATGTCGTATCATTCCTTCTATACGGCAGTGAATGTTAAATAATTTCCTCACAGATGAAAATATGACCTGCAGCAACAGAAATATGTTTCCACAAAAAGATGTTGAGGAAACCATGGATAAAATATACGCTTTGGGCGATCATGTCTCCAAAGAGACATGACTGACTGGGCAGAAGATTATCCTGTAGTAGCTTGCCATTGCTTTCTGCGGTAGAATGGTTGCCAGCCACGGTTATAGAACCACATCTCTCATGTTATTTGACTCATAGATAGAGGGAAAAGAAATGTATTATATTATTAAGTGGTAATTAGCAGGGGATCAGTTTATTACTGCATAGCAATAGAAAACCGATCCCCCACTTCATGCCAAAAAAAGCCTTAATCATGTCTCCAACTATTGTATTCAGTCAGTCAGTTAAGTGCCATACGTGATAAACGCTTGGGCGATCATGTCTTGAAAGAGACATGACTGACTGGGCAAAAGATTATCCCGCAGTAGATTGCCGTTGCTTTCTGCGGTAGACTGGTTGTGAGCCAAGGCTATAGAACGCAATACGTCCTATTATTTAACCCATAAATGGAGGAAAGAGACTGATTATTACTTTTCCAAGGGTATTTGTGCGTAAGTGAATGCAACGAATTCATCAGTAATTCGAACTCGGCTACCTGATTTGTCGTTCTGAGTCGATATCCACTGCACCACAACGCACATTCGCATCTACAACAAGAAGACTAACTAAATTGTGCATCGGGAGCTACAGTAAAAACTACAATTGATAGGAAGTTGTAGAGAACCATGATCACCTATGTCCTGAAGGGGAAATGGCACATGAAATGTGGTTTATTCAACTTGATATCACGGTTAGCTTTTATAACAAAAATACATCGTTCCTTGACCCACATACTCGCGGGCATATGTCACAAGAGAGCAAATATTACTTGCAAAAAGGGGCGCTAACCCCTGCCGTGACATATTTGATGAGCTAAAACAAATAAATGAAAGAGTAGGATTTGGAAGAAATAACAGGACAAAATATATTAAGAGCAACAAGGAAGAGGTAGCGGGCCATGATCGCCTACATCCTGAAGGGTCACGGCACATAAAAGAAGTGGAAACAGTTGACAGACGTTCCAGTGAAAATTTAACATGTACTATTTGAGAAAATGTAAAAAAAAAGTCAATAAAGTAATAATTTCATATTTATTTTCTGCAAAATCATTATACAGAATGGGAATGCCTATGTAACCTTGTGGCAAGGTAAGCATAGATTATTACTTCGTAATTAGGACACCTACGTAGCTTGGCGGCTGTGTGTTGTGGTGTAACAGATATCGACTCGGAATGTGAAATAGTTGAGTGGAGGTCGAATTCCGGTTGCATTCACTTCGACGGAATTCCGCATTGGGAAAGGTATGAATTCATCTCTTTTCCTTCCAGAAATAGGTGGAATAGAAGGACATATTGGATTCAGTAGCCTTTTCTTTTCTTTTCTTTTTTTTTTTTTTGGCAACCAGTGTATCGCAAAGAGAAATGCCAATTTAATGCGGGAATATCTTCGTCTAGTTAGTCAAGGATGGAAACAGACACAATTGCCCAAGCGTGTATCACGTATTGCACTTAACTGAACTAGAATTGGTTAAATGACACTATTAGTAACTGAAGTAAACCCTCTTGTCGATTTAAATTTTTGAAATCGGCACTCAGATTGTATAAAGATAAGTGCTACTGTTTACGTAGTGACCGCTTGTATAAAAGATTTCTGAAATAGTATTCTCCGTGCTCTCGCCACTGTGGCTGGAGTTCGATTCTCTGCTCAAATAACGATCACCACAGACTGTACAGAAAGTGCCGTCAGGCTATGCAGAGGTTGCCAGGTTAAACCCCAGAATTGTATGCAGTGAAGGTAAAAAGAAATGTATGTACCCATCACAGAAGTATTTATAATACCCACTGGGACAGATTTTTGGTTTTATTACAAGATGGTGAAAATTGCTCTGAGTTTTATGAATTAATAAAAATCAGAACTAGCATTTGTCATACCCTAACCAATGCATCCCATTACGTGTGAATACTTGAAGACCAAAATAATTTTTAAAATAGGAGAGTTTTGTAATTTACTTTAAATATTATGTATATGAGGTGTATGGATAGGTATTTGAAGGCTATCACAATTCGTTTAGTAAAATAGGGGTAGGTAACTTCTACTCCAACAGTCTCTTTCCTCGCACTTCCCGACTGTGGAATTCTCTTCCAAACGATTGCTTCCCCGACGGCTACAATCTCCAGGAGTTTAAATGTAAAGTCAATAGACACCTCCTAACACACTAACCTGCTCCCATTCTATCACTCTTCCCATCTGCCCAACCCTCATCCTCGTTATCCTTACTCATCTGTCACCTTCCTCCTGACATTCCCTATGTCTAACCACTCCTTCTCTTTACCTTCCCCTATGTAGCCCCATGCGCAATAGTGGCAGTGGAATGCCTTGCTTGGGGTGAGATGATTAAAAAAAAAAAGGTAAAGAAGGTGTTGGGTATTACCTTTATTATACATTAATATTTCGGTATCAGAATCTCATCTTCAGAATGATAGGAGAGCTTGATTTCACATCAGTCTGAAGATGAGATTCTGATCTCAAATTATTAATGAATAGTAAATAGGTAATACCCAACACCTTCTTTACCTTCCTCTAATTTTTGAAAAGTTTTATCATGAATTATGTCATCTTATCAGTTAATTCATTGTGGGTTTTATTCTATAAGCCGTATGTGCCTTAAATTTCTACAAAACCTAAACATTAAAATAAAACGTCGGATCATGTTCTTATAGAACCACTTCAGAACTAGACTTTGATATGGATGTCATGCATGCCACCAAACCTGTTCAGTAATATCTAAGCTTTAAGTTGTATGCAGCCGTTTGATTAAAAATAGTTTTGAGCTAGTAATGTACGTGAATCTCGACGGAGACTATCGATCAAAAACGTTTCACACTACTACAAAAAATAAATAAATAAAATTAGTGTTGTGGATCTTTGTCAACAAAATTAGTGATGTGGATCTTCGTCTCAAAATTGTTGTTGAGTTGTTATGGCGAAACTTTGCCGCAAAGTTTTAATGACCGGTTTGTGCCGGACGTAAGACACGGAACACAGAAGGTAGGTTCAAAACAGTGTATTAGTATAAAAAGAACATATGTACAAGGTAAGTTTTTGTAACCATTAATAGAAATAAATAAGTCCGAACGGTACAGTTACGCTGCTTATTGCCTGAATTGTAGCAGGCTTTAACTGCGTACTATCTCTCGTACTTGACTGCATCTTTAACTGTCGTTAACTGTAGTATTTAACTGATTTCCCATTCGAGACAAAATGCGGTACAAGGACTTTTTAATGTGGGTCATATAACCCGGGCAAACATTTCCGTCTAATTTTCGGCAGACGTGACTCAACCCTTCGGCGGAGCATCGACTGGGTTATTACTCTCCGCCTGAAGGCAGAGATTTCGACAATGAACAAGGCAGTTAACTTCCGTTAACTGTCGTCTTTTACTGCCGCCTACAGGTAATTATATAGTAAGAGGAAGAGTCCATTCCTCGTAGGAGGGTACCATAAAAATTAGGGATAATGACTAATTAATAATTGAAAAATTAATAACAGCTGGACAAGAAAAATATTTTGGGGGTCAAAACATTGTTTTAAGAGAAGGATTCTATAAATATTAACCGGTCGTTATACTCTCTGCTCGGTCAATGAATTCCAAATGTTCCGTTAAAAGGAACGGTTAATATTGCTATTAAAGACGAGAAGTACAAAGGAGTGCACACTATGAAATTATAACTGCATTAATGTTGTTCAAATATCAAATATGTAAAATATTTAATTATGATTAAAGCCTCATAAGAAAGTGATTGCATACAGCAGACAACAGAGAAAATTCTGAACAAGTTTGGCGCTCTGCATTGCATGCATATGAAAGTTTCGATCTGACGAGGTTATTTTGGATGTTCCAGGAATGCGTGTTGTGTCCAGCAGAAAACACGTATCTCCCGGTGTTATTTTTCTCATAACAATTATTGTGAACTCAAATGTGAGTCCAAGTAATAAATGAGTAACGTAAAACAATATAAAACAAACGAAAATGTATGTATTAACAAAAGTATGACAATGAGAATAAAAGAAAAACATTTAAAGACTATTTTCAAAAACATTTAACTTAGACTATGTGTGTTTGTGTGTGTAAACTTTCTTTTGGCCTACGTGATAGACACGGGGGTATTTGATTGCAGAAAATCACGAGAGAATAGTAAGACACTGACAAACGAATGTGCCCTCGTGAAGGACACATTTTCCCCCACGTGCGTCTACATCTTATCGCCAGAGTTGTAAAAGAGAAAGGAGAAGGACTGATAATATTGCCTATTTATAGAGTTAAGGAGCGTTTCCTAGGGACGTTTCTTTTTTTTAGAAAAGCCAACTAGGATAGCACTCAAGGAACATGATTCTTATTTTTAGGTCAATTGTTTTAGTTTTAATACTTTGCTGAGTTCTTCAGAACTACACATAGCGCAACATATTCTATGTTAAATTTTTTTATCTCCTATACTAAACTTGTTATAATCGATCCATACACCGAACTGTTTATGAAGTCCTCATCCAGAATGTTTATAATGGATACATTGTATGTGCCATCATTGTTATAATACCAATACTAGATCATAGTTTATTTTTTAAGAAAACTTATCTTGAAACCTAATTTTTGAAACTCTAGATTGAAGATGTTAATCTTAGACTATGCCCTGCGCATTCGCAAGGGGCCAAGCACGAATGCCTTTTTCGTTTTGTCATATATTTTCCGCCCAAAAATGTTTCCGATATTTAGCATTTTACATATTTTCAAGTGACACACACACACACACACACACACACACACACACACACACGCACACACACACATATATATATATATATATATATATATATATATATATATATATAGTTTGTCTTTATAACAGAGAAGATTCACACCAACACCGTGAGGACACCGTTATGATGTTTTCACTTGTCAGGGCTGTTTGCTGTTAGATTCCGTTCTTTTCTTGTTTATATAGAATATGGTGTGATTTTTGTGTGAGTGTTTTTTTTTATGATTGGTTGGTTGTTCATTTTTTCTTTTATGATTAGTTGATTTTTAATTTTCTGTATCTTAATTTTTTATTTTTATTGTGTAGTTGTTTGGTTAATTTTTATTTTTAGTGTATTCAAGAATGTGAGAATGGGTTGGGCTCTTGTGTTGTAAGGAATACTTTTTTTTATTGGTTTTGATTTTTTCTTAATATGCTGGCATGTTTGCCCGCATGACTGTTTATATATTCTAGGTCATGTTTGGGTGTTATTGTATTTTTGTTTGCGGGCTTTACGTGTGCTTTTTTTATTTATTTAATTTGTTATTATCTTTCGTTTCGTGGTTGTTGAATTAATTTCTGTTTTTTTTTTTCATGACTGAGTGTTTGTACTTTTATCTTTCGTATTTATATTATTTGTATTTTTTGTCTTTATTTTCCGTGGCGACCAAGCTAAATAATATCGCGCTTCACAAGACTACCATCAAAATGTAATGTTTAAAGTAATATATATATATATATATATATATATATATATATATATATGTGTGTGTGTGTGTGTGTGTGTGTATATATATATATATATATATATATATGCGTGTTTGTGTACGTGTGTGAAAAAATAGTTTCAAGATATGCTATATTTACGGGTGAAATTTCTCAATATCAGGAATAGAGCGTATGTTAATATAAAAGGGGACATTGAAGAGGGAACAGTTTGATTCATGCTTATAGAAGATCTATTGCACATAAATATGAAACAAACTGCGGCCTTTGGGTGTTGCGTTCACTGTCCACGTTCATATATATATATATATATATATATATATATATATATATATATATATTTTTTTTTTTTTGTCATATGTAGAGAGAGTATCTCCTGCAATATATGCCCTGTGGAAGAGTACACGTTCCTTTTCCTCCAATTCATGGACTTATGATTTCAGAAATTTGCGGGCATAAGTGGGGAAATATGATGTGATAATTTTATCAGTTTGCATAAACTTTTGGGAATTAGTTTTTCTTCAATGCATTTTTTGAGAAAGTTTTTCCGGTTTCTGTGAGAATGGGAGGCTTTTAGTGATTTTTTATATTCTCTAATTTGGTGTATATATATGTTTTGTTTTCCATGTCGACAATTTTAAAAAATATACTCAATTATAATCTGAGATTAAGGACAGAATGGTTAAATAAAATAAAGACAAGAGGAAAACTGTTTTTTAAATCGCCTACGCGTTTCGTCCTGTGATGGACTTTATCACGGCAAAAAGACGAAATGGGCATATATTGCGGAAAATACTCTCTCTACATATGACATAAATTATATAAGACATGGTCTTTTACCGCAACAAAAAGCACGTTCAAAAAAAAAAAATATATGTGTGTGTGTGTGTGTGTGTGTGTGTGTGTGCGTCTGTGTGTGTATCTCTGTGTGTGCGTGCGTGTGTGCGTGTATATATATATATATATATATATATGTATATACGTATGCAAATTTGAGTATTTTTAGGTGTACTTATCTTTTGTAAAAAATTCAGCGGCATAGTTCGACCTGTTAAAACAAGTTAAGCCAGTCGTAATTATGGCCTAATGAAAGCGAATCAACTAAGGTTTTAATGTAGTGTTTATGATCTGATGATAGAGAAGTACCAAACTGTTTATATGAAAAACATATAAGCAGAAAAATATATCTTTGTCAATAAATTCATATACAAAAATGATTATTTGTTTGAAGTGTAGGAAGCGTGCGTGCAAACTGTCGCAGATGTTCAACTTTTTTTTAGTGATCTTTGACTAGGATCTAGCACCTGTTTGCCCCCTGCCAGGGTTACAGTTTTTCTTTTTTCTTTTTTATTTTTAAATTGCCTGAATATTAACATGAATGAAAGTGGGGATAAGGGTAAGCAGAATATGATCTTTAAGCGCATTTCTCTGTGTGTGTATGCGTCTTGGTGGAGGGGAATCAAATCCGCACTTAGCTCTTCAAGCCAAGCACGTTCACGATCATCGATAGACAGAAAATTGAGGCTCGGTTTCCTTCCTTTTTTATGGAAGCGCGTACGCTACTGGTGAATCGGAAGTCATCCGTGTTTGGACAATAAATGATTAAGAAGAGTCGTATGGTGTGCGTTTTAGAGGATGGTAAAAGTTGTAGCTGACAAGAAGTACATAAGTACAACCTGATCAATATCGGCTGGGTCACCGGGGAGAGGGCGTATGATGTTGAAAGACCCGAAACCCTTAATGAACATCGGCTCGAAACATCACTGGTGATGTGTACTGAAGCATCAAATAGATACATTTTACAAAAAAAAAAAAAAAAAAGAAGGAAACAGTGTTGTTAGACAAATGAAAAAAGATCAAAGCAATATTCATCCTTCGTTTAGATTCTTTACGTTCTTTAGTTTTTATTTTAGCTTGAACGGCCATTTGTTATAAAAGCTTACGTTTTTAATCAAATTGAATCGAGGTTAATCAAAAATTATGTTTAGTAAGTAGACTTGGTTTAGGAGAATTGGCATAATTCTTAATAACAATAAACTGAGCAAGAAAAAAATGATCCAAACAAGAGCAGAAAGAGGCTGCAACTCTCGGCAAAGAAATGCCGACATCAGCTTAGCGATAACAGGAGATGATAATTAAAATGAAAATAACTACAATGAACTTGACCGGATTTTTCTTTTTTTGCTTTGACATAATAGATATTAAATGTATGTCACAAATAATAATATTTTCGTAGAAAAAAGAGTATTTTTAGAAAATGTAATGACTTAAAGCAATCTAAAGGAGGTCATTCAGTATTAACGAATGTTAAACTTACGAAAGAATTTTATTAAAAATATCACAGAATAACCCAGAAACTTTATCCCTTTCCAAATCGAACCCAAAATCTAATCAGTGCGTGCCAGTCATGAGGTCAATCATCCCTGAAAGTTTTATCCTGATGTAATGAATAAGTACTGAATATGTATACACCTTGGTTCCCACTCACTGGAATGTCTGTCATAAATATAGACTAAAGCGAGGGCGTCCAGAGATCCAGAGGTCTATTGGTCTTCCACTAGAGATCTACGTCTATTGACTACGCCTACGTCTCAGGATACTGCATACGACGAGTACCGTCCATTACGTCTACGTACTAGATTGTTCTACCCGATTACATTTGCCTAAGCCACTTAACTACCTCGAATGATACATATATCCATTTCAATGACATATCACATCCAAATCAAACCTGCAGGTTTTGATATATCTTGACTAGGGACAGACAGATAAATAAACAAACAGACAAACGCGACCGAATAAAATACCTCCGCCTTAAGATGGCATTAATAAGAGTCAAAACAATGCAATACAAAGCACAATGTGAAATTGTAATGGTACCCACCTACGAGGAATGAACTCTTCCTCGTGCTATATACCTGCGTGACTTCTAAGGAGCAGTGAAGAGAAGTTGGCAGTTAGTTACGAGCAGTCAAGTAATGCAGTTAACGAGAGCTAATAGTTAAGCATCGAAATTATGCTTCGAACTTATTTCTATATTACTATTTATTAACCCTTCCTTTGTATTTCTTGTCATATTAACGCACTGTTTTGAACCTCCCTTCTTGTTCTGTGTCTTACTTTCGGCACAAACTGGTCACTGCACTTTGCGGCAAAGTTTCGCCACAAATCTACAACAAATTGGCGACCAAGATCCACAACAAAAATATCACCAAATACAATTATATTCACAAAAATGCATACAGTCAATTGGTTATAGCTTTTTGATTTCAAAACACGAAAGAAAAACGTAAGACTGGGTTGTGTCCAATTATATTGACTATGATTACATACCAGTGGCCATCTGTGTGACTTTCCTGTAAATGTATGGAGAGGGATTTTTAACTATTATTCTCCCGTTTAAATCAACATTTTACAACAACCAACCTTTTTTAGTTAGGATAATACGCAAAGAAAATATTATTAAAATAGAAAAAAATTTAATAACATTTTAGTTAAAAATTTAAATTAAATTCTGTACTTCCATGAATATTTCAACAACGAATATTTGTTAACTGGGGCAATGAATGGATTGTTAATTTTAACACACTCAAAATAAATCTGTTTTCTATTAATCCTCTGAAAAAAAACTTTCTGTCTTCTATCAGCATGGCTGATGCTAACTTTCAGGAAAGTGACTTACTAAGCCTTCAAGGGCTAACATTAAATAACATAGATATATCTATTTCTATATCAGCTGCCTATAAAGTTGGTTCACGGTGTCGTCAATATCTATATACAATATCAGGTGTTCATAAGGTGTTCATATAAGACGTTGGTCCATGGTGTCGTCAATATTTATATACAATATCAGGTGTTCATAAGGTGTTCATATAAGACGTTGGTTCACGGTGTCGTCAATATTTATATACAATATCAGGTGTTCATAAGGTGTTCGTATAAGACGTTGGTTCACGGTGTCGTCAATATTTATAGACAATATCAGGCGTTCATAAGGTGTTCATATAAGACGTTGGTTCACGGTGTCGTCAATATTTATATACAATATCAGGTGTTCATAAGGTGTTCGTATAAGACGTTGGTTCACGGTGTCGTCAATATTTATATACAATATCAGGTGTTCATAAGGTGTTCATATAAGACGCTGGTTCACGGTGTCGTCAATATTTATATACAATATCAGGTGTTCATAAAGTGTTCATATAAGACGTTGTTCCACGGTGTCGTCAATATTTATATACAATATCAGGTGTTCATAAGGTGTTCATATAAGACGTTTATGGTTAAAGTATTTTTTTTCACATTTGGTCCGGTTCCCCTGTTATATATTCAGAGATTCTTGACAAAATCAAAAGGAAAATCAGCAAAATTCTTGGTCCTGACCCGGCTTCTCAACTTCAGTCATTTTCCCACCGCTGTAATGTGATTTCCCTATACTTTTTATGTCAACATTTATATTGTAATAATTCCGATGAGCGCTTCGCAATGATGCCTAGACTTTATGAACTTAAACACTAGATTTTGAAACAAGGTCTCATCAGTACATAGATGAACTTTTTTTTTTAATCATATCACCCCAAGCAAGGCGATAACGCTACTGATGCGCAGGGCGCTACGTAAGGGTAAAGAAGATTGGAAAAGAGAAAGCCGGAAACCACATCTTAAACAGGGAACAAGGGATGAGCCTCTTCACCTGTTCAATAGACGTGGGTAGGTTGTGACCCGGGCGATAGTTTAGTCTATCTACTCCAATTGAAAAAAAAAAGAACAAAGGAAAAGAGTGAAAAGATTGGAAAAGAGAAAACCGGAAACCGCATCCTAAACAGGAAACAAAGGATGAGCCTCTTCACCTGTTCAAAGAACGAGGGTGGAGTGTGAACCGGGCGATAGTTTAGTCTATCTACTCCAATTGAAAAAAAAAGAACAAAGGAAAAGAGTGAAAAGATTGGAAAAGAGAAAACCGGAAACCGCATCCTAAACAGGAAACAAAGGATGAGCCTCTTCACCTGTCCAAAGAACGAGGGTGGAGTGTGAACCGGGCGATAGTTTAGTCTATCTACTCCAATTGAAAAAAAAAGAACAAAGGAAAAGAGTGAAAAGATTGGAAAAGAGAAAACCGGAAACCGCATCCTAAACAGGAAACAAAGGATGAGCCTCTTCACCTGTTCAAAGAACGAGGGTGGAGTGTGAAGAACCAGGGACGATAAGCTTTAGTTCTAAATCTACTCCAAATTGAAAAAAAAAGAACAAAGGAAAAGAGGGAGTGAAAAGGGATTGGAAAAGATAAAACCGGAAAAAAAAACCGCATCCTAAACAGGAAACAAAGGATGAGCCTCTTCACCTGTTCCAAAGAACGAGGGTGGAGTGTGAACCGGGCGATAGTTTAGTCTATCTACTCCAATTGAAAAAAAAAGAACAAAGGAAAAGAGTGAAAAGATTGGAAAAGAGAAAACCGGAAACCGCATCCTAAACAGGAAACAAAGGATGAGCCTCTTCACCTGTTCAAAGAACGAGGGTGGAGTGTGAACCGGGCGATAGTTTAGTCTATCTACTCCAATTGAAAAAAAAAGAACAAAGGAAAAGAGTGAAAAGATTGGAAAAGAGAAAACCGGAAACCGCATCCTAAACAGGAAACAAAGGATGAGCCTCTTCACCTGTTCAAAGAACGAGGGTGGAGTGTGAACCGGGCGATAGTTTAGTCTATCTACTCCAATTGAAAAAAAAAGAACAAAGGAAAAGAGTGAAAAGATTGGAAAAGAGAAAACCGGAAACCGCATCCTAAACAGGAAACAAAGGATGAGCCTCTTCACCTGTTCAAAGAACGAGGGTGGAGTGTGAACCGGGCGATAGTTTAGTCTATCTACTCCAATTGAAAAAAAAAGAACAAAGGAAAAGAGTGAAAAGATTGGAAAAGAGAAAACCGGAAACCGCATCCTAAACAGGAAACAAAGGATGAGCCTCTTCACCTGTTCAAAGAACGAGGGTGGAGTGTGAACCGGGCGATAGTTTAGTCTATCTACTCGAATTGGTTAGGTGTTACCATAACTTCTATCCTAACCGTTTTTTTTTCTCGTATTTCTCGCTTGTAGAACCCTTAAATTTAACTTTGATTTTCAAAAATTTAAATGCAATCTCAATCATTATCTACTGCCTTTTTGATTACTCTTCTATTGTTCTTGCTCCTTTGTAATGTTTTGGTTTTCTAATTCAGGGCCTCCTACAAAAGGCGAAAGCGAAAAGAAAGGACTAAACACAAACTAGAAGAAAACTGGATTCATGGTCATCAACGAAAAGAGACGCACGAAATGACAATTAGAGCTCATTATTTTATAAGCGTTTCACCCCGAGCAAGGCATGTCACTGCCACTACTGCGCAGGGGGCTACATAGAGTGGAGAAAGGATGATTAAATATAGGAAATGTCAGAGGGTGGGTGATAAGCGGGTAGGGATACCGAGAAAGGTTAAATATAGGAAATGTCAGAGGGTGGGTGATAGGCGGGTAAGGATACCAAGAATGAGGGTTGGGTAGATGAGAGTGTTCTGAGAATAATTGGGAGTTAGTGTGATAGGAGGTGTCTATTGACCCTACATTTAAATAACTGGAGATTGTAGCTGTCGGGAAAGCAGACTTGTGGAAGGGAGTTCCACAGTCGGGAAGCGCGAGAAAAGAAGCTGGATACTAAAATCAAACAGAAGCAGAAATTTCAATACATAGAAAGAATTCTGACAAAGATTGGAATGATGCGAAGGCATGATGGCTTGGCTGAGGACGCATTTCGAAAGCTAAGCAAAGTATTGAGAAATTTGAAGATTCCTGTTCTTTTATATGGCAGCGAATGATGGACATTCTTCTCAAAGATGAAGGAGAAACAGGAAGCAGCAGAAATGTGCGATTCTGCAGTAGGATGCTGAGGATGCTATCGATCCAACATGTGACCGAAGATAGGGTTTTAGAGAATATGCAAACGAAAAGGAAACTTATACGAACATCAAGAAGAGGCAGCTGAAGTTTCTAGAAAAAGTAATGTGGAAGGAAGGGTTGGAGAATGGATTGAGGAAAGATTGGGGAGAATGGATTGATGAAGGGTTAAGGAGAATGGATTGAGGAAGGGTTGGGGAGAATGGATTGATGAAGGGTTGGGGAGAATGGATTGATGAAGGGTTGGGGAGAATGGATTGATGAAGGGTTAAGGAGAATGGATTGATGAAGGGTTGGGGAGAATGGATTGATTAAGGGTTAAGGAGAATGGATTGATGAAGGGTTGGGGAGAATGGATTGATGAAGGGTTGGGGAGAATGGATTGATGAAGGGTTGGGGAGAATGGATTGATGAAGGGTTAAGGAGAATGGATTGATGAAGGGTTGGGGAGAATGGATTGATGAAGGGTTGGGGAGAATGGATTGATGAAGGGTTGGGGAGAATGGATTGATTAAGGGTTAAGGAGAATGGATTGATGAAGGGTTGGGGAGAATGGATTGAGTGAAGGGTTGGGGAGAATGGATTGATGAAGGGTTAAGGAGAATGGATTGATGAAGGGTTGGGGAGAATGGATTGATTAAGGGTTAAGGAGAATGGATTGATGAAGGGTTGGGGAGGATGGATTGATGAAGGGTTGGGGAGAATGGATTGATGAAGTGTTAAGAAGAATGAATTGATGAAGGGTTGGGGAGAATGGATTGATGAAGTGTTGGGGAGAATGGATTGATGAAGGGTTGGGGAGATTGGATTGATGAGGGGTTGAGGAGAATGGATTGATGAAGGGTTAAGGAGAATGGATTGATGAAGGGTTAAGGAGAATGGATTGATGATGGGTTGGGGAGAATGGATTGATGAAGGGTTGGGGAGAATGGATTGATGATGGGTTGGGGAGAATGGATTGATGAAGGGTAGGGGAGAATGGATTGATGAAGGGTAGGGGAGAATGGGTTGATGAGGGATTGAGGAGAATGGATTGATGATGGGTTGGGGAGAATGGATTGATGAAGGGTTGGGGAGAATGGATTGATGAAGGGTTGGGGAGGATGGATTGTTGAAGGGTTGGGGAGAATGGATTGATGAAGGGTTAAGGAGAATGGATTGATGAAGGGTTGGGGAGAATGGATTGATGATGGGTTGGGGAGAATGGATTGATGAAGGGTAGGGGAGAATGGATTGATGAAGGGTAGGGGAGAATGGGTTGATGAGGGTTTGAGGAGAATGGATTGATGATGGGTTGGGGAGAATGGGTTGGGATGGATTGAGGAAAGAGAAACAGGGAAAGCAGCGCAAGACTAACTTGAGGAGCAGAGCTTGGGAAAGATACCAAGAGGAAAAGTGTTAAGGGCGACAAAGGATAGAGGCAAATGGAGGTCCAATATCGCCTACGTCCTGAAGGCCAATAAATGAAGTAGAATTGTGTCACACTCAGCAAAATTATTGACATATTCCCGATGCTTTCGGTTGTTTTACGTTCAGACCTATTTCAAAGGATTTTTTTTCCAATTGAACACTTAATTTCGATCACTGGGGTAGTTTTTTCTCGTTCCCTGTATCATGCCACTTCTGGATGTCTTAGTTATGCCCTTTTAACTTAACTAAGCTTTAATTCCTCACAACTGTAATTCCTCACAACTCCTTGCGTCAAAACACTTGTTTTAACCAACGTTTTTATCCACTGGGCCATGTCTCTTTGAGAACCCGAAGAAGGTCAGAGCGTACTACGCTCGAAACGTCGTCAAAGTACAATGTTATTCAAGTTAAACATAAAATAAAATTAATTTTGTAGTCACACAGATTCCTAGATCATTCCCGCGAACTAGTTCAATTCTACGATCTGATCAAGGATGAAGAAAAGGCTTGAGTCAGCAGAAATGTAATTGTACAGAAGGATATTCAGGATATCATGGACGGGGCACATAAGTAACGATAAAGTGTTTGAGAGCATGCCACAAAAAGTAATCATATTTAACATTAGGAAGAAACAGATGAGGTTCCTGGAACACGTAATGAGGTAGGAGGGCCTGGAGAATTTAATACTCACAGTACGGACAGAAGGAAAGCGAGACATGAGAAAGCAGCGCGAGATCTACTTGATAGGTCTGAACAAATGGATAGAGGAGCAGGGTTTGGAAAAGATACCAAGAGAAAATTTATTGAGAGCGACAAGAGACAGAGCCAAGTTGAAGTCAATGATCGCCTACGTCCTGAAGAAACACGGCACATAACAATTCAGGGACAGTGAGGGACATACATTCTTCTTCTTTATGTCCTTTCTTTTTCTTCTTCTTTTTCTTTTTTATGTGACATGTTCCTTCAGGATGTAGGCGATCATAGTTTTCTACATCTCCCTGACCCTGGTGGCGCTTAGCACGCTTCCTCTTGTTGCACCATGCAACCCTCGTTCCGTCATCCACCTGATCATGTCTTTCAAATTCGCTATTCGCTGCTTTCCCCTGTCTCTTTTTCTCTCTATCTGGCCTGTTAGTATCAGGTTCTCCAAGTTCTCCTTCCTCATTGCATGTCCCAGGAACTTTAGTTGTCTCTTCCTGATGCTCAGTATTAATTTCCTTTTCGTCTCCATCCTTTCCAAAATTTCATCATTTCTCACATGGTCGGTTCATGATATCTGCAGCATCCTTCTGTAGAACCACATTCAGCTGCTTCAAGTTTTTCCGTCATCTTTGAAGATATTGTCCAACATTCACTGCCATATTGAAGAACCGACATCACATAGCAATCCAGTACACTCCTCTTTGTTTCTAGTGAAATTGTCCTGTTTCTTAATACTTTACTCAACTTCTGGCATGCTTCTTTCACCATGCCAATTCGCCTTCGGATCTCAGCGTCGGACTTTCCGTTTTCTGTTAGAACACTTCCTAGGTATTTCTGTACCTGCTTGATTTTTAGAGTCCCTCACCTGTAATTGGCATTTTGGGCTACCCTTTACTGTCTCTGAATTGTTATTCATTTACATAACGCTGTTAGGTAGGTTACCCTCTGTTTTCTTGTACTTCACTTGCTTTCGGTATGTCCTGCGATTGTTATTTTTCTTCCCTCAGCGTCCTTGTGATGTACCATTTATCTCTTGCCTAGAGTCTTCCTTTCAACTGTGGCACAATTACCCTGCCTCATCGTTATACAGAGGTATTGATATTAAGCATCGTTATACAGAGGTATTGATATTAAGCATCAATTTAGAATTCTTACCTTTTTTTCTAAAGAAACTTTCATATTTTCTTAAACATTTTTTTATACAAGCTAAAACTGAGAAATATTTAGCCGTTTCAAATTTTTGAGCAGTATCTTTCTGTCGGTTCATTCACCATTTAAATGGTTGATTCGTTGCAATACTGAGACCATAATTGAATCAATAATTTTGAAGTTATTTTAATGATTTTCAATATAATATTGAGTGAATACCATCGCACCGTCTTCACAATATTTATATGAAAATAAGAAAAATAATTTTGTAAGAAAATAATACAAAGTTAGAGATATGATGAAGAAAAATATAAAGCGAAATGTAAATGAAGCGAAAAAATAAAATGAATCAGTGAAATGAAAGAAAAAAGAAAGAAGTAAGGAAAGGAATAAAAAAAACTGAAGAAAAAAGAGAGAACGAAAGAAAGTTAGATTTGTCGAAAGAAAAAGAAAGAGAAGCAAGAAAAACAAACTAGAGTAAAGGAAGTTTTTTTCTACGAAAGAATACAAAACACATTAATTTCTTATTTAAGGAGTGGAATATTTTCATTTTTTTCCAAAAATAAAAGAAACACAAAAGGAATGCCAGATAGCAAAAAAGAAGCAAAAACTGATAAAAGAAGGTAAAAGGTAGGATTTGAATGAAAAAATGAAAAACAAAACAAAAAAAAAAAACAGAATTAGTAGAAAAGTTGACAGAAGAAAAAATAAAAGAAAGAAGTAAAAAAACTGAAATAAAACAGGAACGAAATAAAAACTGATTTGAAAAATGAAAGAAAGTATTGTGCAAAAAAAGAAAAAGAAAGAATTCTAGAAAAAAAGAAAGAATTAATTGTGAAAAGAGGGAAAAAAAGAATTAATTGTGAAAAGAAAGAGAAAAAGAAAGAAAGAATTCTGGAAATAAATAAATAAATAATTGGGGAATGAAAAATTAAACTTGGCACACTGGAAAAGAGATAACGTATAAGAAAAAGTAAATAATATTTTATGAACAAAATATAAAGAAATAAAGAAAAATTAATTGCAGAAAGAAAGAAAGAAAAAGAAAGAAAGAAAGAAGGAAGAAAGAAAGAAAGAAAGAAAGAAAGAAAGAAAGAAAGAAAGAAAAAACTGACAAAACATATATTGGAAAACTAGAAGTAAGAGAGAAAAAGATAAGAAAAATTAGAGATCATTTTTAAAAACTAAATGTAAAGAAAGAAAAAGATAATTATGAAAAGAAAGAAAGAATTAATTGTGAAAAGAAAGAAAGAAAGAAAGAATTAGTTATGGAAAGAAAGAAAGAAAGAAAGAAAGAAAGAAAGAAAGAAAGAAAGAAAGAAAGAATTAGTTATGGAAAGAAAGAAAAAAGAAAGATTATGGAAAGAAAGAAAGATGTGACACTGGGAAAGAGATAAAGTATAAGAAAAAAGTAAATAATCTTTTTAAACAAAATAGAAAGAAAGAAAGAAAGAAAGAAAGAAAGAAAGAAAGAGAGAAAAAGGACGAAACATTATATTGGAAAACTAAAAGCTGTAAGAAATAGAAATATAAGAAAAATTTGAGAACATTTTAGAAAACTAAATTTAAAGATAGAAAAAGATAATTATGGAAAGAAAGAAAGAAAGAATGAAAGAATTATGGAAAGAAAGAAAGATCTAAAAAGATAAATTATAAGAAAAAGTAAATAATATTTTATAAATAAAATATAAAGACATAAAGAAAAATTAATTGAAAAGAGAAAGAAAGAAAAAAGAAAGAAAGAAAGAACGTTTTAAAAAACTAAATGTAAAGAAAAGAATATAAAAAGAAAGAAAGAAAGAAAGAAAGAAAGAAAGGTAATTATGGAAAGAAAGAGTTAATTGTGGTATGATCCATTTAATCCATTATTGGATTTGTGCTGAATACATATATTCAGAATAACTTTGTACTCAGTGTTCATTAAAGCTTACATTTATCTCTACCAATTCTACTACAATTTAATGAAGTCTCGTTGTTAACCATTTTGATAATGGCTAATCTACTCTGTCCAGAGAAATGTATGATTGACCTCAACGCGTCTGACGCCGAACTAGAATATCGTCACTGAAAGAGAACTTCTTAACTTCTGCGACGAAAAGTTCTAAGAAGCTGCAATACCTCACGAAATATGTCATCACAGTTGTTCGAGTATTTCATAGATGCACTTTAGATCCTGTCCAAGGTTGTTAAAGTATCTTCTTAAAAGAGACTTTAGCAACCTTGGACAGGATCTACATAAAAAATGATTCAAATTATCTCCAGACACTTACAGTTGACCAATTTTGTCAACTCATAGTAAAATTGTTCATTTTCTTTGGAATCAGTAGAATAGACAACTTCCTTAGCAGAAGAATTTCGAAAAAAAAATTAATGGAAAAACTACCCGTGCCTAAACAAAATGGAGAGGGCTAGCTAATTTTTTTCCATAGAAGTACTGGGATACTGTTGTGTTGAACTAAAAAGAAAGGATACTTTTTTTTTAATCATATCACCCCGAGCAAAGCGGTAACACCACTGATGTACAGGGGGCTATGTAAGAGTGAAAAGATTGTAAAAGAGAAAGCCGGAAACCACATCCTAAACAGGGAACAAGGGATGAGCCTCTACACCTGTTCTATAGACGTGGGAGGAGTGTGAACCGCTCGATAGTTTAGTCTATCTACTAAGGAGTAAGATGTCTACTAATGAAGGATTTATGTTGCGACCTAATATTACGGAACAACTTTTTGCCTCAACATTCATTGTTAGAAATACATTTCGGAGGCTGTTGTAGAGTAGTTTTCGCACTGAATGTTATAATTGTGCTATGTCGGTTGCTAATCGACTTAATGTACTCAATATGTTTGGAACTTGGTAATCTTCCATTGAAAGCTGACTCCTTAGTAAGACCGATATCTATTAAATCAAGGCGGCACGCGGGGGAGATAAAATTTATCCTAACTAAAGTTACTCGCATGTTGAATGAAGTTATAATCGAATTAAATCATTCGCTGCAGAAAGCTCAAACCTCCATAGTTTCTTTTGAGAATAGAAAAAAGCGAATGTTAATCGACTATTCACAAACGATAAATTGATTTACTTTGATGGATGCCTACTCTCTGCCAAGAATCATCGAGATGGTAGAGAAAATAGCCAAAAACAGTCTATCTAGTACGCAAAACCATATAAGTACCTATCATAAGGGCCACCAATAAACGATATCCGACATTTGAGGCTAATGGAAAATTCTATCAATTTCACAGAAAACCGTTTGGCGTAACTAACGGGTTAGGTAGCTTTCAACGGCTGATAGATCAAATAATATCGAAAGAGAACCTGCAAGACACCTATGCTTACATCGATAATGTAACCTTTATCGGGAAAAATTGAACGGAGCATGATAGAAATCTCAAATTATTCACATCAAAAGGTTCAAGCTGATGTTTAATCAAGCAGATATCATTTTAGGAGTAATAGTATAAAACTACTTGGGCACATAGTCAGTAAAACAAATGTAAAACCCGATCCAGAACTACTGAATTCATTACTCAGCCTACTGCTCTCATGTCGTGAATTAAGAATGTTCGCACACTATGCTCATCGGATACTGTCGTTTTCACAAAGAATCTACCCTCTAACAACTGCATCAATATTCCCGTTATCTCCCATAGCAGAGAAAGCGTTTAATATGTTAAAGAGAGAGTAGTGAAAAGTTCAATTACTTCGCCCGATCATACACTACTTCTTGTAGTAGAGACAAACGCCTCAGAACTCGACATAGCCGCATCTTTAAGACGGACAGACCATTACCTTTTTCTACAGCATCTTCTATGAATCAGAATTTAGGCTTTCTGCAATAGAGAAAGCAGTCTATGCTACTGCGGAATCGCTGAAAAAATGGAGGCATTGTTTGAACGGGTGACACTTTAAATTAATTGCAAATCAAAAATTAGTCATATAACTGTTTAACGCAAAAATGACCAGCAAAATAATAAGAATATATCCAAGGATAGAACTCTCGTGTTATTCATTCGACGTATCATAACACCCCGGTAAAGTAAACGCCCTCTCTTTGTATGTAGCTCGACTGTTAGCAAAGAAGAATTAAAGAAACTAGAAAACATAGAAAGCTGTGCCACCCAGAGAGGATGTGAAAGAGATTACCAACTCATGTAAGACTTGCACTAAAAATAAACTCAGATTCAACCGTTCTAATACCAGCATAGTCATAAAAACCACACAACCTTACAAAAGAATTGCATTGGGTATTAAAGACAATATCCTGCAGACACAGAAAGAAAACTACAAGACATTCTAAGGTAGCTGAAGAGAGTGATAAGAAAGGACTAGAAATAAACTGCAATAAAACCGATTTGCATAGTCATCAGTAAAAGGTGCAGCCCAATATACCAAGTACAGGTCGGGGATACTAAAATCAAGCAGGTACAAAAAATTAAATACCTGGGAAGTGTTATAACAGAAGACGGAAAGTGTGACAGAGATTCGAAGGCGAATTGGTATGGCAAAAATAGCATTCCAGAAGTTGAGTAATGTATTAAGAAACAGGAGAATTTCGCTAGAAACAAAGAAGAGAGTACTGGATTGCCATGTGATGTCAGTTCTTCAATATGGCAGTGAATGTTGGACAATATCATCGAAGATGAAGGAAAAACTTGAAGCAACTGAAATGTGGTTCTACAGAAATATGCTGCGAATATCATGGATAGAGTATGTGAGCAATAATGAGGTTTTGGAAAGGATGGAAACGAAAAGGAAATTAATACTGAGCATCGGCAAAAGACAGCTGAAGTACCTGGGACATGCAATGAAGAAGAAGAGCTTGGAGAACCTGTTACTAACAGGCCAAATAGAGAGAAAAAGAGATAGAGGAAAGCAGCGGATAACATATTTGCAGGACCTGATCAGGTGAGTGACGGAACGAGGCTTGCATTTTACAACAGGAGAAAGCCTGTTAAGAGCCACCAGGGATAGGGAGACGTGGAAAGCCATGATCGCCTACGTCCCGAAAGGAGAGGGCAGATAGAATAAAAAGATCCTGCCCAGATGTATCTTTTACAGCTGTCATACTAGCACTCTACTGTTTTTCTGTCATCGAGTTAGCAGAGTATATTCATTCAGATATAGAGGCTTCATTTATGACCGAATGCGAACGGCGATCCCTACAAGAGCAAGGAGTAACCATAAGTAGAAGAAAAGCATACAACCCTCAACGTAAAGGGCAGTGCCAGCGGTATAATAGAATAATCTGGAAAATCGTTGATTTAGAAGCTGCTGATAAAGGGGTAGGTGTAGAAAATTGGGAACAATTCTTTTCAGGGACCCTGCATTTTATTAGGTTGTTGTAATGATCAGCCAATAATCGCAAAACGCCATGAACGATTCTTTCCGTTTGCAAGATAAAGTTCGACTGGAGCTTCTTGACTCTCGAATTCGGAAGGATATTACTAAAAAGACACACGAAACTGAATAAAAACGAACCACATGTGGATCAAGTGAAGCTGCTAGATGAAACCATAAGTATGTGTGTGTCCGTTACCAGGATGGACAGGAAGACAACAGTCTCTTAGAAACTTGGCTCCAGCAGAGGATGAATCGGGGCACACAGGAGTAAGCGAGAGCTGTCCTCGGGGCACTTCAAAGAATTTTGAGACAGAGACATAGATATCGTCTCCTTCAGGAACTCTTGAGCTCTGATACCTGCGATTTCTGAAAAAAGAGTACACCCACCTACGGCTTGCGAGTAAGTCAATCGTAGACTACGAAAACATAGTAGGGTTCGAGCGAGAATAAAAAAATGCTTCTGGCAATCCACCACGGCCTCGCAGCAAGCAAAGATTTCAAAGACTTCTTTCCTCTGTAAGAATAAGATTACAGAGAATGTGGTAATATCTACTTCCCTACTAATGGATCTGTCCTGAATACATATATTTAGAACTCTGCATGTATTCAGAGTTTATAAAAACTCTGTCTTGGTCAAATATCTGCCTCTGGACGGAGGCTCTGCCGAAAAGTAGGGTCTCGTCTGGAGTGAACAAGAAGCCGACTCTTAAGCAGGGACATTTTTGGCCGTGCTTAAGGGCTCGGATTTCCACTTTAATTGGCCTGGTGCCGCATCCGCTTTGGGTATCAGGAGGCAGTGAATAATAGTTAAAGCTTTGACTTTATCAGACTCTCTACCTTTCGGCGGAGAGTAACACAGACGAGACTATGCCAAAGAGCATAGCCTCTTCTAGAGTAAATACATTAGAGCCCGACCTCGCGTCTGCGGGGCCTACGAGAGACTTTTGCTTGAGCGTACCTGCTCAGAATTCACCACGTTAAACTCGGCTTTACGCCGGATCACGCCCTTGTGGGGAGGCTTGGCTTTATACCGAGATCATTACATTTAAGCCAATAGGAATCGTCTTTATCAATTCTACTACAGTATTTATGAAAAGAAAGAAAGAAACAAGCAAACAAACAAACAAACAAAAAGAAAGAAAAATCGGACAAACGAAACACACGACACAGGAAAGTATAAAGGTGAAAAAAATAAGAGATAAAGAAAAAAAAAAGAAACAAACAATGAAAAATGAAGGAAAGTGACAAAATAAAAAAAAACGAAAAAGAAAGAAAGGAGAAAGGAAAATCAAAATCTTAACCGGGAGAAAGAAAACCTGAAGAGAGAATATTAATTGAAAATAAAAAAAGTATCAGCCAAAAAAAAAAAAAAAAAAAAACAGGTCTAAAAAAAGACTGACTGATTTAAGAAAAAAATGGCCATTCCATAGAGAACAATCAAAACCAAAACGAATGTTATCGTTTGGACACACAATTTTCTGAAAACGTGAAAAGGAATTCAATAAACTTTGAAAAGGCCAGCGGATGATGTCGGGCTGTAGTGGGAAGCACTCAAAGTTGAAAAGAACGAAAGTCTAAATTAGGAAGAAAGAACTGAGGAAGATAAATTTGGGAAATTCCAAGTCAGATTCCAGAAGTGAATTGAAGCGTGTCTTGCAGAGATTAGTACGAGTGGGCCGTAGTGGTTTCTTGTTCATCTCAAGACCCGTCCAAACTGTTTCAAGTCGGCCGAAAGGAATTAAATTCTCACTTAATCGGAGGCCATTGTCTAGACGAGGAACGATGTGGAATTTGTTAGCAATTTCCACGCATCGATCTTGCCTTGTTTGTTTCTGGATAATCCCTCCTTTCTTACGCTCATTCCATCCGTCTATTATTTGCTTTTACCACACATTCTCATTCATTCTTCTGATTGATTTTTCCCGTCCTAAGATTATAATCTATTAACATAAACTTCACAACTTTCTCTTCGTATCTGTTTCCATACTTTCTCACCATCACTATACCCCTCCATGCGTGTGCATAAGGGTATATATCTTGATGTATGTGTTCCCTTTAATTTTCCCACAATATACTAGCCACAAGAGCCACTCAAGGTAGGAGGTTACTAAATGATGCCGTATGAGCGCAAAAGAGGATGTAAGAAGCGCAGTTTATGAGGATATATATTAGAAATAATGTTTAGCTTTAGACTTGAAGCGTTAAATATTCTAGAGTTCGGGAAAACATCCTCTCTGGAGTTTGCTCCACAGATATGAAAATTCTTCTTACTAATGGATTATGAAAGACATGTGTGTAATATCTTTCCTAATAGAAACATGCCATATACATAAGTAAGAATGCATTGCGGCAATCATTCACTGCTATATACCTTGTCTACTTTCAAAGCCAGCATCTGAATCCTGGGTATATTAGCTACTGCCAATATATATAACACCCCATTCAAAACTTTACGATAAGACTACAGGAACACCTTAAAACTGTAACTGAAATGCACAAATCAGGTGTGTATGACCAAATATGGAGGGAAAAGGGAGGTCTTTGCTCTTTGTAGTATGAGGTTGAAATAATAAACAAAGAAATGGAAATTATGAATACGTCAAAAATTAGCGCTTATGGTAGGCCACAAAAATCTCCTAAACAGAGCAAGCATAGAAATGAATACAATATGAGAACTAGTAATACGGAGTGCCAGAGAAAAACAATAATAACAGCAAATTGTAATATGAGCTCTGGTAAAAAAATGTTTACTGAGACATTAGGTTCATAAATCCCAACAATTCATACACTCATAACCTCAAAATCAGTGAATAAAAGCGTTTTTTGAAGCAATCCAGTGACTTGACGCAAAGGGTTGTGAGTTCAATACCTGGCTACAGCCAAGGTGAGCAAAAACTGGGGAAGTTGAGTTAAAAGGAAATATATGAAACGAGAGAGACATAGCACCTGTAACTAAAACAATCTACAGCGGTGGACAAAATAAAGTGTTCAGTTCGAAATTCCAATCAGCGGAAGAAGTTTGGAGTCTACAACGGAATGTTGCAGCATAGAGATGAGGATATCATTCTAATCATTCAGTCAGTTAAGTTCCATACGTGATGCACGCTTTGGACGATCATGTCTGGAAAGAGACATAACTGACTGGGCAGAAGATTATCCCGAAGTAGGTTGCCATTGCTTTCTACGGTATACTGATTACCAGGCAAGGCTATAGAACCCATTCTGTTCTATTATTTAATCCATAAGTGGAGGGAATAGACGGATAAATACCTTTCCTAAGGGTACCTGTGCGTAAGTGAATGCAAGGAATTCAACTGGAATTCGAACTCGGCGCCCCGATTTGTCGTTCTGAGTTGATATCCACTGCAACACAACGCACGTCCAATCATTGTAACTAGCGTTAATTAAAGCAGAAATTATTAGACAAAGTAGTAAAGCTTGTAAATGATGCATTTCACCTACGTGTGTTGGATTCGACTTCTAGGCGGAATAAAAACAAAATTGTGCGCAAGAAAAATGCGTTGAGATTTTTTGGGATAGGTGTAGAAATAAATTAAATTACTTCATGGCATCCGACGATCAGTGAACAGAAAGTACCTATATATATATATATGTCTGCGGATGACTATTTACACTCTCACACCCTGATTGAGCACTCTGGAAGAATGGTAGACCTTGAAAAACAGTAGCTACTCTTGCATCTACAAATCGCTCATTCAGTAATGAATTAGAGCACACTAACTACTGGCGCATGATACATCAAACGCTAAAAGTCTGCCTCTTTCTATCGAACGCCCATAGCTCAGAGTTAGAATCGCCGACTGACGCCAATTCGGTCGGGTTTCAATCCTGGGTAAAAAGAAATCGGATGTCTAACCGTGCTGATGAGCTGCGAAACAGATCTGTCTGCGAATGACTATATATTTATTCTAAATTATATTTGAGAGCATGTACAATTTTTTAAATGCCAATATTGTTGTTTTTCAGTGGTTTACTGATAAAAAAAAACATGTTTGCTAAGTTTTTCTTGTTGTAAAGTGATCGATATCGACATAAAGATATACCGGACACCCATTAAAGTGCAATAAAACGATATTAATATAATAACAAGCAATAAAAAGAAATCAAACACTTGTAAATAAAACGAGACTTAAACAAAAGTCAACGCAACAAAAGCAATCAATAGCAATTAACTATCTGTAGAATCACCCACATACAAATATATTAAATTGCACCAACCTCCATATAAATAAGAATAAAAAAAGTATACAACAGCAGTTTAAAAATAAACCCTGAGGAGTAAAAAAATCATAATGGTGCTTTCATGAAGCTTTGAAGTCGACATGACAATGCTTAGTTATGTGATAAACTTCTCCACATTAATCTTATATACATATATTTATTAGTCATCCACATACAAGCCTGTTTCGCTGTATCACAGCTCATCAGTGTTATAATAGTTACTAATGGAAGTACATTCCACAGTTTGATATATACTTTTAAAAAGTGCTCAATACAAAAGTAGAGCATAAATATATGGTAATAATAATAATAATAATAGTAACTATTATTATTATTATTATTATAGCATACCGCAACTTAAGAGCTATAAAGTTTTAATGTTAAAGCACTATCATCAGGTAGTAAAATGTGGATAATTTGTTTTGTAATATATAGATAAGGATATTTTGAAAATAGAAAAAAGTTAAAAAAATAATAAAAAAGTCAGGAGAATAAAGAGGTTAGCCAAAATACTGGGGTGGGAAGTTATAACATTTTAAAGAATACTGTGTGTACCACTCAAACGACAGTAGTTTTTCCATTTTTGGTCACAGAAAGCTAGATATGTCAAAAGTTATAAACAAAGAAGAAAAATAGAAAAAGAAGAAGAAAGAAGATGGAAGATAGAAAAGGAAGAAAAGGGAAAGATTAGCAAAGAAAAACATAAACTTTGGAAAAGATAAAATAAAAAAAGAAAAAGATCAAAACCAACATAAAAAATAAGAATAATGATAAAAATAAAAAAAGAACATTAAGGGGATTTGTTCATAAGTACAAATATAAGAATAATATTCATAAAAAATTGCCAATTCAATAAGGTAAACTTTTTTTCAGTTATAAAACGAGTAAATAGTGAAAATATAGAAATAAATTCAGATATATTTAAGGGTATGGAAGATTATATACTTGCAAATATTAGTGATTTCACTACCTTCGTTCAATAAGTCAATTTTGGGGAATTTTATTATGTCTTTTTTCATGTAAGCAAATCTATTTCATGTACGATTTACATATCCTAGCTTTAGTTATTTGTATCTTTCAATTGCCAGGAGTATTAACAGTGAAGTAGAATTACTATATACTTTATTATTGAAAAATAAATTATACTGGTAAAATCAAAACTGAAATTTATTCTTTGTACATACGACATAATGTTTGGTAATATTAAGATTTTCTTAAGTAGAGATAGTAGCTAAGTTATACAATGGAATCTGTAAGTCATTTATTTTGCATAGGACATACTTTAGTGTTATGACCATTGCAAGAATTTGTTATTATCATTATTTATGGTACTTTAGTTATAATTAATATCATAATGTTATTTTAGAATTTTATTATTGTGTTTTTATTATCATATCAAGAATATCAGTGCAGCTATAACTAAGCTTCAGTGTATTTTTACTAAAAGATTTGCTAAGTGGATTGCTAGTTGAGAAGTGTTTTTGAACAAGATTAAGAAATTTATTGCCTAAATTGTTACTAACTATTTAGTTAAATGGTGGTGTCTACTAATGTATATTTCTCTTACTATTATGCTTGTTATTATGATTAATTTATTTTTTTACAGTTATGTAGCCCCCCGCACATAAGTGGCATTTCCGCCTTGCTCGGGGTGAAATGATTAAAAAAAAGTTATGATATTTAATATACTTGCAATTAAAGCCGCTGTTTGTTTAAGGTTGAATTATAGTAATAACTATCCTTATAGAAAATGTTTTCAGCAGAGTAATTGTTGTTAATTCTGTGTTCAACTATTATTTTTCAATTCTGTGGTATATATTTAACTGGCATCATAGCCCGGCGTTGCACGTGCAACTCAAAACATTTAAGTAGTAGGAGAAGATACAAGACACCTTCCGCCATTGCAGAGTCTCATTGATTGTCGACTTCCAGTGAACCGCGTTTGAAGCAGGCTTCTCTTCAGTAATTATAATGTTTATAATATTAAATGGATAAAGTCCTTTAAAACTCGGTTATATAAAAAAAATAATTATATAAAAAATTGTTGTTTATAAATTGTTCGAAAATTCCATTAAATAAATCTATTTTCTTTTGTTTTGCGTAAATGTGATTTGATGTTTTGTGTGACATTGTAAACAACATTGCGTTTGTTTTTGTTTTCTACGAGGGAAATATTTACAATTTTTTTGACTAAATGAATTAAACATAAAAATAAAAAATTAAACATAAAAATAAAAAATATTTATTTTGTTTTACTGATATTAGAAATATAAAAACTATTACGCTCTCAGTTCAGAAATCTTCGAAAAATATCTAAAAATGTAGACATTTAATTTTAGAAGAAAAAGTTACATTAATGCCACACAAATTACAGACAGTTGATTGAAATATTTAGCGAAAAAAAGCTTTATTTTTTTTAATTTTATTTTCTGAAATCTGAAAAAAAAAGCCTTAAATAATTAAATCAACCATTGGCACTTTTTTTTTTACATATTTTGTTTTTGTTTGAAAAAACACTTTTTAAAAATATTTCTTTTGTTTCAGAATTACGGTAAAAAATATTCACATTTTTTGTTGACCAAATGAATTTTTAAAACGTCGGAATAAAAATTAAATATTAAGGTTCATTTTTCTTTTAAATAAAAAAATATTTTAATCGCGTTTGGCACGTGTGATTTGATTTCTGTGACGTAATTTAGCAACCATCTTAGATATTAGATGTTTTACGGAGCAAATGTAAACAATCGGCTCCATTGGTCAAAAAGTGCGACAGGGAAAATTTGCTCAAAAAGTATGTGTTGACCTGACTTCCTTGTAGATATGTGTCCCTAGAAAGTTTGAATGGCGTAGCTGAAAAAATGTAGGGGTGCATAGGGAACAGTCACACACAGATTCACAGATTGCCTTTTATATATATAGATAATAGATGCTGAATGATATGGTTTCGGATTTATGTAGATAAGATTTGCATTATGTTTTACATATAGTGAATAAGTAATATTAAGCAAGTCAAGTGTAACATCTAAAAAGTCAACATTTTGAGTCTGGTAGTTGTTATTTATATATGTTTGCTATTTATCATTTCTAGTATTTACGGTATTTATTATGAATGTGCGTTGTGGCGGAGTGCATATCGACTCTGAACGAGAGATCGGGTGCCGAGTTCGAATTTCTGTTGATGTTTCCTGCATTCACTTACACACAAACACCCTTTGGAAATGTGTTAATCCGTCCCTTCCCGCCAGCTATGGCTTAAATAATAGGACAGATTGAGTTCTATAGACTTGGCTGGCAACCAGTCTACCGCAGAAAGCAAGAAAAGCAACAAGTTGTCATTAAAGAAAGAATGTCCAACAATTAATTCTAATGATAATAATTCAATGAACTTCGTACAAATTAAAACCACTGTCTCTCTTACTATTAGTAGGAGAAATATTTGATTCGTTTGTTTAACGGTATATCAAGTTCTTAGGGTTCATTTAATTTTATTGGGAGCTTTGAAGTAATAAAAATATGATGTTATTCTACTTTCACAATTGAAAACATGATAGATGATACTCAGCTTTTGCAAATGATAATTGTCTGTGTAGATATAATTACTGTACGTGGTCATATGTGTGTTGTTTGTTGGAGTTTTCTTGAAGTTATATTTTGGGATACAGTTCGATCTTTTTAAGAAATTCTAGGATATTATATGGATTAATGTCATGGAATTTTTATGCTGGTTTTTTGGTTGGTTGATTTTGCTTAGCGTCACATTATGAGTTATTTAATGTCGAAATCTAAATATTTTAAACACGATTTTATGGGCTCAACTAAATATATTTGAACGCAACTGTATGCCTTTAACTACAGATGAGATCGTTTTGTTATAAAATGTATTTATGATACAATGATAACTTTTTCTATGATACTCGACTTGAGTATACATATACTACTGCCATAATGAGATCCGTTAGAGAACAGTACGAGTAACGGAAGAGATATTTAAGTTACCGAGTGATACCGAAGTTACACAGAGAATACCGCGTCAGTAGTCATAGTAGCCTGAAATAACTCTGCCAGAATAATATTACACGGATATACTATTTTCAGCGGGGCTTCACTTCAAAGATTGTATATGTCTAAAATTATTTGTAAATGGAACTTTGTCTGTGTGTGTGTGTGTGTTTCTGTGTATGTGTGCCCGTTACCTATAGACTCTGAAACGGCAGAACCGATTTTCTTGAAAATTTACACAGTTGTACTATAAGCATCTGCGAGTGTTCTTAGCTAGGTTTTGTGTCGCGGTATGCCCGATAAATATCGAAAATTGATAATCGAAAAAATCGGGTTATAGAAGGAGTGGTCCGATTTTAATCAAATTTGATACACTCATAGACAAAGACATAAGAAACGTTTTCAGTTTGTAGTTCTTACAATAGTAAGAAGTTTTAAGGTTGTAGTTCTTACAATAGTGCAGAAAATTGATAATATATATATATATATATATATATATATATATATATATATATAAGGCAATATGTTTGTGTGTGTGTCTGTTTATCTGTCTGTATGTCCTTTATACAAATCCACAATTTTTACCCGATTCTCACCAAACTTCACACAAATATTCTTTAGGTTGAGTCTGAGCTCCAGGACCATGGATTAGTTTTAAAGCTTTCATTACACCCGAGCAACGCCGGGCTATACGGCTAGTATATATATATATATATATATTCTTTACTAATCGTATTCCTGAATTACTAACCTGCATTCCAGTTATATCTTTACGTTTAATATAACCTATTTTTCTATCTCAAATACCTGTTTTGTTGTTCATATTTTGTGTGTTTCCTCACCCGGGATCCACAACAGAAACACAGGACATGGAGAAAAAATACATGCTTATTAGATGTTGGTTAGATTCCAGTTTAATGATCATAATGATCAGAAGTTAAGAATTGTCTGTTTTAAGTGATGCCGACGATAATTTAAATATCTTTCAAAACGCTAGAATTGATTTCTAGAACTGCAACCTTGAAACTTCTGAATATCGTTTCTTATGTCTTTGTCTATGAGTATATCGAATTTGATTAAAATCGGACCACTCCTTCTATAACCCAATTTTTTCGATTATCAATTTTCGATATTTATCGGACACAAAAGAAATTCGAGGATATTATATGGATTAATGTGATGAAAGCGTTCTTTTATGCTGGTTGCTCGATTTTAATTTAGCGTCGCATTATGGGTTGTGGTGCAGTGGATATTAACTCGGAATGACAAATCGGAAAGCCGAGTTCGAATTCCAGTTCAATTTCTTGCATTCACTTTTGCACAAATACCCTTGGGAAAGGTATTATTCCATCTTTTCCCTCCAGTTATTGGTTAAGTAGCGGGACAGATTGGGCTATATAGCCCTGACTGGCAACCACTCTACCGACGAAAGCAATGGCATCCTACTGCGGGAAAATCTTCTGCCTAATCAGTCATGTCTCTTTCGAGATATGATCACCCAAAGCGTGTATGACGTATGGCTCTTAACTGACTGACTGAATATTGAATCCTTAAGGATATATGGCCCAGTGGATATAGACGTTGGTTAGTTCCTGTGAGTTCCAAAGAGTTGGGAGTTCAGTACCACTTGCATGGTTAGAGGGAGATAACTCATGACTTCTAGAACAGACGCTAGACAAGGTATGGAGTTCATATACCCCAGTGATTGTAATAAAGGGTTCGAAATATCTAGCACCTGAAGAAGGCCGGAGCCTACAACGGCCGAAACGTCGTACAAATGGCAGCAAAGATGAGGGCAATAGTAAGTATAATGTAAATACGGAACTCTAAAATAATGTTTGCATAAAGTTGCAGTGAAATTTGATGTCAGCGTAGACATAGAGCTTGCGGCAATATTGCTTATACTACTTGTCTGTTTTCATAAGTTAAATCAAGATAGATCACACGAATATATATATATATATATATATATATATATATATATATATATATTAGAGGAATAATCACACAGAGTATTACAGTTTCTTTACTGCTTTAATCATTGAATGTGCTAAAACGATAAGAAAGATGAAAGGATGTTTCTTTTCGTTTTCGTTTTTCTTTTAATAATTTTCTTTCCATCACGTATAAACTTACAAGATTAGTTTCGGTAGGTGGGACATTGGGTAAGTAACAATGCGATATAAAAGTGAGTAGCCATTTTGTTCACTAGCGTATCGCAGATATTTATTATTGTTATTATTATCTTTATTTACTTAACATTTTTTTAAATAACTGATAGATGAAAAAAAAAAACACTGTATAAAAAAACATATTGAGGGATAAACAGAGAGAAGCCAGAACCAAGTTTGTAACGTTCCATCATCGCAAAGTATTTTTTTCTCCAGTGATAATGAATGGTTGTACCGTCAACGAAACTAGTTGCCTCAGACGTCTATTGGAAGTCAAACCTACTACAAATCTCAGGATCTTTTTTTTAATCATTTCACCCCAAGCAAGGCATTCCACTGCCACTATAGCGCACGGGGTTACATAAAGGATTACATAGGGGAAGGTGCTGAGAGAGTGATTGGATATAGGAAATGTCAGAAGGAGTGTGATAGACGAGTAAGGAGGTACATAGGAAGAGTGTTTGAGAGAATGGGTGCGAGTTAGTGTGTTAGGAGGTGTCTATTGACCTTACATTTAAACTCCTGGAGATTGTAGCTGTCGGGGAAGCAAGTATGCGAAAGGGAATTCCACAGCCGAGAAGTGCGAGAAAAGAAGCTGTTGGAGTAGAAATTGCGGTTACAATTTATTGGTTTCACTGTAAAAGGGTGGGACCTAGTTGCTAATCTAGTAGCTCGTGCAAATTCGTACCTAGTGGGCACCAGTGATCTAAGTTCATCGGAGCAGAAGCCGTGAAAGTATTTATAGAGGAAGCCATGTCACGCCGGTGAGAGAGTGACTGCAGCCGGTCAGCCAAGTCGGTATCGATCACATTAAGGATTCTCCGTTGTATTTTGTCAAGAAGCCCGAGGAGAATAGCAGGGGCACCCGACCAGATGTGGCAGCAGTATTCAATACACGGGTGGATGGTAGATTTATATATGTGCAGGATAGATTCAGGCGGAAAGAACTTCCAGGCCCTGCACAGAGAACCGACTTTCATAGCAGCGGTTTTAGCAATGGATTCGATATAGTCATTCCACTTGAGATCCGCTGAGAGTGTGAGGCCAAGCAGGTGTAGTGTTTTACTCTCTGGGAGACAAGCCTGTTCCATGCTAATGGGAGGTAGATCGATAAACATTACTTGTATGTTGTGCCTGACACGTTTTCCATGCCCTATCCTTCCAATAGTTAGAGCGATAAACTAAACTATCGCCCGATTCATACTCCACCCATATCTATTGAACGGGTGAAGAGGCTCATTCCTTGTTCCCTGTTTAGGATGTGGTTTCCGGCTTTCTCTTTTCCAATCATTTTACTCTTAAGTAACCCCATGCGCATTAGTGGCGTCACCGCCTTGCTTGGGGTGATATGATTTAAAAAAAAACAACTAATGTTGTTGATTTCGAGTGAGGAACCGCAGAAAATAAGGAACAACAAAACAAATGTTTGAGATAGAAAAATAGGTTATATTAAACGTAAATATACAAACTTGAACGCAGGTTAGTAATCCAAGAATACAATTAGTAAGGAATATATATCTACAGGTCTTTGAAGTGAAGCCGTGCTGGAAATAATATATTCGTGTAATATTATTCAGGCTGAGTGGAGCTCAGAGCTACTATGAGTACTGACACGGTATTCTCGGAGTAACTTCTGTATCTCTCGGTAACTTACGGATCAGTCACTGTTCAGATACGGTACTCTTACGGATCTCTACTGTTCTGACGTATCTCACTTTGGCAGGAGTAAATGTATATTCAAGTTAAGTCGATTATCATAGAAAAAGGGGCGATCCAACAACACCTAAAATGGCGTATTACTCTCATTATTCTCACTTTCCAGCATTGACAGTGTTCAAAAGAGTATTTAGTGGTCACCATCTTACCATTTTCCCACTGGCTAATCGTTACTAATCCTACTTTACTCTATCGCTAATCTCAAAATAAATCTTCAGACGTATTACCGGCTTCAATTCCATCAGGTCATGCCTTTACAAGTAGGACACATCATGAGTCTACCCATCCTTGTTCTCTTAGTATTCCATTGTTAGATTACACTTAGATTTTTCAAAAATATAATGAAATAATATTCTAAATAAGTAATGATGATTTTTACCAATTATTTTAAATGCACCATATTTACTATACTTGAGTAATATACAAGACATTTACTTTGAGGCTAACACTGTGAGTTAGTTACTGTTAGTGCTACTTCTTAATGCTTATACTGAGTAATGTAATAAATAATGGGAAAGAGTTGGGCCACTGAAATCCAAATGTGCATTGTGATGGCGAAAGATGACTTCTAAAATCTAAGGAAAGTAGTTAAAAACAGGAAAAATTCATTAGAGAAAAGAGTACTAAACAGTTACATAATATCCGTTCTACAATAGAGCAGTGAATGCTGATAAATCTCAGATATGAATAAAACTTGAAGTATCAGAGATGTGGGATTATAGGGGAATATACTGAAAATGTCATGAATCGAGCATTTAAGCAATGACGAAACGATTAGACCCTGTGGGAAAGTTTGTTTCTAATCCTACGCTACTTTGTCGCTAATCCCATAGCAAATATTCAGACGTGTTACATTCTTCACTTCTATCAGTTCACAACTGGACACACCATGAGTCAACCCATCCGTGGTCTCTTTGTATTCCATTGTTAAATTACACTTAGGTTTTTCTTAAGAACTGTTATGGTGTGAAACAGACGTCCAAGGTGATGTTTTCTCGATCGCAACTACGTAACTTCTTGAAGTCAAGGTCAACTGGAATCTGCTCTAAATATCCTCATGACATGCTTCTCTTACACCTTGATTGCATTTCCGCTAAACAACTCATACCGCCACCTCCTACCTTGAGTGGATCTTGCTTTTGTATCAGGTAAACATTCGTATAAAAAAGAATCATAGTTACTTGTTTCAAGATATATTGACATGAGAAGCAATTATTGATACATGAAAAATATCGATTTATTAAGTGTCTCGGGTGTTTACCCATGTTAGGATCGATGCTTACCCACCTATACTTGTGGGATTACAAATAGTCGCTCTAAAGTTTTGATGGCTATATGCCTTTGCAAGAAAACAGTGTCGGAGTTCCTCACCATGCAGCTATTGGTATCATTCAACAAGGCAATGATGAAGGTGCTTCCCTTGGGCTGGAGTCATTGCAAACGGCTAATTTCCAGAATGCCGAAACACAATAGAGGATAAAAACATCCAGAGCGTTCATAAAGTTTGTGTGCACTTTAACAAATTAACTTAAAATTTTTATTTGCGATAGAAATAATTCCTCAAAATGATTAGAAAGAAGTAAATCTATATTTTTCAAGGTTTTATTGAAATTTTATTTAAGTTTCCACACGTCCTCCATCATTAGCAATACAAAGGGTAGTACGATTTGGCTGATCAAGGAAAACATTTGTCAACACATTTACAGTAATGCTTTAAATCACATCAGTTATTTTCATATCTTCTAATGAAATAGGTTCGGTTGCACACACAATTGTTTTCACATGTCGCCATAAAAAAAATCTAATGGAGTCAAATCTGGCGAACGTGGAGGCCAATAAAATGGTCCAAATCTTCCGATGCATCTGTAAGAAATTTGCTGATTTCCAAACTGTCTAACACGCAGAGCAAAGTGACAAGGGGCGCCATCTTGATTTATAATGTCTTTTTACAGATTATTTCTATCACAAATACGAATAAAGTTATGAATTTTTTAAAATGCACATGGACATTATGGAAAAACTGTATACTATGCTTGATTAAACCTCGAAGTTTGGTTGTGTTTGAGTCAGTATGCGTGACGATTCTTTAGATGTTTTGTAATATATTTAATTTTTTAACCCTCTAGGGCCATTCGTATCATATTTGATACAGTATTTCCCTATAAGGAAACATTTGGTATTTGCCTATAAGGAAACATTTGGTATTCATTGACTGAACAGTCAGTACTGCTTTCATTTGAAATTTATAAAATATTTCTCTTAAAAAATTTTTCAGGAAAATATTTCTTTCAAGGCTTGTTTTCATACTGTATCAAATATGATACGAATGGCCCTAGAGGGTTAATAATATAATATGATAAGGCTTCTACTTGTCATAAAGTGGGGGATCAATTCTATATTGTTATGAAGTAATAAACAGATCCCCCACTAATTACTACTTAACCCTCTAGGGCCATTCGTATCATATTTGATACAGTATTTCCCTATAAGGAAACATTTGGTATTTCCCTATAAGGAAACATTTGGTATTCATTGACTGAGCAGTCAGTACTGCTTTCATTTGAAATTTATAAAATATTTCTCTTAAAAAATTTTTCAGGAAAATATTTCTTTCAAGGCTTGTTTCATACTGTATCAAATATGATACGAATGGCCCTAGAGGGTTAATAGATTTGAGGAAGCAGGATATTAATTTTAAAAATCGTTCATATTCCTTTTTTACCAAAATATTTTGGTCGTCATCGTACAAATTACAACCGTTCATCAACAGAAATTTAAAAAAAAAATAAAGAACAATTTTCCGGTTTGATTTGAACTCTAAATTTATATATATATAGGAGTCCGTATGAGCAGAAGAGATCCTTAATTAATTGCATTGACAAAGGAAGAAATCAAGGAGTTTGTATGTGATTCTATGTTTCTCAATAAGCATCTGTTGCTATTATCCTTCATTATTTTACGAGTTCGTCAATGACGGAACCTGCCCCATTGCATGGTTTCCAGACGTCATGAGGTTGGTCCCTTGCTGACGCGCACGAACCGTATTCTATCCTAAAATTAAAAACGAAACATCAACAAATAATTGATTTTGTAATTACTTTTATATAACTGGTATTTTTGATAAATATATTTCAAGCTTATTTTATTTTAATGTATTTTTATTATTTCTTCCAATATACAACATAACATTACTAATAATTCGTCCTGGGTATGACGATAAGCTACATCAGGCAGCAAGGCCTCTGATCGGGTGATTGAAAGTTCAGAGAAGCGTAGAACAACCTCTTAATTACTGCTGTTACCAGGCCCAACTTGACCCGGGGTGGTAGCATATGTTAGGGTCCCAGCTATAGGCAAATAGTCAACCCTCAAACTGCGCTCAAAATACTAGGAATGTGTTAAAATAAATTTTCAAAATAAAAATGCTAACAATACATTTTTAATGTATATATATATATATATATATATATATATATATATATATATATATAGTCATCCACAGACAGCTCTGTTTCGCTGTATCACAGCTCATCAGTACGGTTAGACTCTGATTGTTTTTTAACCCAGGATTGAAACACGACCGAATTGGCGTCAGTCGTCGATTCTACCTCTGAGCTATGGGCGTTCGGTAGAAGAAGGCAAACTTTTAGCGTGTATATTGTCATTATATCCGCCCAATGGCCAGAGTGCTCTAATCCATTACTGAATGAGCGATGCGTACATGCCAGAGTAGCTACTGTTTTTCAAATTCTACCAATCTACGTTTCTCATATATATATATATATATATATATATCAGCATTACATTTGACTCTCGACAAAAATCCTCTTTACGAAAATACGTCAATGAAATCTGATCTTGTAAAATTTAATTTCTCTCAATGAATACATATTCTATTCATACAAACCTATGCAAAAAATCTTGTCAGCTTTAAATAACCCGTCAGAGGTTGATATGCCATAAAACAAAATAATTTAATCAATGAATCTAAACACTCGACAAAACCCTCTTTACAAAAAATGAGTCAATGAAAGCTGATAAAATAAAATCCAATTTCTGACAACGAATATTCTATTCATATTAACCTTCCCCAAAAACTATTGTCGGCATTTGGGACTGATATGCCATAAAACAAAATAAACCAAACCAAACCTTTACTAACAACTTTATATTTAAATATGGGTTAATTTCTAAATACGGTTATTACATTGTGGACGTAGTCATAATCAATATTATGAAATTTGGTTTTTTGCTTCCACAGTGAAGGCCTCCATCAGTTTTAAAGGCTTTGCACTTTAACGTACGCATAACATTCATGTCTTCGAGGAGTATGCTGTGTATACTAATTGCCTTCCAGGAATGGATCCATACTAGTTGCAGAGAGGTAGAGTCAGTCATTTTCACATGCGTATGTTGGTGTCACAAAAATAATATTTATAGGCGTATTTAATGACTCATGAGCAATTCACCATTCTCATTAAGAGGAAGGAACTGCATATGCTGAAGACCCTTAATTAGGCGCACTGACAAAGAAGAAAATCAAGGAATTTATATGTGATTCTACTTTTATCGATAAGCATCCTTTGCTATTATCCTGCATTATTGTATCAGCTGGTCATGGATGGAGCCTACCACACTTCATGGTTTTAAGAGTTTCGAGTTGTGTATCTGTTAAATTTTGTTTCGTATTCGAATTGTAAAAAAACAACAAATAAAGAAAGAAAAGAAAACAGAAAATATGTAAGGGATCTTTTATGCAACATTAGTATCTGGTATTATAAACATCATTTTAGCGTGTGCACGTGTTTTAGTTGTCAACTCTTTTTTTTTTTTCATTTGTCTTAAGCAGCGAAATTTACAACCGACCTAGACTGGGAAGTCAAATTAAAATGAAATCCCGCTTGAAAGGAACAAAATTTCAAAACAAAGCGGAAATCCAAGATAATGCGACGAAGCAGCTACACACTATCTAAAAAAATGGAGCTCCGTGAATTTTTCTATCAATGGGAGCGAATTTGGATACAGATTTGCTTCAGAACGAGATTACTTCAAAGAAGATTAAATGCCGGATTACTATGTTTTGTAGCTTTCTTTTTATAGCATCACTTCAGATACAATTTGTTTATCCGATTTCTTATAGATAGTAATATGTATTTTTACATACAAAAGTTCATATAAACAGCATTCGTTAAATTTTTAATGGAATATTTAACATAAAGGATAATTAACAAGAATATAGGTTTCGCTTATTTAAACGTAGAAACAAAGAGAGTGAAATAATGAAAAAATACATTGTAGATAAAAGGCGAGATAAATATGGAGGTAGAAAGTGTATCAGCGCCCCCTATGGGATGAAGTTAAAATGATAGAGAACGCCACTGGAAATTAAGTAAACTTAAGGAATCAACATATAAGCTAGGCTTCAAAAATCTTCTAAGCCGACCACGTATAGAAATTAATACAATACGGGAACCAGTAATATAGAGTGCCAAAAAAAATCATTAGTGTCAAAAAAAACAATAGCGAAAAACCATTAATACCAAAACAAATATATAGAGACAACTATTATCATCAAAAATCGCAATATGAACTCTCGTATAAAGGGTTAATGGACATTATAAGTCCCGAAAATTCAATTGTTCTTGTCCTTAAGGACACATGGCCCAGTAAATACAGTTGTTTGTTAATTCCTGTGACTTAACCAAAGAGTTGTGAGTCCAATACTAGGCTACAACAGTAGTGATCAAGTAACTTATTGGGTTAGAGGGAGATAAGGAGTTAGACAAGGAATTGAGTTCTTATACGCCAGTGATTGTAATAAACGGTTCAGTTCGAAATTCCTAGCACTTGAATAAAGGCCTGAGCGTACAACGGCCAAAACGTCGTAAAAGTGGCAACAAAGATTAGGACAATAGTCCGAACAATGTAAATACTGTAAATACTACCTCATCTCAGAATATAGAAAAATAGTAATGATGAGGCTCGTTCTACTGCATTGGACATCTCGATAGCTTTCGACCCCATATTCACAAATTGAAACGTTATGGTGTCTCCGACCAAATGTTCGAACTGATTCAGCCTGTTCAAATAGTGAAATGAAAATGATCCTGAACACAGCCACGCGTTGACACCCTTTTGCCCTATGCAGGTGACAACAGGGCTCTATTCTTGGTTCTACTTTGTTTTTAATTTTCATTAATGACCTTCCTAATAGCAACTGCTCTCAGCTTGGTATTTATGCTGAAGACAAAATCATTTATACTTGCCTTGACACCGAATGTGATTGGCCCGATAAATTCAAAAAGGTGGCTGAAGTTAATTGGGGCAATGGAATTTTTTTTAAAATTTTAGCGCCACCAAAACTAAACCGCTCTCTATTAAGCATCCTCGTTCCTTGCCTAGAGCCTCTTTTGGTAGTCATGAGCTATCTCCCTCTAACGCTCTAAGTAACTTGTTTAACTCTGCTGTCGCCTAGTATGGAACTCACAACTCTTTGGGTCAAGTCCCAGGAACTAACCATCGTCTATATCCACTATATAAAGGGTTCGGTTATACATTTCAAACACCTGAAGAAGGCCGTACAATGGTTGAAATTTCATACAAATGGCAACAAAGATGAGGACAATAGTCCGAATAATGTAAATACTGGTAGATAAAAACTGACCTAAAAGCGACATATTTTGTATAAAATAAAGTTAGGTGAATAAAATCAAGAAACAAAATTCGCTTGTACGAAAAAATAACAGCAAATGAATGTGAATGATAAATGGCAATGCAGGAAATGAACACCTTGTGTAAGCTATCGAGTAGGTTGGTCATGTCCAGTGCCCATGGCTTAAGTGAGCATCGTGTCCGATTCCGAATAACGTTAGTTTTGCTTCTTTAACATATGCAGCTTGTCCAGAAAGGGCATTTAGAATATTGTCCAATCTTGCGTGTGGATGTGGGTGTGTGTTCGTTGTGTGAGAGGGGTGGTTGGCTGACGATCGAAAGCTGAACGTGTTGTAGGGACAAGGGGCGTGTATCCTTGCCCTTTCGAATGTGAATTCCATTTGTGGATTCGTTAGAGGTCTTCAGTCTGCAGTTGCCGCCGGAATTACTCTGAAGGGAATTGCCGGCTGGGAGTCGACAGCGCAGTAAATGTGTTGCACAGTTTTAATTGACTTGTTGCGGTTTCGGGGCAGTGGAACATCAACATTTATATATGAAAAAAAAAGTGCACACACAGACATACAGGCATGTATATATACAGAGATGCATAATACACAGACACACAGACACACACACACATATATATATGTGTGAGAGTGTGTGTGTGTATGTGTGTGTGCGTATATGTGTGTGTGTGCGTGTGTGTGTGTGTGAGTGCGTCTGCGCGTTACATATATTTAGAGGAACACAAAAAACAATATATATATATATAGCCGTTTAAACAAGATGGATATACTGAAATGCATTTCAATAATGGTATAGACACACATATATATATATATATATATATATGTGTGTGTGTGTGTGTGTGTGTGTGTGTGTGTGTGTGTGTGTGTGTGTGTAAATATTTGTATGTGAATCTATGGTCGCCAATGTATGGATGTGTACATAAATGTATAGTATTGCTAATACCTCTATAAATCACAGTGAAAGCGTTCAAGCCAATACACACACACACGCACCCATATATATATATATGTGTGTGTGTGTGTGTGTGTGTATGTGTGTGTGTGTGTGTGTGTGTGTGTGTGTGTGTGCCTGAGTGTGTACGTGCATGCGTTAGCATTTGGGGGATTTCAATGATTTGTTGTGTGTTTACAACTGTTTGAGGCCATATATGTGTTTATGCTAACCAGTGTGTGTATATATATATATATATATATATATATATACTAATGTGTTTGTGTGTATGCTCGTGCGTGTGTGTGCGTTGATATTTATATGAGAATCTGTGTTTGCCATTGTGTGTTTGTGCAGGCATATTTGTATTTGTATCTCTGCCTATATTCGTGTCGTCAGACCCATATAGTGAGAGTGTGAGCACGTGTGCACGTGCGTGTGCACGCACGCGCCCGGCCTTATACGTCTACATTTTGTGTGTAGGTATGTGCGTACCCATCACTAAATGCATAGGGTCTTATGATGGGAAAGGATGAAAAATCAAATGTGAAAAGACGCTGTTTACTTTTAGTGAAACTTATTTCGTGTCCCAGTGATATTTATGGATTGTCTACATGGTTCCCTCAAGTAAACACTGACGTCACTCCCGTGTGAACGTTGATTCGCTGAAGCTGCAGCCGAAATGCACAAACAATTCGAAGTAAATCAATAGGCCAAAAGAATAGAAATAGTCCGCATTGGCAATGATACAATGCTAACATAGTTTCACATTTGCAAGGACCTTTTGACGTAAGTTGATTCTTAGTCAACTGATCTTGTAAGCTAATTATTTTTTTAGTAGAGATCAACACGGATCCACACGGAATGACATATATTTCTGACCTCGTACGATAACAACACAAAGCTTGATAACTAATTACATACACAGTAAATCTTTCCAATAAAACTATTTTTAGTAATAAATTTTACTCTCAATGATTATATATATATATATATATATATATATATATATATATATATATATATCCAAATGAATAAGGAACGAAGAAAATATTTACAACGTTCAAAATATTAATTTAAAACAGTGCTCAATATAAAAATTGAGCTATGAATATTTTTAAAATTATACATTTTGTCTGTTTTTATGCCCTTCTGATTCCAAATACGCCCCTTGAGTTTGGAAAATGCATCGGAGACCTTCTTAATCTGAAACGCTATCTCATCGTCAAGAGAGCAGTGGCGTTTGGAGGTGCTACTAAGGTATATAAACTTATCTACTTCCCCAAGTCGACTACCATTAACAGAAATCGATGGCTCTATATACTGGGTTCCTCGAGCAGGCTGATACATCGCCACTGTCTTGTCAAGGCTGATGGACAGACTAAAAGCCTTACATGACCTCGATAGTCGATTCTTGAACTCATGGGCATGATGAATTGTGTGTGCGACCTGATCACAATCATTGGCATAGAGAAGGTCACGCACTAAACTCAAAAAGATTGTTGTCCCTGCTGCAAACTTATGTATGTTGAAAATCTTGCCAGTCGACCTGTAACTTACATAATGCCAACACGGTGGTCACCGAACGCATTAAGCAGTACAATTGCGTAGTAGATAGAAAACAAAGTAGGAGTCATAAGATCTCCCTGCTTGACCCCATTTTCCACCCTGATGGGCCCCGTAAGCACACCGCCAAAACTAACACAGGCTTCCATACCGTCATGGAAGGACCTCGGAATCTTGAGAAATTAGGGAGGGGCCTAATTTCGAGAGGATCCTTCAGACACAATTAACAGTGTCAAAATCCTTCCTCAAATCTACAAATATTTAATAAAGGTCCATTTGCTGTTCATACCTCTTTTCTTGGGTCTGTCTTGCTGTACAAAATCATATCTGTGAACCTTCTGACTCAGGCATTATATTGTCAACTATGCTCTGAGTTAATCTTAATAAAAGAACATAGGCTAAGATCTTATCTGCCAAAGAAAGGAGTGCAATCCCTCTGTAATTACTATATAATTCCCGGGTACTTTTACTCTTATATATAGGTATCATTATTGCATCCCTCAAATCCTTTGGCACTTTTTCATATTTCCAAACCTTACAATAAGATCATGCATAAGTTGACTTAAATGTATTCCACTCAAACGGAAGACCTCAACAGAAAGGCCGTGAGCCCCGGCAGCCCTGCCCATGTTGAGTTACTCCATGCCACGTAAAACCTCGCCTATATTTGGGCAGCAATTTTTTCATTTAAATGTTTCGTTAAAAACATCCAAGAAATAGTTTTAATGTTTCCAGTATTTCTACATGTTTCTTTTTGCTGGAGATAAGGAATGTAAAAATGGTCCATAATTTTCGACTTTCCAAGCGATTTAAACCTCTTTACAGGCCATTTTCAAGTATGTTATTTTTTTCCGGTGTTCTTATGTTCTCATGTTTAAATGTATTGTAATTTTGTTTTGTTTATAATGTTTTTTCAGTTGTTTGTTTTTTTTTTCAAAAAAAGAGTTCCTTAAAGCTTTCACGTGAAGCGCGGCGGGCATCATGTGAGCGTCTGTCTATTTTTTTAAAAAACTTTCAAAACTCTATTTCCACTGTTAATTAGTGTAAGTTTGATGGTAAGAGATATTTGTTTGATATTGCCTCTCTTATAGCGTGGTGCCTTTCATATTATGATTAAAATAGTATTTTTGTATTTTCAACCAAAGTTTTTCTTAAGGGTTCTTATTAAGTATTCTTAAGTTATCGATTAATAAATGTTTTTTGCACTAGTCTTACTAGATAGCTGGCATGTAAGGCGTCTACTCAGGGAAGTAGTAGTATATCCAATATAGATTATTGATTTATGACAAGAAACAAAATCTTTTACAGGACATTAAAATTCATACACTCTATTAGTCATCGCTAGTTTAGATTTGATAGGGTTTTTATTATTGAAAGTGTTGCTGTCTTCCATTTCTAAAATATGTTATAGATTTGACATGTCTTCAACAAATTATGGCAGAAATATGGTATTCAATAATTTTTCGTATAGAAAATTCGTCCTGTTTATAATTAATGTGCATTTTGCTGCAATAAAATATTTTGATGTTTTTTGTGTTTAATGCTAGTGTCATATATTTTATGTAAGAATAATTTTATTTGTTTATCAATGATGTAGTTGGAAAATTATTGTTGACTAATGTCTGTTTTATGTGTTTTATTTCGCTCAAAATTATTTTTGAGAGGAAGATTTTTGATGTGCTCTATTTAAGAAGTTCTTTATTACTGCTACTTTATATATTTCTGGGCATTGACTATTATAATTAAGAAGACAAGAGTTCTTACTGGTGGGTTTTTTATATACAGATAAGTGATAATTTTTTTTATATACAGATAGGTGATAAATTTTTATATACAGATAAGTGATAATTTTTTTGTCTAAAGTTATTTATAAATGGAACTTTGTCTCTGTGTGTGTGTGTGTGTGTGTGTGTCTGTGTGTGTGTGTCCGATACCTATAGACTCCGAAAAGGCTGAATCGATTTTCTTGAAAATTTACACAGTTGTACTATAAGCGTCTGCGAGTGTTCTTAGCTAGGTTTTGTGTCGAGGTACCCCCGATAAATATTAAAAATCGATAATCGAAAAAATCGGGTTATAGTAGGAGTGGTCCGATTTTAATCAAATTTGATACACTCGTAGACAAAGACATAAGAAACGATGTTCAAAAGTTTCAAGGTTGCAGTTCTTACAATAGTGCAGAAAATCGATAATATATATATATATATATATATATATATAAGGCAAGATGTTTGTGTGTGTGTCTGTCTGCTTGTATGTCTGTATTTTTTCAGCGTTTTTATTTTAGTTTTTGCTTCGGGTTTGGCTCTAAGTAGGTATAATTGTAGTTCTTAGTCTCAGCCATGATGCCATTTACTCAGAGGACTTCTTTAGCCTTTAAAATTCAGTTTACGACGAAAAAATCTTATTTGATATCGATATCAGGAAATCAAAATTTGACTTACATCCATTCATTTTTCTTTCAGTCTACGGTTTCGCTTTAACTGGAAACAATTAATGCTTTTTAGTCTTTCGTACAAACGTCCAAAGAGTCTGAGCTCCAGGACATGGATTAGTTTTAAAGCTTTCATTTCACTCAAGCAACGCCGGGCTATACTGCTAGTATACAGATAAGTGATAATCTTTTTTATATACAAATAAGTGATAAATTTTTTATATACAGTAAAGGGATAAAGAAGCAAACATTAATAAAATCTTCCTTGTCGGTTCTTTTTTACGAAACATGTTTATATATATATATATATATATATATATATATATGTATGTATGTGTGTGTGTGTGTGAGAGAGAGAGAGAGAGAGAGAGAGTACTTGTACTTATGGTGAAATTATATAATAGGCACTTATTTTCTGGCGTATACCTACAGGACATAGAAGATCATAGCCCTTCACATCTTCCTGTAACTTGTAACTCTACATAAGTTTTGCATTTTTGTTATTTCTCCCAAACCCTGTTCCTCCATCCATTTGATCAACCCCATCAAGTATGTTACACGCTCTTTTCCTCTTTCTCCCTTTCCCTCCATCTGTCCTGTAAGTATCAGATTTTCTAATCCCTCCTTTCTCATAAGGTACCGCAGAAATTTCAAATTCCTTCTTCCTGATGTTAAGTGTAAGTTTCGTTTTTGTTTCTATTTTCTCCAAAAGCTAATCGTTGCTCACATGTTCGGTCTATGACATCCTCAGCATCCTTCTGTAGAACTACATTTCTTTTGCTGTAAATCTCTTCTCTATCTTTGAGGCGTTGTCAAAGATTCGCTACATACAGGAGGACAGATAACACGTAACAGTTCAATGCTATGCTTTATTTTCAACGAATTTTTTCTATCTCTTAATACTCTGCTTAGTTTTTGGAACGCATCATTTGCCATATTTTAATTATGTGTTATTTCTAGTCCTCATATATATATATATATATATATGTGTGTGTGTGTGTGTGTGTGTGTGTATGAAATAAAATAGATTAAAAACATTATGTGGGTCCTGGGTATGGCGGTAAACTGCATACAGCAGCAAGGCCACTGATTGGGTGATTGTAAAGAGCATAGAACCACCTGGCTCGGAATGGTAGCACCTGTCAGGGCCCCAGCTATGGGCAAATAGTTATCCCCCAAAGTGTAGCCAAAATACTATAAAAGTATAAAAATAGCCTTTTATAGAAAAATATACATTTTTGAAGAAAAAATATTACCAACAATGCATTTTTGAAGGAAAAAGTTATTACCACCAATACATATTTGAATACAATTTTAGAAAACATCTTCAGTTTTCTAAAATATAAAGATTTCAGCTTAAAACACTACATTTTGGTATTAAATAATCCACAGTTGTTGATAAACGATTAAACAAAACTAACACTCATTTTAAATACAATTTTAGAAGACATCTTCAGTTTTCTAAAATAAAAACAAATTCACCTTAAAACCCTTCATTTTGATATTAAATAACCCACAGTTGTTAATAAACGATTAAACAAAACTCACACTCATTTTTAAATACAATTTTAGAAGACATCTTCAGTTTTCTAAAATAAAAACAAATTCACCTTAAAACCCTTCATTTTGATATTAAATAACCCACAGTTGTTAATAAACGATTAAACAAAACTCACACTCATTTTTAAATACAATTTTAGAAGACATCTTCAGTTTTCTAAAATAAAAACAAATTCACCTTAAAACCCTTCATTTTGATATTAAATAACCCACAGTTGTTAATAAACGATTAAACAAAACTCACACTCATTTTTAAATACAATTTTAGAAGACATCTTCAGTTTTCTAAAATAAAAACAAATTCACCTTAAAACCCTTCATTTTGATATTAAATAACCCACAGTTGTTAATAAACGATTAAACAAAACTCACACTCATTTTTAAATACAATTTTAGAAGACATCTTCAGTTTTCTAAAATAAAAACAAATTCACCTTAAAACCCTTCATTTTGATATTAAATAACCCACAGTTGTTAATAAACGATTAAACAAAACTCACACTCATTTTTAAATACAATTTTAGAAGACATCTTCAGTTTTCTAAAATAAAAACAAATTCACCTTAAAACCCTTCATTTTGATATTAAATAACCCACAGTTGTTAATAAACGATTAAACAAAACTCACACTCATTTTTAAATACAATTTTAGAAGACATCTTCAGTTTTCTAAAATAAAAACAAATTCACCTTAAAACCCTTCATTTTGATATTAAATAACCCACAGTTGTTGATAAACGATTAAACAAAACTCAAACTGAAAAATATTATGTCTGCTAATCAATGGTAATATTAGCTGTTTCCTTATATGGAAACAATCGGAATTTATTGAACTCGAGCCTAGTTCTACTAGAGCTATACTTTCTTTCACTCCCCGACTATCGGGATGTGATCAATGTGCAGCATATTTTTTCTTCATCACTATTGCTAATGGTAATATTAGCCGTTTGCTTATAAAAAAAATCGCTATTCACTGAACGAGAACCTAGTTCTACTCGAGTCACGCTTTCTTTTACTCCCCGGACATTGCAATGAGATCAAAATGCAGCATCTTTTTCCCTCCTCGCTATAGACAATGGTAATATTTGTAATTTTTTTCAGAAGGCAAAAAAAAAAAACAACTTTTATTCGTCGACTGAGCTGTCTACTGTCAGATTAATAGAACCATTCTCTTAAAACAATTTTTCAGGAAAATAATTTTCTCATGTCCACTGACTGTTTTTAAACCTTTTAATATTTTATAAGATTTTTCCTTTTTAATATTTTGTTAAAGTAGTGTTACCCTTAGGAAAAGTATTAATCTGTCTCTTCATTCCAGTTATGGGTTAAATGACAGGACAGATTGGGTTCTATAGCCTTGGCTGGCAACCAGTCTACCGCAGAAAGCAATGGCAAACTTCTGCGGGATAATCTTCTGCCCAGTCAGTCATGTCTCTTTCGCGACATGATCGACCAAGCGTGTTTCAAGTATGGCACTTAACCGACTGACTGTAAAACATCGACATTTTCGTTATGTTTTTATTTCTTCTTCCAGTTCAATATGTTATTCCTTTTGGTTGAGGATGCGATTGAAAGACCTCAAGTAATTAGCTTTCTGTTATTTGACATAGTTATTTATGATTTTGTAACATCATTCGACAAGCTTCAAAGAACTACAAAATTAATTAGCTCAGTCTTTTTTTGGTATTTACTCAAATGGTGATATTAACCATTTCCTTAAATAGAGAATTCAGTGACCGGCAAGCGAAATAATGTGGTGTAACTATTATCGCTTTTTCTAGTACTGATGGGTTAATTAATATATATATTTATATAAAATATATTATTAAAATATTATCGGGTTTCAATCCTGGGTTAAAAGCAATCGGAGTCTAACCGTACTGATGAGCTGTGATACAGCGAAACAGATCTGTCTGCGGATAACAATATATATATATATATTTTTTTTCTAGACATATTCTATTAAATATAAGAGACAATGAATGTCTATTATGTTTAATCATGAGCCGTTCTAAACGTCGTATTTTTGCTTTAATTTCAGTTGAAAATAAAGACAAAAATTCTCCAACATTTTATTTTCAACTGAAATTAAAGCAAAAATACGACGTTTAGAACGGCTCATGATTAAACATAATAGACATTCATTGTCTCTTATATTTAATAGAATATGTCTAGAAAATTACTTGCTGCCTCGATATACTAAATTCAAGTTACATGATGCCGCAGCATTAAATGATCCCACCGCTAAGAAATTGCAATGGAACCTCATAAAACGTCAAATGCACACAGCCAAACAGGAATTACATTGCATTTGACTAGATGGTTTTGTTGTCATTTCGCGCTATCCCGCGGTGTGACGTCATAAAACCGCATCGCAAACTTAAGAACTGCGTTTATTATTTTTGGTAACTATTGCCGTTGCCAAGCGGAGTTTTATGTCAACACAAAATAAAATCGTCGGTGATGGTGGATTTTATAATATTTCAGTTTAAACTACCTCTCTGAAGATGGCTCATGTGAGCCGAAAGCTTAGAAGAAAACCAATAAATAATTATCCAAATGTTGGAGAATTTTTGTCTTTATTTTCAACTGAAATTAAAGCAAAAATACGACGTTTAGAACGGCTCATGATTAAACATAATAGACATTCATTGTCTCTTATATTTAATAGAATATGTCTAGAAAATTACTTGCTGCCTCGATATACTAAATATATATATATATATATACTAAATTGATCGTTATTTTTTTATCGATACTCGTATTTTAGTAGATATTCTGTTTTTAATCAAACAGTATATTTATTTCTGCCGGCCTGATTAGTTACGATGCATTTTGTTACGAAAACATGTGTCATTCAGTAGGAATTGAACTTGCTACCCTTATCAACATAGAAAAAGCCAGCAATTGATCTGGCGTGTCTTAGATCACTCGACCACGAATGATACCATAGTCTAAACGAAGTCAAATCAAGCCTATATAACACAATTTTCGATTCTACGCAAATAACCATCTCTGCTCTAAAATGTATCGTAATATCACACATGTAAATAAACAATATTACGGAAAATCCCGAAGATTAACGAAATGGTTAAACAACCGACATATTGAAATTATTTGTTTGAACATTATTTTTAATCGATACTCGTATTTTAGTAGATATTCTGTTTTCAATAGTATATTTATTTCTACCGGCCTGATTATTTACGATAAATTTTGTTACGAAAATATGTGTCATACGGCAGGATTCGAACCTGCTACCCCCAGCAATATAGGGAAGCCACTAACTGATCTGGCGTGTATATATATATATATATATATATATATATATATATATATATATATATACGCGCCAGATCAATTGGTAGTTCCCTTATATATATATATATATATATATATATATATATATATATATATATTCTACAAATATATTCACGAAAATTGCTCTGACGATTTTTTTCATATTGCCCCTACCACGTGAATTTAAGCACCCTGCTAGAGTTGCATATAAATTTCACTCTTTTATCAACTTAAATAGTTAAATTTCCCTGCCACTTCTACTCGAATATGTCACGTGATGCAAGTCAAACACTAATTTCATTTGTTCTTTTGGATACTCACGGTACATTACAGAGAAACCACCAGATATTATTATTCTGACAAATTACACCACCAGATAATACTATCAGATCAAAACCATGCTGACAAATTAGACACGTAGCTTCACATGGTCTATTTCTCTGATGTATTCTACCTTCGGCTTAAAATTATTAGATACGAGATTCGTCTGATTAGGCAATACGACTCCAGTCTTATAATATCCAATATGTATATTCTGGGCTCCAAATAAGGCGTAGTAACCAACTCCCAATGCCAATCATGCTACCTTGGAGTACGCTGAATAAGAAGTCACATTGCATGTTTTGTAGTAATTTAATACAGGATGACCCAAAAAACGGGAAATTTTTAACAATCGAATAAAACCAAGAGTAATGGAAGAAAAATATTTTATTCAAAGTAATTGAAACCTTAAAACATGCCATTTAATATACAATGATGCAATTGTAGATGGCGTCCTCCTGTACGAATGCATTCTTGAAATCTACTGTTGAGACAGTGACAGTGACTGAGATCTCTGTTCATTTTCAAAAAAATAAGGTCCGATGATCCCATGTAATGAAACAGCACACCATACCATCACCTTACCAGCGTGTAAAGGGTGCTCATGAACTTCATGAGGATTTGTGTCTGCCCAGTAACGGTAGTTCTGCTTATTGACGTAACCTGTCAAATGAAAATGAGCTTCATCTGACACCCATAACTTGCTTAGAAATTCATCTTGATCCATGGGTACTGAAATATTAATGAGTGTTTACTTAGTGAGGCCACTATTTTGCAGTGCTGGCACTTGCTCATGTCTGCCAATACACACTTTTAAAATTCCCGTTTTTGGGGGTCATCAAAAACTCTACTTGGTTCCAGTGAAAAAATGAAAGAAAGAAATGAAGATAGTGCTTTACGTTTGTTTCAGTGAAATGAAAAAAGTTCATTTTTTTTCACTTTTTTTTCAAGTAGTGAAAGAAAGAATCGAAGATCGAAGTGTATAATGTTATCTGTGAAAACCTCATAAATAAAAGGTTATACCGTTCTGATCGCTTGTGAAGACAAAATATAGAGTGATACAAAAGAACGAGAATTTTTTAAAAAAACAATAAAACCAAGAGTAATGGAAGAACAATATTTTATTCAAATAATTGAAACCTTAAAACATGCCATTTAAGAAACAATGATGGAATTGTAGATGGCGTCCTCCTGTACGAATGCATTCTTGAAATCTGCTGTTGAGATTCTTCATTGACCGCTGCAACATCTCAGTTGGGATACTGTGGATTTCCTCCTGAATTCTCTTTTTTAACTCATCCAGAGTTCTTGGTCGAGTCTCGTACAATTTACTCTTGAGACAGCCCCACAAGAAAAAATCACAAACGGACAAATCTGGCGATCTAGGAGGCCATGGATTATTACCGAATCTTGAGATCACACGGTTAACGAACAATTCTCGCACAGCCTCCAATGATTGCGTTCAGTGTGTGATGTCACTCTATCTTGTGGAAACCAGGTTTCTTGAACATGTAAACAAATGTTCAATTTAGGTGTAACATTTCTACGTAACAATTCGCACGAGATTCCCTGTTCATTTAAAAAAAAACAAGGTCCAATGAACCATGGTTACTGAAATGGCAGAGTGTTTACTTTGTGAGGCCACTGATTTGTAGTGCTGCCACTTATTCATGTCTACCAATGCACACTTCAAAAATTCTCGTTTTTTGTTGGCGCGGGGGTTACCTTGTACATGGTTTTAGATCTACTGGAATGACAGGGTGTAATCGATTTTTAATTTTTCTCAGATGTGCCACAATATCCATTTTCGTGGTGCATGATTAATTTTTTTTTACTTTAAAAAGTTTTGCGTCATCTGTGATTGAATCAGATTATTATTACGCCCAAACACTATTATCTCGACTATCGATTAATTGTCCTACGTCCATTGTCTGCGATAGACGTCACTCCAACGAAGCGTACGAAAATTTTAACGTTGAATTGAACATAGCCTTGCGGGTATTGTTGGTGGCAGCTTTTTAACTGTCAGTTGTATCAACTAGGCGAAGGAACAAACAGGATTTACTAAGACATAAAGAAAACTGCGCTCGAAAGAAAAAACCATGCCAAGTGACGACGTGTACGTGATCAGGGAAAGTGTGAAAGATCCTAGGGGGACATTATTCATTTTGTCTCAGTTAATTTTCACAAGGATGTATATACACAAGTTTTTTCTGACTCTTGTAAGATATCCTTATTCAACACAGTTCGGAAAAGCTCACCGAACCGCATCTTCTATTCACTGTGTCCCTACTGGACGTAGGCGATCATGGTTCTCCTCAATTTTCGATTCTTTATGTCATTCTTCTGCGATTCATTTAGTCAAGCTCATCAAGTCGGTAATACGTTTTTTTTCCTCATCTAAATGTTAAATAAAAACATGAGAGATTCCTGTCAAGTGAGTGCACATTCCACTGAAGACAAAGAGAATTTGCTTCGATAAGTGTAACCCTGTTACCGTTTTCGGATAAATACATATACTCTGTGCGTTGTGGTGCAGTGAATATCGACTCGGAACGACAAATCGGGGTGCCGAGTTCGAATTCCAGTTGAATTCCTTGCATTTACTTACACACA